>JANSVA010000005.1:1461983-1483153 GCA_025504915.1 Erythroxylum reticulatum
CTTGTTTGCTTTCATGTTCCCATCAAGATTCTAAATTTATCAGTGGGTTTCACTTGTTTCGTCCTTTTCTCTATCAAATTTTCTTTTCCCTTTTTCTCTCCATTTGTTTGATTATTCTTTCTTTTCTCTGTGTGTTTTTATGTAAAGTGGAGCTTCGGGATCTTTGCAGATAAAGTGAAAGAGAGTATTTTGATAAGGGTTTAGTTCAATCTCTGTCTTTGTGTCCGTCTGAAACTAAATTGATGACTAGAGAGTCATCAACTTAATTGGAAGTTCTGAATCCATTTCCTTAACGTAGATTTGATCTTTTAGGTCCTTTTTGATAATATTTCCCTTACGCCATTTTGTTTGCTAATTTTGTTTTCTTTTTCATTGCCTTGTCTCGAGTCAAAAGACTGTTAGACATAGGATTGGATTATGGCGTAAATCAATCCAATTCACTTATGATTAATTTCTTTGGTGGTGCAGTGGCATATTCCAATTCAATCCAAGGTGCGCCATCTGGAGTCTGGAGCAGACTGGTGAATGCGTGATAATCATAGTATTAACAGTGTCCGGAATTGCCTTAAAATTCAGGACATTACATATGTAAACAGCTGGGGCTTTCATAGTATTATTAGATTCATATGTTTTTGGAGTAATATGTTTATTAGTCGTCTAAGTTTTGGATGTTGCCACACAGCTTGATTTAAAAGAAGTATTCTCTACATCACCGCAAATACGAATTCTCCATTCTCCTCCCTTGCCCTTCCCTTTCGCGCTTTCCATTCGCTTTAACAAATGCCTTCACAGTCCTTGTCTCTCGCAGCTCAAAATACTCTGTCAAGGTAATACATATCTAATCTTAGCCTCAACGTTTCTCTGTCTTTCTCTGATTACTGTTCTCTCTGATGCAATTACAGTCTTCCCTTGAGAAAAAAGGGAACAAAACCCTCCAATTTCTCCAAATTTTACAAAGGGTCTTCAAAGGACAATTGTCTATCCACTATATTATGCTCAGCCTCTGGGAATGGTGGAATCACAAAGAACCCAGCAAGGGTTCGTGACAATGACGGTGTCATCATTGTTGACCACGGATCGAGGCGTAGAGAATCCAATCTTATGCTGAGTGAGCTAATTAAGAACTGCAACTTTGTTTTTGGTTTGGTACGTAGTTTTTTCGGTTTATGGGTTTTGTGAATTGGAGTGGCAGATGAGTTCGTGGCCATGTTCAGAGATAAAACCGGCTACTCAATTGTAGAGCCTGCTCATATGGTACGTGTCATCTCTATTTTTACTATATGCCTTTTTCCTTTAACCCATAAGTGAGAGATACAACTTTTGTCTATCATATGTGACTAGGAGTTGGCAGAACCTTCGATAAGAGATGCATTCAATTTATGTGTGGAAAAAGGGGCGAATCGTGTACTTGTTAGCCCATTTTTCCTCTTCCCTGGGAGGCATTGGCACCAAGTAGGTCATTGTTTCTTGGAATTCTTAAATTACTCCTTCAAATTTGTTCATCTGTTTATTTCGATTCCCAAAGTCTATTTTGAGCTTCATTTCACTTCAAGCTACTCAAATTTTTACCTTTAAAGAGATATTGAAGGAAGTCAAAGAAGATAAACTCTGTCCCCATAACAAGTCAACTAAAAGTTTTCTATTTGTTATTTGAAAGGATATCCCTTTCTTAACTGCTGAAGCTGCCAAGGAGCACCCTGGAGTCCCTTATCTCATTACTGCACCACTTGGCTTACACGAGCTACTTGTGGTATGTGATTTATGCGATGCATATTATATACGATGTGATCATGAAATTAGTTTCACAAGGCTGAATTCAGTTGGTTGATATTGTAGGATGTTGTCAATGATAGGATCACACATTGTCTATCCCATATAGCAGGAAATACGGATGAGTGTGGAGTCTGTGTTGGAACAAACAAATGCAGGCTTTACTAGCCTTTGAAATTGACCATCTATGTCATATATGAGGCTGGTTGGCTTGTTCGGAGGAATGTGGCTGTTTCTGGAATTTCTTCTGGTGGAAACTTGTTCATGCAATCTCTTGGTTACCCTACCATGGCTGACTGGTTTGCATTGCTGCCAACATTCACTATTCACTTGAAGGCTTTACCCTTGAGTAATGCTTCGCCGTACATTTGGCCTAAACGTGAAATGCTTCTGACCTGATCGAAATGAAACAAAGGAACTTTTGGTTTTGAAAACAGTAAACTGGAACAATAGAAACTGAGGTATCTTATACTGGATGGTTTCAGATGGTGACGAAGCTCAGAAACGAAGCAGAAAATGAGTTTCTTAAAGATATTTTCGTTTTTACAAGTCAGGAAGGTATTTTCTATGTGTCAGCATGTACATGGGTTAACTAATTTAGCTGAATTGGACTTTCAGTTTTCTCTGCTTTCACGCGCTTCGCCTTGCTGTCTCTAGGACTGGCTATCGTTAAATAAGAGTACATCCTAGTGACCTACACAAAATAGCTTTTACTATGAATCCTTGTGATGTCCTTTTGGATTGACAACAAATTTCAACCTATTGTTATGGTTGTTGGATTGGATTAATGCATGAGAAAGCTAGGAAGGCAAATAGTGAGAGAAATGAATGAGTTTGGCCTGTACAGGGGTGTATTAGTTTGCAGCATTAAGTAAGGGTGAAACGCTATCCTCTAATTGTAGTTCCTTTGATGCTTAAGTGTTGACATATAGCAGCAATACAGTGATTATATTGGGTTGTGTATCTAATGGCTACAAGAATCGTTAATTCAGGTAGAGACAATAATGAATACCAAAATGGATTCTTCCCTTTCTATAACTTTTCTTCTTTCTATTCCTGAATTAATCCTAACTAAACCCTAAATCCCTCAACCGCCACATCTATACTATTGTTAGCAACGGATATATGGGCACATTTCAAGCCCTAAAGCCTAAACTATTAATCAACCAATGAAGATCAACTTTTGGTTCACTTCTGGTCAAAATTTAATTTTATGTGGGCAAAAAACAAAATGTGGTAGCCAGGAGTAGAAGAAGCAGAATTTAGAGCAGTTGCTCATAGAACTTACGGATTAAATGACTGTGAAGAATTAAAAGTTAGTTGTACTGTGATAATAAAAGAGCATTACCATCCACTCCAAAATTTTCTACATAACAATGTCTCGTGCCCTTAGCCTTTTAGCTTATTGTTTAATTTCATTCACAGGCTCTTTTTAAAATTGTGAATGTAAACGAAAAGGATTCACAATCTACGTATTTAATCACCAAGTTGATGAACAAAACATCTTATACACTTGAGTCTCGGTGCATTCAAGAAAATAAGACAAGATTCAAATGTAGAGGAAATGGAATCAGTATTGGGATTTGTCAAGGGTGTCGAAATAGGGATGATCAAGAGCTGCCTTGGCTGAGATTCGCTCAGCTGGATCATACTTGAGCATCTTCTGCAGGTATCCCAAACAAAAAAATTGTTAACCCAATTTTGAATAATCACTTTGTACAAGGGCAAACAGGGACAATATTATTCAACCTAGAAAGTAGGAACAGAAAGTTGGCTTCCAACCTTAGGCACATACTGAAAATTGTAAATGATCATGTTAAAACTTGCATATCTTAATATAATTCCAAGCCTATGTTGTATGGCAGCAAAATAAAGCAGTCATGTTGATATTTAGTTTACTATGAGTTAAGCACAGGAGAGAAATCCAGATGCTTTCGTCAAAATATGGCATTACGTATCTTAGCTACCTACCATCGTAGAGGTACCAACAGAATCACTATTCTCAAAATCCTACAGTGAAATTCAAGCCAAATAGAAAGGAAGGGAAATATGGTCCAGAATTCTAGATACTAAAGTATTGGTGAATGGAAGCAACAGCACGTAGCTATATTTCAACATTTGCTCCACTAAATAAAACGATATCAAAGGAAGGCATTGCTAACTAAATCCTTCCCCGACATCTCCTTTATAATTTTTTTAGCTTTTCAGTACACGTAATAAGGATTGGGGGGTTGATTGTCAGGTAATAATAACGATTAAACTAGTTGTAAAAAGTCGCTGCAACGATGAAGGAGAAATCAACTGAAACAAACCAAACTTCCACTATCATTCTCTCTTCTCTCTTCTCTCTATCCTCGTTACAAGTTTTCCAGAAATTCCCAATTCTAGATTCTAGTTCCTAAAATTCAATTGTATCATTTGGTAAGCCTTTCCGTGGGCCAGTGCAAATACTCAACTATGGCTGACAAAACTCAAGTCCTAGGCAACTTCACAAATGTCTACTATCATCCTAAGAAAGATCAGATACAAGTGTTGATTCAAAATCTTAAGACTTATCTTCTGATGCATGGTTAGTAACTATCCTCAATAACACAATTGTTAGCTTTCTAAATGGTGGCATACTACTACCTTTCATTCAGCAATCCAACACTCCCATCCAAAGCATTATATGGCTGTACTCCACTATTGCACATTTCATAGGTTGCAGGTGATTCAAAATTGCTAACAGTAGGATCAAGCATTGGTCGGTAGGGAAAAAGCTTTGCAACTAATTCAGTTCCAAATGCATACAGCTCAACAAAGAATGAAACAAGTGACTGACAAGAGGAAGTTTCATAAGAAATTTTTTATAGGAGGTAGGCCCTACAAACAACATAGTGTTCTTAGGATAGAAGTATATATGTATCAGACTTTTCATTGGTCCTTTAAAAATAATTGTTCAAATTGGTAAATTGAGTTACAAGCTAGAAGTTCTTGCATCATCTCAGATTCACCCTACCTTGAACGTATTTTAACTCTGGTAAGTACGTGAACAATGATGACCAGATTCTATCACTTCAGTAGATGCATTGACGGTAATGTCTAAAGTGAAAAAGGGTTACTTAATGAAAGTGACACTACGTAATTATATTATAACATCAGTTTTTACCAAATAACGACTTTGAAGAGAAGATGTTGGTAAGTCCTTTCCCTACCTCATCCATATATAGTTTTATATAGCTTATCATTACCCTTATAAATGAATTATTGATTGATTGATTGTAAGGTACGAATAAAGACTTAACTAGTCATTATTACTCATTGCAAAGGGAAAGAGAAAAAATCTAACTCTCTCTGCCTATTGTCCCTCCTCTTTCTTCCCTGTATTCTTACTACTTCAGAAATTCCCAATTCTTGTGTCCAACTCTTTCAATTTACTTGTACCATACATCTTGCAGTAATTGGAGAAAACAAGAAGACGCAGCAAAACGAAAAGATACGTACCGACAAAAGATCCACACCATCAGGCCCAAGTGAAGGAACAGCGCGGGACAAGAGTTGAGGCTCCCATTGTGGGTAGACATGCCAATCCCTCAAAGAAGTTACTCCTGGCCAGTGCTGTTCGGTTGGTGTTCCTAGCAACCTTGTGCAAATAGGGAGTGTATGCAAGGCGTATAAGCTGATGATTGATAATAGAATGCAGATCCAAAACAAATACTTTGGAGAATATTATTATATATACGTATAGTCATACATACAGCTAAGCGAGCAGAGTAATGTAGACAAGCTAACGAAATTAACAACTGGAATTAATTGATTACCTGAAAATATGAAGCAACTGCTGAAACTCGGAGTCGCCAGGGAAGAGAGCTTGCCTTCTGACCATTTCAGCTATGAAAATTTTAGCACAAAACTCTAGTAAGCTTTCGATGAAGTGGAAGAGTTGTATAAAAAGAGAAAGTGCAGATGCCGGGGAATAGGAAACAATTAAATTATTTATGAAGAAAGCAGGAGTTGGGTTGGAGGAGTTACCAAAGATGCAACCAACAGACCAGATATCGACGGCGGTAGAATAATGGGTGGAACCAAGCAAGACCTCGGGAGCCCTGTACCAGAGAGTAACAATCTCGTGGGTATAACTCTTGAGAGGGACGGTGAATGAGCGTCCCAGTCCCAGATCGGCGATTTTGAGGATGCCCTTATCCTTATCGAGTAGCAGATTCTGAGGCTTGAGATCGCGGTGAAGGACGCCGTGGCTGTGGCAATGAGCCACGCCCTTGCAAAGCTGGAAGAGAAAGCTCTGGATGAGGGATGGGGAGAGAGGTCCGGGGTTGGGACCTTTTCGGTGGGAATCTATAAATTTCTTCAGATCAGTGTCAAGGTACTCGAAAACCAAGTAGAGATTGGACTTGTTCTTCTTAGTATTATTATTATTGGAACTAGTAGTAGTGTTGGAATGGATGTTTTCCTTATTAGCGGTAGTAGAAGAAAAGTCGGAAGAAGCATCAACATGCTCAACGGTGAGGAGGCGGACGACGTAGAGAGATTGAGACAGCAATTGAAGCAACGAGACCTCACGGAGAGCGGTGGGAGGGATGCCCTCCTCGTCCATTTCAAGCCTCGTCTTCTTGAGGGCCACCATCGTACCCGTCGTCTTGTCCTTCGCTTTGTATACCTTACCATATGTTCCTTCCCCAATTTTCTCCAACTTCTCATACTTCTCCATTTTTCTCACTCCTCCGGATTTCTCCTCTCTCCGCAATCCTATTTCTCTCTCTATCTCTGTTTATTATTGATATATAAAAAAGGCCAGGGGGAGGTGGGGGCGGAAGGAGTTTTTTGAAATTCAAATTTGAAAATTATTTTAGGAGGGAAAGGAAGTTATGCCTGTTGCCAACCTCAAACGGCTTATCGTCACGTTCATCTAACCGACTTCTGCGACTCTCCCCTTCGCCCACAATCCTATGCTACGCGTCAGTCAGTATGAAATCGGAACCTACTAAAGTAAGCTCCTTCTGGCCTTAATAACATACGTTAGCTACAGCCTTTTTTTTTTTCTTTCCCTAATATGCTTTCGTGTCACTAAAAGAAGGAAAGAGAAGAGACTCGAATGAATAAAAAGATTTCCAGAATTTGAATTTTACTCACCGTCGGCCTCGGGTTGATTTTCCTCGGAACGTAATACGAACAGATATTGTTTATTGAACTTAGAAAAGGGGAAATCCTAGAGGATCACTTGTTCAACTAGAAAATAAAGCACATATACAATACTTGCTTTAATGCCCGGTAAAAGAACGGGTTTTAATTAGAGAAATCCAAAGAACACCATATAAATAAAGTTTGTGACGACTATTGCAATCAGTCTAAAGATTAATTCAATACACTGTTCTTGAAAATCCATTAAAAAAGAACACGAAAACAAAGCCCAAAATGATGGGCAGGGCAGGGCAGGCTCACCGCCCGCAACTCCCCCTGGCCTGCCCTAGTAACTTATTACCTAGCCAGCTAAAAAGCAGTAATGGAATCATTTCCTCGTTCCAGGGTTTTATGATTTTAAAAAAAAAGTAATTATCCTAGTTATCAACGACTTCAATGAGAGTAGGCTCATAATCACTAGGAGCCTCAAATCCATGAAGATTCATCACAGTTGCAGCCACATTGGCAAGTCCACCCGTAGGAACATCACTACGGAACCGAACGCCACGGGCCAGTCCTGGACCTCCAATCGCTATTGGCACCTATACGTAGAAAACAGAATATTGAGGCAATGGACCCAATTATGAATAATTGAATGATGAAAAACCTGTTATTATTAACACACTGTCCAGCCACTTACTGGTTGAAGAGTGTGAGACGTGAGGATCTGAATGTTGCCATTTTTATCGAGAAGGGGTTGGCCAGATTTGTTCCTCTTCACCATGTCCTCCGCGTTGCCATGGTCCGCGGTAACAACATATATTCCACCAACTTTCTCTATTGCTTCAATTATCATCTGCAGTCACATTACTTCCCATTCAGTGACAAGAAAGTCATAAAATGGGTCTTTCCTTCCGGAATTAACCAACTACTTCCACCACACAACTAGGTCCATACTACTCGACCCTATTGTAAAAATCAGACTATGAAATACCACACGCAACACTCAATGCACACATCAAATGTAAATCATAAATTGCCAATTGTCAATATCTGCACCACTCTGCTAATGACCTGAAACTTCAAGAAGTTGTGACACTAGATGGGTTCGTAGAAGCTCAAAAGACCAAAACGATGAGTATATACATATCAAGGTCATCGTATACCTTGACAGCTTCATCAGCAGCCTTGCATGCCACGACTGTAGCTTCAATATCTCCTGTATGTCCCACCATGTCACCATTTGGTAGGTTCACACGTACCTAATGCAAACAGGTAACCACAGGTTATCTCCACTTCCATATGAGTTGTAATTATACATTAATTACTAACGTGCATCAATCACCTGGTCGAATTTTCCACTAAGAATGGCGTCCCTCGCCTTTTCTGCAATCTCCAATGCCTTCATCTTTGGTTGGACATTGAAAGTAATTCCAACATCACTGGGAATTTCTACGTACTCCTCCATTTCGGCGTTGAAATAGCCAGAACGATTTCCATTCCAGAAGAATGTAACATGACCAAATTTAACAGTCTCACTGTTGAAAAGGATGAAGATTGTAAGATTATAAACCAAGAGAAGTAAGGTCCACGGAATAAAGTGAAATGGGAAATTTGGACTTTGCCACTATAACCAAGAGAAGTAAGGTCCACGGAATAAAGTGAGATGGGAAATTTGGACTTTGCCACTATCCATACTAAGAGACAATTGCATCAGTAAAGGCGAATAATAAGCACATTTACCTAGTCAACCTGCCATTTCAAAATAATAAGGTCCCCTTGCCTAATGCATCAACAAGCACTATTCAGTGTTGCATTGGGATGTATTGAAATGAAAACAGGAAGGACCCCTAGAACTTAACTCTTCAAGATCATAAACTCCAACCCAGTTGAACCCCTAAAAGATCTTTAATGTTTCTTTTAAGTCAACCCTAGTTCAACTCCATTCAACCATACAACAATTGCCATGCTTGAGACGACCAGGGCTGAGTCTGAAACAGTGGCATGGCTTTACAACCAGATCTTGGAAGCTGGGATTAGGAAAAACAATAGCTTCGGAAATATAAGCAGGAACAGAATAAGGTGGCCCATAAACTACAACCACACCAAGATCTTTTAAGAATATAAATGCACCAAGAAGGCATTTGTCAACCCAAAGAGTTGAAAAGCCCTAATTCTGCCTGTGATACCAACAAAAAAGTACAGATAGACAAGGGCAATCAACAAGATCCCACTGTTTTTAAGAACAAAATGGCCATCAATGGCATGCAGGAACCTCTAAAACAAGATATAAATGAAGTAAACTCACCTGCAAGCAAATGTACGGACACCATTGTGGACTAAATATTCACCAGATGTTCTTTCAATCTCTGGAGGAGACACAAGGTAATGGTTTGGAAGCTTCAACTCACCATCATACTGAAGCATTCCTGCATAACGGATTTTAGGAAATCTAACACGATCAAATTTGTCAAAATTCTCATATTCAAGCGCCTTGGCAAGCATAACCATCCGATCAGCACGGAAGTTAAATGTGACAACAGCATCACCATCCACAACTGGACCCACAGGCTTCCCACTATCATCAACAATGACAAAAGGAGGTAAGTACTGATCATTGGCCTTGGGATCTTCCCTCAGTTTCTTGACAGCCTCAACAGCATTTTTAAACTTATGTGGAGCTTCACCAAGTACCTGAGCATCCCACCCTCTTTTCACAACATCCCAGTCATTCTGTAAAAGATTCATGGGAGCTCATAAGCAAGCAGGTATGAAATTAAATTTATTACCCTACCAGAAACACCAAGTCGTCCTATATCTTGTTTAGAAGACTGCAAAGAATGCCAACACGCTCATTATGAATTGTTAACGTTTGAAATGGAATAGTCGACCATTTCATCTCAAAGAGATCGGCAACAGGTAAGCATAGAAATTCCAATCGAGGAAGTACAGAAGCCCTGTTAGAATGCTTGACATTTGCCGTTCGCAAAACAGCAATATACTGAATACTTATGCTTGTTAGAGACTAATGCAGTATCCACCAATCCTCAACATAGAGAAACAATGCCAGAATAATTTGTCAGCAGGAACAATAATAAGCAATGCTTCCCACACATCCAGTGATTCTGCCATAAATTGCACTTCATTTCAACAATGACACGAAAAGGAAACAAGTTCCAAGAACTAGTTCCATTTGCAAGAAGTTGATGCTTCACAAACATAATCCCAGAAGATATAAAAAGCAATTAGGCGAATAATATGATAGCAAGCCTCTTAATACCTCGTATCGGTCCATGGTAACGTACATGCGACCTCCACCTGATGCAATCTGTGCATCAACACCTTTTTCACGTAATTTTGCCAGGTCATTCTCCAGAGTCTGCACAAATCCTACACTAGAACCATCCAACACATCACGTCCATCGGTGAGAATGTGAACACGAATTCTTTTAGCACCTCGTTCACCAGCACCTTTTATCAACAGCTGCACAAAGAAGATAAGAGAGAAGTAAGAATACATTTGGGCAGGAAGTTCTGACCGAAAACACCAAATCGTGAATCAGGAAGTCACCTGCAATTGATCAAGTCTGGAATGCACTCCACCATCACTCAACAAGCCAATCAGGTGCAAAGTGCCAGTTTCAAAACAGTGCTTTATGTACTTAAATCCCTCCCCATCATAGATTTTTCCAGAGGCAAGAGCAAGATCAACAAGCTTCGCCCTGCACTTAGAAGCAAAGGGTTGTTAAGTTCAAAGCTTAAATAAAGATATTACAGGAGCAAAGGCAAAATGGAAAAGAAATTATGACATAGCATAAGAGCAATCCTTCAAAATTTTGATGTTGTTGAGAAGGTCAATAGTAGAATCAAAATGAATGATTCTTCAAAATCAGAAAGTAAAGAACAGCTTGAGGATCTTTTTTGATTAAGAACGGCATAAATATTACGTAAATCATTTTATAGATTATAAAAAAATGTCAATAAACAACTTTAGAGTGATAACTTTAGCCATCCCTGCACAACAATTACCAATACGTAGCAGCTACCACAAAAAATATGTAAAGATACTAACCATGTTTTAAAGACATGCAATGTTTTAAATACATAAATCATGCTTTAAATTATATACGGCAACTATGAAAATTGATAGGAACCACAATGAAGTGGTTCACCACTGAACAATTTAAGAATGCATAAATAAAAATATTAGTGATGATTTTTCAGCAGAAATCAATAAGAAACAGTAATGATCACAAAGTTTGGTAGCATGAGAGAATCCAAAATAGCAAATCATAGGCATAAGAGAGATGACCCTTGAGCATAAATGCGTCCAGCACCAAGAGCATTGTGACCAACTTCACTGTTGCCCATGTCATCTTCAGTTGGAAGCCCGACAGCAGTGCCATGAGCCTTAATCAACCTCCATTTCTCAGGGGCACCCTGTAAGGGAATAAGAAGAAACAAGACCAAGTCCGTCAAACTATAAAAGAATGTCTGCAACGTCAACAAAAGGACTTGAATATGTCACCCAACCATGCATAACATCTCTGGATCTAGAACTTTAATCACCGAGATCTCTATAGCAGCATAGCCATGTTACATAAAGTTGGATTAACATCCATATCTGCAGACTTCATTAACCCGTGTAATATAACGATGTGAACTATTGGATCAAGTGTCATGTTAATGTAAAGAAATGTCATAGCATACAATAATTTCTATCAAGAAAAAGCATCGGGAATTAAAATATACAACGGATGCATCAGTCCAGACGCCACCAAACTCCATGTGGAATGATAGATGCGGTAATGGAAATAATAGGAAAATAAGATAAAATAAATAGAGCACGTAAAAGAATCAGGAGATTACCTTTTTGAAGGAATCCATGGTAGGGGTATCGGCGACATGGATGCAGTTGTAGCGATCGGGGTTAGCCTCGCCCCAGCCGTCCAATACAATCATTGCTATGGGTTTCCCCTTTGGAAGCTTTGGATGATCAGCCAACTTCCAGTTTGTTCCAGAGCTCCCCATGTCTCTCTAGTTTGAAAAAAGGAAACAATAAAGCAGGGGAATGAATAATGGAAGAGAAAAAGACGCGTACCTGTGGATTAAATAGCAACGGTAGAGACTGAAGTGACAGAAACCAAAACCGTTTATACAAATCTTGGAACAGTTGATCTCGCAATCGGACCCAACCCACAGAAACGGAAAGACAAGTGTGTGTTGCTTCTGTTTTTGTTTATATATATGTGTGAAGGAGAGAAAAAGGGTAACTGGTAAGAGCCCGTGGAATGGGGTTAGGTTTAGTTAAAAAGGTGAAACCAGAGGAAGACGGTAGGTGGGCTTTGGGACATGCGAGAGAGGCGATGGTTTTAAGACGGGGAACCTGTGAGCTCTTTGAGCCCAGAGACAGCTGGAGTGGGAACAAGACAAACCCACCCAATCTTCTCACACAAATACAATATATTCTAGAATATATAACTCTTCCTGACTTTTCCTCAATACATCTAGAAAACCGAAAAGTATTACCAAAACTAAGGAACATACAATAGTTCCAACGAATTCCATACAACACTCCACCAAACTAAAGCATTTATTCAACCTACTTTCGTGACCCAAGAGGGCATGCACGATTCTCGACTTTTCATAAATAGAATGGCATCTGAGATGCACGTACAGTAAGTCAAGCTCTCTTTATTTGAAAAATGGTGCTCCACAAAAACATCATTATTTGACTCTTCTACCAGAAATTAAATATGATCTCTCAAGAATGGTTGATTGTTTCCATTGTGATTTGTTTTCTATCCAAGGACCTGCTTAATTAATCCCGAACATGAAGCTTTCGTATGCCTCATCATCCAGTTTTTCTTTGTTTCTTAGTAATCAGGGAGAGACAGTAACATGCCTACCTATCTACTGAGGCTTCGTTTTATATAAAATAGAACACTCAATAAATATTTATGCGTATCCATGTACTTGATCAAGATTAGAATAATACAGCATCAATATGCATGCCATCACAGCCGACCACGCATATTATAACAAAATGTAATAGTCAAACCAATAAATATAAATGTTTGTAGCGCAAATGAACATTAATATTAACAATGATTATTACAAAGATACAATAAAAGGACGAGTGTTATTTGAACATTTCCGTCATTGAAACTATTTTAATCGGACATTGAACTGGTGAACATAAAAAGTAGAAGAATGTACAAGCTCCAAATGTTCTTGGGGAAGTTGAAAAAAGAAAGGGAAAGACTGTGGGATGGATAGATGTCGGAAAAAAGAGTCGGGGCGGCTTGAATTTCAACATTCCGATTAAGTAATCAGCTGAATCCACCTCACTTGGGTTGATAACCTGTACCATTAAGTTTGTATCGGTAGCTACGCAAAGGAGCTATCGTCTAGAAGAACCAAACATCTGATCAAGGAGGATGACCATAGCCATGGCAATAGAAGCATCGAAGTCTCGGAGTGGAAGTACGATGAGACGGAATACATCTATACCAAAAGCCACACCCCCTATCGCTGCCTCCTTCTGCTTTATCTCAGCCACCACCCTCCGGCTCTTCCCGTCATTATCATATACGACGCAGCATCGTTGTGCGTACGATCCCTCTATCTCATATATCAATCTGTTGTCGTTGATGTTATTGTTCAGCTTATTGCTCTTAATGCTATTGTTACCGCTGTTTTCACCTGCGCTCACATGTGCCAGACTCTTGGGCTTCAGAATGTTGCTACGCTTCCTCGCACAATACCTGGGATTATCGGTTGATTCACCCTCGTAAACCAGCCAGCTTTCGCTCAGTCCCGACCTCTGATAACATTTATATCCATCAGAAACAACATATTCTATTTTGCTTATAAGAAACAATCATCGTATACGTTGCTTTAAACAAATTTTTATATACCTTGCGACGGATGGTGAGAAGAGGCCTGCCAGAAGCATCCATAAGGTCGATCTCGCTTGAGGCTGCCATGTAATTGTCAACCCTGAAGACGAGTTTACCATTGCCATCAAACACCGTAAATCCCTTGCAGTTGAAGAGCAAAGATTTCTTCCACACCGTCAGGACGACTGAGTCAGAAGAAGACTTGGGATTGGGAGGATTGCTACTGGGAGCCGGCGGGGAGACCACGTTTGGGTGTATCCTGGCCATTATTCCTATTGCTGCCGGATGAATCCCACGATGATGATCAATAACAGATTCCAGTCTCAAATAATTAGATCATATGATAACTAGAGTTTCAGTGTTGTGTGAGCTGAGGAGAAAGACTGATCTAAACACGGAGTATATATTAGATAGATAGATGGATAGATCTCTTGCTTACCATTCAATTACAAGATTATACGAATATATATATATATATATATATATATATGCACACACTCAGAGATGTAAGAAGAGAGAACATAAGGGTGGGTTGGTGGAGTGGGCGGGTGCCTATCCAAGTCAAGACACAGATCGAAAAGGAATATGAAGATTTTTCATTTTAAAAAAGATGTGGGCGAGGAGGCGCTTCAGAGAATCAAGAAAAAGGATAGCGACTCTGCGGAGGTCCCGTCCCGTCCCATCTATGTGTATATATATATATCAACTATCATAGTACCAATTAAAAACTGCCACCCTGTGATGTATCTTTACTTCAAAGTGACAAATACAATTGGCAATGATTACAATGGCAAAGTCAAGATTGATTATCAAGAAAACGAAGAGCCAAGGGTGCGCTTACGGCTTGGACAAGGTCCATCAAATAACTTACCGAGAATCTTGTGGCTCAGAATTAAATCGCGGTGCTTCTCAAGAGATATTTATATTTGTAAAATGAACACGCATTCAGATTTATGTAATTCATTATGATTGATTTTTTCCCAATTGGCCGGTGAGTTTTGGGCGACTCTCGTTGTTCGCTTGTGGGACCATTCTCTCCACTCTGCGTGCAAGGCTGACCTCTGAATTCTCTATCGTTGTAGCGTAGCTTTTATACGTTACTATTTATATATAGCTAGCCAACACAAAAGCACCTGAATAGATTCCGAATATAGCATGGAACAATCAAGAACGCAACCTATTCTCAATTTAATTCTAATAACGAGAAGGGAAATGGAAAAAATGATTTTGTAAATTTTTGTGCATTAGCTGGGTACAAACATATACATAAACTTAGCCCCCTAGAGAATAATCCGTTAACTAAGTGGTGGATTACCTGTGACCAAGGCATATATATAGCTAGGTTACTGAAATTGAACGCGAACCAGATCCTTTCTTTCTTTTATATGAATACTAGCACAAATACTACTGCGCATGGAAAAAGGATTAAGGAATCCGAATACATTATGTGTTGATCTAGAACAAAGGTTTGTGGTTGGTAATGGTATATTTCGCTGGCAGTGGAAATTTTCTTGGATAATTGTAATTGTATATCCATGTTAACTTTTAATTGAAAAAAAGAGAGTATTGGGCTCTATTAAGAAAAGAAACCAGCTTTCTGTTCCAGTACAGGGTATTGGGCTTTCAGCCCTCCAAGTTCTCACCTAAATATAACGCGGCTTTTATGTCCAATCTAATGCGTACAATAATTGACAAATGAAAATATCCAATTCATTAGCCAATTGACTCCTCACCACTCAAATTTCTCTACAAATTAATTTTTAGGCCGTCTTTTTCTCCCTTTCCTCTCTTTAAACTCTCTACTCAATCACACACCGAACCAATTGCATGTCAACATGAAAATAAAGCTGCTGCAACTGCTTATGTTGGTGTTCTTAAGCTTAATCCATTGTCTGGGTAAGTTGGATGTTGTGTTACTGGAAAACCATATATATAATATGTATTATGTATACATGTTTATTATGATATGCTTTGTTTACAGTGAACGTTGGGGCATCAGGCCAAGACTTGTTCCAGCCAGCTGATGATGAAATTGAGTACCGGTTAACTACGGAAAACACACCTTTCCAACTCTGCCTGTCATGCAAGTGCTGTTCCACGAGTAATCCCACTTCCTGTGTCACCATGCCTTGCTGCTTTGCCATTGACTGTCAACTCCCTAACAAGCCTTACGGCGTTTGTGCTTTTGTGCCCAAGACTTGTAGCTGTACCTCTTGTGCCGTCTAGATGCACCTATACTGCAATTTCGTTCACCCTATAGCTTCGTGTACTAAAAATCAAAAGTAACGATTTGTTTAAATATAAAAGGAGCAGCTTGTGCTTTGGTGACTCAGAGAACAATTCATTGGCTGGCTAAGGCTCGTAGATATATTAAAAATACTTGTTAATTATGGGCAAATAAAGAACTTAAGCAATCTTATTGGACGGTGCTTAACAAGATTAACCGAGTCTGAATGATTAAACAATAACTCTACAGTAATTTGGATAAACTCATCACATTGAATCATCCTGATTGACTGTTATCGAGTAAATAAAGTTAAGAAAAACCGGAAAGTAGAAGAAGGGATTCAACAATGCGCATAAAAGGAGGGCTTTGGCAAAGTATAATTTACGTCTCGGATGGGTCGGGTATATGAGTTTGTGTAACTGTAAAGTAATGGGGTCGGGTCATCCCAATTTCATTTATTGTTTTCCTTTAAAAAAAAGAAGAAGAAAGAAAACAGTTGCATTGACGCCAATGTTGCCAAAGCTGATTAGCGGTTAATCATTTTCTATAATCGGATCTACCGGAAAGGGAAGGCAATCGCAGCACCAAAGCATCGCCGGGGAGATTTACAACATATACAAAAGTGTTGCGTGCGGTGGTTGGTGTTGAAAATGGCATCAACGGAGGGATTGGTGCCCATAACCAGGAGCTTCTTGGCTTCTTACTACGACAAACACCCTTTCCAGCCTCTCTCTGACGACGTCTCTCGTCTTTCCTCTCAGATTCGCTCCATCGCCGTCGATTTGCTTAACCGCTCTCCTCCTATCTCTCCAGGTCTTTTATTTTATTTGATTGCAACTGCTACTACGCTAATGCCAGCACCTATTTTGATTTTATCCTTTAGATACTCAACGGTTTTATCGTTTAGATGAAAGGTTGTTGGTAGAAGAAGCGGAGCGGGATCCTCCTCATAAAATAGACGAGAATATGTGGAAAAATCGTGAACACATTGAAGAAATCTTATATTTGCTTCAACAATCCAACTGGCCCTCACCAGTAAGCTAATCTGTTTCCCAAATGAATTTCCACGACTTTTTTCTTTGGTGAAATCACTGCATTTTATACTCTATTTCATGTCTCCTTTTGGTTGATTTGTTCATTCCACATTTTTCATCTAAACATTGCAGATTCAGCAGCCGTCGACTTCTGATTGTGCCCAACTTGCCACTGTTTTTAACAGTCTCAGAGACAAGTTTCAGAGCTTGTTGATGACACTGGAGTCTTTCCAATCTAAAAATTCGGATCGTGTATTCAATACAGGTTTATTCTCTACACAAGGGCATCATTTTTCTCAATTAGAATGCCTTCACCACATTTGTTGCCTATGAAAAAAAAAGGTCCTATATTATTGCTCATTCTCTCTACGACCATTTTATTACGCTTCAATATCTTTTGAGCAAGTTAAATGCGGAGAAGAGAGAGAGAGAGAGAGATTAGGCTATGTCCAAGGGTTTATGTTGATTCTGTCAGTGTTTGGATGATGTTGATGTACAGTTCCATGAGATTGAGGGGTTTTTATCTCCGTAACCATGGCGATAACACAGTTAACTAATGTATCTGTTCAAATGTGCTGTTAGTTATGACATACATGCCTCAAGATTTCCGAGGGACAATCATTAAACAACAAAAGGAACGGTCTGAAAGGAATAAGCAAGCAGAAGTTGATGCTTTGGTGAGTTCAGGGGGGAGCATACGGGATCGATATGCTCTATTATGGAGACAACAGATGGATAGGTGAGATATCTTGTTTTAATTGCTGATTATGAAATAGATTGTATTTCTCTAATAAGTTTGGAAATTGATGTCATCTCAGGAGGAGACAGTTGGCTCAGCTCGGTTCTGCAACAGGTGTATACAAAACTCTTGTGAAGTACCTGGTTGGAGTTCCACAGGCATGATCTTTTTCGCTCCCTTTCATTGCTTTCTTGAGAAATAAGACATAGCAGCTTGCATCCATACCTTTCCTTTTGCCTTTATTTCCGCTGACTGCCTCTTTAGGCCCCTCTTAACTTCATTTTGCCCTTCCAAAATGGTTTTGTTTGATGGAATGTTTCATGTTGTTGTGTGATACCTGCATTCAAAATAATTCAATTACTATCATGTTGCTTGATCTGATACGGACGGAGTTCATAAGTTTGTTTAATTTATCTTGATTCTACCAATGCACACTCTTATGAATGCATATGATTGATCCATGTGTATTATTGTGTGTGGTTTCATTTATCTCTTTGTCTCCCTTTCATGCAGGTTTTACTAGATTTTGTGCGCCAAATAAACGATGATGATGGGTAAGCTGTTAGTGTTCATGGCGTCGCACTATCTTTTGTTACCATGTACATTGGCTATATGGTTCTGGATGTCAATAGTTCCTAACTTGCTCTAGTGATTAATTGGAATTCCTATGTTCAATCTTTAACTTGTAGACCCATGGAAGAGCAGAGACAACGTTATGGACCACCTTTGTACAGCCTGACGGCGATGGTGCTTGTGATTCGGCTTCTTCTTTCACTCTCATGGAGGAGGTTTGAGGCTAGTCATATGTGAGCAAAATTTATGGGAAATACAACTCCATGGTACTTTACTATGAACTTTTGGGTCTTACTGTACTTTCTGCTTTTATTTGGGCAGAAATGGGCATAATGTTACTGTATTGGAACAAGCAGTTGACGTGTACAAGCATGAGTTTGAAAGATTCATAGCCTTCATTAGGTACTATTCCGTGGCCTTCATTCATTATTTCTTGATGATACAAGAGCGGACAGAAGATTACCTTTATTTTCTTTTATTTCGGAATTGGGAATGGGAGGTTAGTTGCTTGTTCAATCTAGAAGTGCTATCAGTTCGGAAACTATTAAGGACTACTGGGAGCAGAAGTAGCAATTATCCAGTAAACAGTTAATCTCATCATTATGGGAAGAGAACACCATATATTGAGTACAGGCATACAATTGCTTTTCCCTATCATTCCTAGCCATGGTTTAAGGAAAACTATTGTCAAAAGTTATCTTGGCACTTGAATATGATTATTTTCTAATTTAAAACTTGATTGCTGATGTTAACTTATAGTTCTTACTAATAGTTTGATGTAACAAAAGAAACCAAAGAGAAGAAAGTGGGGATTTAAGTTAGGCAACTGAGCATATGCTTTGCTTCAAGTTATTTTTCTCTGTTTCGTATTGACTATCATTTGAAACACAATCAGTCGTTTTCCTTTAGAAGCAACTTTTATTTTGTTTTTGAATGTTATACCAAAGGAGTATTATTTTGTTGTTCTGTTTAGCCTAAGATAATTTCCACCGCAGTTCACAAAAATGTCCGCTTTCTTACTCTGCCATTGGTCATCATCACTATCATGAATGACATTTTGGGATCTCTAGCTCCCTATCCTATTGCCTTTTTCTGTATGCATGGAATCAACTATCAATCTGTAAATAGGGGAAATGGAGAGAATGCAGAAAACTTGCTTTCATGATGAGTAAAATATGCAAAACCTAATGCAACTGAAATTCTTTCTGGTGTACATTACCTCTAACTCTGTAGAAGCTGCAATTATAGAAATAACTTCTAGATTCCCAAGTTTTAGAAAAAAACTTTTTTACATCCCTTACATGGCATGTTGAGATCAATTGTCCTAAGTTGTAATGTTTGATATTTAACTTTGGTGCAGACATGGGAATCTAGAATCAAAAGTTAACAAATAATTCACTTGAATATCCATTCCTGATTAACTCCATCAGAACTTGACTTAGTTTAATCATTTAGTATTATTATCTTCTGAAATCGATCCGTGGCTTGGCATTTGTGGTACCTTGTGTGTGTTAATTTAGCATATCAATGTCTTTGAACAATAGTGCTTGCAATTCAATCTGTCTTTGAATATATTCTATCCATTTTTATGCATTTTTCCTTTATTTGGTCAGTGAGGTCTTTGCAAATTCCCCCTTCTTTATTTCAGCAGAGGTTGCTGGTGCACTGGAAGCCAGGTAAATTCTCAAGTTAGTTCTTCCAAGTCATCACTGCCATTTTCATTGGAATGCTTTATCCTTTTAATTAAAATTTTTTATCATAACAGGAATAATGATGACTTCAAGGAGATGACCATTCCAGCTGGGAAAACCCATGAGGTATGCTTTTGATATTATTCTAATCATTAACAACTCCGTGACATTAGGAGTTTCCTTGTGCATGAACGTGTGTCTCTTGTTTTTGTTTTCATTGAAGTAAGTTTGATTTAGTCAATTTCCTCGCTTCACCATCTTCAACTTTCATACCTATTTATGTTCTTGTAACAACAATTGTAGGGAAATAAACAAACATACATTGGATAGTACATGCAGAAAGCAGATCTGGATGTTTTTGTGAATGGATGCATAATTTGTGATGTCAGAAATAAGACTGAAAATTAGTGATTGAGGGCCAGGGATGATTTTATGGCAATCATACCCTTTTACGTGGCTTTGAAACTCTTTAAAATTCATGAAGATGCTTTTCCGGAAGTCCATCAATAAAATAGACGTAGTTGGTGAAGGAGAAATAAGACTGAAAATTAGTGGTTTCTGATCAACTTGAATTCTTTCTTCCCAATGTTGAAAATTTAATAAAATTATATTCTCATTATTGCTCGATCTAAACCTTCAGAATAGCAATACAAACTGCCGAAGTTTTTTAATTGTTTATGAAAAATAAAGATCTCAAACTTACCTTCTAGATTCTCTTGCTCTTAGTTTACAAATACAAATATCTAAGACTGCGGCAAGACATTCTTAAATTAGAGATTGTTCTTTCAATTAGGAATCAACTTTAGTAGATAGATGGCTGGCTTTGATTTTTAGAACATTTTTCCCCCTCTATATTTAAATCTCTTCTCTATTGCTAAGCTTTAACTTCTCGTATCCTGTGACACCAATATTTGCTTACTTTTCTAGGTTTCATTGCCGGTGGAGTCAATAAATTCTTATCTTGCTTGGGATTTCTGTTTGATACAAGGCAAGATGAACCTGGTAGATTTCTGAAACCCTGTTTTATGGCTGACTTCTTGAATATGAACTTTCTTTTCTTCCTAACTACAACGCTGGCCTGCCTTTTCCTATGTCAATAGGTTATTACCTTTCATTACT
>JANSVA010000005.1:1483253-1502621 GCA_025504915.1 Erythroxylum reticulatum
TATGAACTTTCTTTTCTTCCTAACTACAACGCTGGCCTGCCTTTTCCTATGTCAATAGGTTATTACCTTTCATTACTAAATCTTGCACTTTAGTTGTAAGCTTATTTGTTGTGCTTGGTATAAACAATATGGAAGTTGTTTTGTTAGTATTATTCAAATTGAATACCCTGACGAAGGAGTTCACCTTTGACAGCATCATACTTTCTGTTTGTATTAACAGTACTGGCTGACCTTTTAGGACATCTAGAGTTCACATTCTTAATGTATGCTTATTTTACCATGAAATGGGAATTCTGTGTCTTCCTTCCCCTTCATTTAAACTGTGGTCACATTGTGTCCTTGCCTTTGGAATAGGAAATTTGATCAGCATGATCATCAAAAAATACATCATTCTGCTCTCAGTTGTTGAGACTAGCATTTAAATGGTGAACCTATTGCCTACTAGATTTGACTTCTATATTAGAATATCCTAGCTGTAAAAGTTTGTGTAAACATTCTTCCTTTATACCAACTCACTAAATTTCACACTGACTCGTGTCAGGATATTGGATTTAGTGTGGAACATACTAGTCCTTCTGGACAGAAGACGGTAAGTTATATACTAATTGTATACTGTAATAGCATCACTTCGTTTCTTACATAAACCTATCCTTGCAACATAGTGGAATCTTGATGCAAGGATTGACTTGTTTGCCTTTTCTTTGGTGTTCCCTTTTGCTCATTTTCCACTTGTATGTACAATGTGCGTGGTTGGTGGTTCCCCAGCTGATATTACCTTACCGGCGTTGTGAGTCTGACCAAGTGAGTTATTGCTTTTAAATATCCGCTTTACAATGCGTTGAGTAAGAAGCTGTCACTGATTTAGCCCTATAATCTTCCAGGGCAACTTTTGCACGTGCATGACTGGAAACTACAAACTGATTTGGGACAACTCCTATTCGGCATTTTTTAAGAAGGTAGGATTGTGTAACAGAGGAAATATTGTGGTCGACGTATTTGAGAATAACAGGATACCATAACCCAAAATCATCTGACGAGATTCCAAGTCCACTCATTATATAGAATCAGCGAGTTTATTAATAACGATATCTGTGTGAGCTTCTTGCGTGGCAATTTCCTAACTTCGAACGAATTTCCTCAATAGGTCCTACGCTTCAAGGTGGACTGTATACCTCCAGTTGTAGAGCCAGCGCAATCCACAAATGAAGTGGAAGGATGACGAACTTGTGTATTAGTGATTCGATCCAACAAATTTGTGTTGTCGAACAAGCTGCCGCTAGTGTGCAATATCAAACTTTTAGCTGTCATTTACAAGACTAGGATGAATGTCTGTAGCTAACCCCTCAGCTGGATTCAGTATTTCTGTTTTGTTAATTTCAATTTGCTTCTCATTGTTCATTGAAATGGCGAGTATAGTTGTGAACTTAGCAATCACATTGACTTGTGCAGTAAATAACACACTCTTCCAGATCGACTTGTACTTTTGAGATATATGAATGTGTCATACTGTTTTCTTCCTCTTGTTTAATCTAGGCAAGGGGATTCAAGACAATATTGTGTATACATTATCATAGTATATCATAAAACATATTGTTCGTTCAATTCTTTTGTTGGGTTGAACAAATAATGTGAAGGTAATCATAACATACACGGGAGAAAGAAATTGTAATTTTAGATAAGTATTATCTTTAATGGAATAATAAATTGGAAAAGTAAAATACTTCAACATTACATACTTGCACCCGACACACGTTAGATATTTTAGTAGTATTAATTAAAATTACATGCTTTGCATATCATCAAAAAATGAAGTTGGATGCAACACAAGTGCACCCTACATAACACCTCATAAAGAGAAAAGTGTCATTCGGTGAAGAAATAGAATGGAATACACGTTACAAAAATTTGTATTGCCTAATTTAGCACCCTGGCGATAAAATTTGGGTAGTGAAGAAATGAACCATCAGCCAAAGCCAACTGATTCAACAAAGATAGCACCTATACTCCTCTTAATTATCAGAAATTTCAGACAAGGGGTAAACCTAATCGACTAAGTCGTTTGTGCGCTAAAGTCCAAATGATCACAAAACTGGTAAATGAAGATTCTCCAGGCATCATCACTTCCATTCCATGTATTAGCAAGGCGAATTATGCATCCATAGAATCTGGCTTCGCCTCATTACTGCTTAAGTGAAATGATATGCTCGCTTAGCAGCATCTAGAGTGTTGGATAAAAGCATGGCAATTGTCATGGGACCAACTCCTCCAGGAACAGGGGTAACTGCTGATGCCACCTGCAATGCCTCTTCATAGCAAACATCTCCTATGAGACGGTAACCATGGTCAAAGTTTGGATCCTGCCATCAACATGTTTATCATGAAATCTGAAACCAAAAGTTATTACGCCAATCCTCTCCCTGAGAATGAACCAGCCTTATTTAGTGTGAAATGCTTCATTGAGAACTGTTTCCTGTGTGTCCGTTTGCTAGTTTTGTCTCTCTGTTTTATATTCTTTTTTGGTGTGCGCGTGCGTGCGTGTGCAGACCATCAGGGAATTAAAAGCTTTGCCATTGTGTACATTAGAGAGGATGCAAGCTATACCTCAACAGGACAAGTTCCTACATCAACAACAACAGCTCCAGGCTTTAACCAGTTACCACGGACCAGGTTTGGCACTCCAGAAGCTGTGACCACAATATCAGCCTCACTAGTGACCTGTTCGGGGTTTGGTGTGAACGCGTGCACAATGCTGACGGTTGCATGGTGCCTCTACCCAAAAGTTCAATTGAAACCACTAATCAGAACGACGGTAAAATTATTGAATAAAAATCGAATGTTTAGATGCAAAAATACTGCTACCTGCAGTAGCAATGATGTGGGCAGTCCAACGATGTTGCTTCTCCCAATAACCACTGCATTTTTCCCAATAATTTCCACACCTGACCTTAGTAACAACTCGATGCAACCCTTGGGAGTGCATGGGATGAACAATGGTTCCCGACCCCTCATGGCAAGATTCCCCATATTTAGAGGATGGAAACCATCCACATCCTTTTCTAAATTCACGGCATTTAGAATCTTCTCCTCATCTAAATGCTGTGCCGTAAGAACTTTCAAGTTATCCACAACACCAAATTACTTAAAAGATGCTGCATGAAATCCATTTCCATACATAACAACTAAGAATATTGTTAGCAAGTTTGTAAACCTCTAAAAAAGAACAGTGTACCAAATAGTTTCACCGGCGAATCTACAAATTCAAGATGCTGAGTAGGTCACTTAAAGAATTTGGATTAGGTGATGGCTGGAAACACTTGTATTTATCTTTAAGGTTTCTATCAATGCGATCGAACCCAATAAAGCTTAAGACAACCGTGAAGAAAATGATAAAAAGGAGAGTTACTTGTGGTAGAGGAAGCTGCACAAGAATTCCATGAATAGAGGGATCTTGATTAAAAGTTGACAAGGCATCAAGAACTGCAGCTTCAGTGCAATCACAGGGTAGTTGAGTAATAAGAGATTTAATACCCACTTCTTCACAGGCTTTAATTTTGTTGCGGACATAAGTTTGAGAGTCCCTCCTCTGGCCAACAAGAACAACAGCCAAGCCAGGGATTTTTCCAATGCATTCCTTCATTCTCGTAACTTGGGAAGCAATTGAGGATCTGATTTCCTGTGCAATGAATTTCCCATCAATTACAACAGCACCCTGCTGCTCATTGGCTGTTAGGCACGTGAAAATGTCGAAATGAAAAAGAAAAAAAAAATCGATCAACATTAAATGCATGAAGGCAACAAATAAAAGGGAATAGGAAGATAACTTACAAGAAGATTTAGGAGGAGATTGAAGTTGATGGGAGGCGATAGGGAACCAAACGTCAGGGAGATCAAGGGAGACGAGAGAAGAAGGAGACCTGAGGATTTGGGTGACGGTCGTCGTTTTCCGTATTCCTTGAAAAGCTGAGGAACAAGCGTTCTTCCAGGCCACTGCCATGGTATGGGTCACATTTCTCATCATCGTCGGAAGTAAGGAAAAAAAAAGAAAGAAAGAAAAAAAAAGAGAAGAAAAGAAAAGGAAAGAAAAGAGGTGCTTCTCTTGGGCTGAGAGGAGGGCCCATTTAAAGAAGGAATGGGTCAGGGCCCATTTAAAGAAATGCATTATAAGGGAAGTGGAAGGAATGAATTGACAGTGGTGCCGTGCGTGATAATTTTAATGTTTAGTTGTTGTTGGATTGCAAAAGCAGGAATGTTTGGTGAGACAAGTTGCTGTCTTTTTTTGTATGAATACGGGTTATCGTTTTATGCATCAATATATTTTAACATGAAAGTGAAAAAATCTTTCATATTTCAAATCAGTGTGGAGAATGGCCAGGCCTGTCTACCCCCTCCCATGCAATTGCCAACAATAAGGCAACAAAAAGAAAATAGGATCAATTATTTGGTCATTATTGGCTACTTATGCTCAAAAGTATATGGATGTTTGATTGAAAGAGCCAAGTACAAGAAGAAGAAGTAGAAGAAGAACTCACCCATTAGGTTAGGTCTATCGTAAATAAACCCATGGCCACGAGTCTAGCAGATTCGGCTTGGTGTTGGTGGGGCAGGCTCCAAGTTAAGCAATAAACATATGAGCTCATTGGTTTGTGAGCCTCTCACGTGTTGTGGTTAAGTTATTATAGGTAATAGTGAGGAGGAGGAGACTTTTGTCCCTCGATAAAAAAAAAGACGCCTAGCCTTTTCATCTCAGAAACTGCACAGTTTTCGATGTACTGTAAAAATAAATGTCCTCGTTACATGTGTTCTGATCTTCTTTTTGCAAGTTCCGCTGCTGTGCCTGTGACAATCTCTTGTCCATTTCGTTTGTGTCCCGGCTTCCTGCAAAATATACCCCCAGCCCACTCACTAGTCACTGCCCTTCTGTCCCAAAGTCAAACCCCACTCTAACTCCTCCGTTTTTCCTTAATTAAGAAATGTTTTTTTTATTAATATGCATGCATGCATGCATTCAATTCAGTTAATTCATAATTGTCAAAGAGCTGCCTTCTTGTTTCATCCCCTATTCTCAGTTCAGTTGATCTGTAATGGTTCAGAAATGAAATAATTTCAAATCAAACGTTATGTTCGGTTTGGAAATTGGAATGAATGAATTACAAGTGTAGTTGGTAATTAATTTGATCGATGCAGCTCTCGAGTACTGGTCTGGTCTGGTCTGATCTTGGTAGTTGAAGTTATAAAATGTTAAATTAAGAAACGTCAAACAGGCAACGACGAACTACAATCCCCATCCATCTCCAACATAACATGCCTACTGCTATTTTCATATCACACAACCATTTCCTTATGTATATGAAATGAATGTTCACTAATCTCACACAAAAGACATGAAGCTAACCAACACACCCCGCTTCTCAGTCCATTTTACTTTCTCCATCCATGCTTCATGTTCTTTGGTTATAAAATAATTGAAGACTGGGAAGGCAGCATCTTAAATGCAGATTCATGGTTTGGTAGGTTACTGCTACATTCATATATTAAATTGGCTGCAGTAGAGCGTCTTAATTTGTCATGGGATGGCGTGTTGGACGAGACGAGACAGACACAGACACTAGCTAGCTAGTTGAGGTTGAGCCGAAGATAAAAGAATCCCAATGTTGTTGCTGTCCCAATTTTCTCGCCGTTTTCTGTTTTGGACAGACACCACCACACTTACGCTCTTTTAATTTTTTTGACACACAATGAAACACCACCAGCTGCATCTTTCATTTATTCATTCATCATCACCTTCATTTCATGGCTCCCTCTAATGTTGATGTAAGTGGCAGGGACAACAGCCCCAAGTCATTGACAAGTGATTCTCTCGGCGGCGGCGGAAGTACCTATAATGGCACCAACCTCCCCGCCGGTGATCCCAATAAAGGTATAGCAGAAATTGGAAAGATGGTGAGAAAGAGAATGGCTTCAGAGATGATGGAAATGCGTAATAACAGCCAAGGTCAAAGGAGTTACCGTAAGATGAACAACAGCTACATGAGCATGAGCATGGATGCTCTTTCAGACAACAACAACGACAATAACGTTATTGGTTGCCCTTCTTTCACCGCAGCAACTACATATGGTAACGGTGGTGTGCACCGTAACCCAAGCCCAAATCAAAGCCTAAGCCCCGTAGTCTTCAACCACTCCACTATGACGTCTATGGTACCCTCTTCTTCTACAAACTTGACCTCCATGACGTCAGTCGGGGCTGTGTCGACTGTGTCTCTTTCTGGACGTTTGTCCTCCTCATCTAACACAACCAACTTTACTTCTCATGACTGTGTCCTCTCCTCCTTATCAATCCCATCTCAATCCCATCCACAGCCGCCAGCCGTGTGTGGCTTTTCCGGTCTTCCTTTATTTCCTCCCGAGGTAGAAAGATATACTAATATTCTTAGCGTTTCAGTTCCACCTCCTCCTCCTCCCCCTCCCCCTCCTGTTATCCCTACTACTTCCCTCATGGAAGATAGCTCCGCAACGGCCTGGATCGATGGCATCATAAAAGACCTCCTCCACAGCTCCACCATTGTCTCCATCCCTCAACTCATTCAGAACGTGAGGGAGATTATTTATCCTTGCAATCCCAGCCTCGCCTCCCTCCTTGAGTATAGGCTCCAAGCTCTCACAGAACCACTTCCCTCTTCTTATAATAATCCTCCGCTTTTGGATAGGAGGAGGAAAGAAGCAGTGGTGTCCGTGCCTCAGAGGCTTTATAATCTACCCCAAACTACTTCTACCACTAGTACAACTACTACTTCTTCCCTTAGTCTTCATCTGGACAACAACAATGCCTCTACACCCGCTTCCTACTTGTCATTGCCTGCTGCTGTTGCCAATAATTCCTCCATCGTTCATCAATATAACTGCTCGTCAACGCCACCACCGATTTCCCAAGTAGGTAACGATCAAAACCAACAACACCAACACCAACACCAACACCACGCCTATGTTCATCTTCACGATCATCATAATCATCAACACCAAGCACGAAGCCCGTCTTCTACTTCTGTTACACCATTTATTCCAACATCCAATGACCAAGAAAAATCTTCATCTGCTGAAACAGAACAAGTAGTAGGTACTACAGGGGCAACGCCAACGTCAGGCGGAGCCAGTACTGGTACTAGTACTAGGGAAAAGAAGGAAGAACTGCGGCAACAGAAGAGAGACGAGGAAGGCTTACACCTCCTCACTTTACTTCTTCAATGCGCTGAGGCAGTCTCCGCTGACAATTACGATGAAGCAAGCAAGTTGCTGCTTGAGATATCGGAGCTCTCCACGCCCTTTGGAACGTCGGCGCAGCGAGTGGCGGCGTACTTCTCGGAGGCAATGTCAGCGAGGTTGGTGAACTCATGCCTGGGAATATATGCTTCGCTGCCATCATTTCCCCAAACCCATGCTCAAAAGATGGCCTCGGCTTTCCAGGTGTTCAACGGAATCAGTCCCTTTGTCAAGTTCTCTCATTTTACGGCAAATCAGGCCATACAAGAAGCTTTCGAAAGGGAAGATAGGGTGCACATCATAGATCTGGACATTATGCAAGGCTTGCAGTGGCCTGGTCTTTTTCACATTTTAGCTTCTAGGCCAGGTGGACCTCCATTCGTGCGTCTTACGGGGCTGGGCACCTCGATGGACACTCTGGAGGCCACGGGCAAGCGTTTGTCTGATTTCGCTCAGAAGCTGGGCCTTCCCTTCGAATTCTTTCCGGTGGCCGACAAAGTTGGGAACTTGGACCCTGAGAGGCTTAATGTCAGCAAGCGAGAGGCCATTGCGGTTCACTGGTTGCAACACTCTCTATACGATGTAACTGGTTCCGATACGAATACGCTTTGGCTATTGCAAAGGTGAATATATACGTATATAATAATAATAATCATCATCATCATCATATGTATGGATTGTTGGAGAAATGAAACACAGGAATGGAATGGATCCCAAGATAAAAGTTTTTTTAACTTCTTTTCTTTTCTTTATGCCCCTTAGGGTCTTCCTAGCATCATTAACTTTTGATGATGGGTGAAAATTAGTTTCCAACTTTTATGTTTTTGGTGTGTGTGTTTCGAGCAGTGAATGTGAAGTACTATTGTTTTATATATAGGTAGATGAATTAATTTGATGGACTTGGCTGCAGATTGGGACCTAAAGTGGTGACGGTGGTAGAACAGGACCTGACTCATACAGGGTCGTTCCTGGGAAGGTTTGTGGAGGCAATACACTACTATTCAGCACTGTTTGACTCGCTGGGAGCAAGCTACGGGGAGGAAAGCGAGGAAAGGCACGTAGTGGAACAGCAGCTTCTTTCTAGAGAGATACGTAATGTATTGGCAGTGGGAGGGCCTTCGAGGAGCGGGCAAGTGAGATTCCAGAATTGGAGAGAGAAACTCCAGCAGTCGGGTTTTAAGGGCATTTCTCTGGCTGGGAATGCGGCCACGCAGGCTACTTTGCTACTTGGTATGTTCCCTTCCGATGGTTACACCTTAGTGGAGGACAACGGCACCCTGAAGCTCGGTTGGAAGGACCTTTGCTTGCTTACTGCTTCTGCCTGGAGCCCTTTTCCAATTCCAACTGTTGTTGACGCTGCTCGCTTTCCTAGCTAAAACACCATTTCCCCGCATTTTATCTTGCTTTTACTCCCCACCGTATTCGGATAATATGAATTTGTTTTTCATCAACTGCATTAATTTTTGTTTACAAGTCTTCCACAGTTTCACCTGCCTCTCTATCTACACTAATCACGTCTCCATTTTCATTTTAAAATTCACCAGAGACCAGCGTAGCTGGGCCCTAATTGTTCTGTCCAAGGGGTGACTTCGATTGCAGGCGAATTTATTTACCCGTATATGTTGGACCAACACCGAGAGTACGTATCGTATAATTCCATTTGCAGAGTTCAACAAAGGTTCAAAGCCATAATGAGAGTTTGGAAATTAAAAAAAATAAAATGGAAAGGCTAGGCTTCCCTTTAACAAGATATAAATTTGAGAATTCTCAAAAAAAAAGAAAAAAAGTTGAGAATGATAGTTTTCCAATTTATCACTAGCGAATACTACGGATTTGACGGCTAATTTTCATCACGAGTACATAAAGTTATAAATGAAGTTACCAATCAAATAGACAACCAGAACAACTTGCCCTAAAGGGGACAACGGCAATTGTTTTCTCAACCATGATTTACATCACGAACAGCTAACTCTTCTTCAATTGAAGGTACAGTCGCAGCATTACCGCCTACTGATTATTGTTCTCCATCGATTCACACTACCTACCAACCATGTGGCTCTCTTCCCAATCAACCCCTGCATTGCAAAATAAATCACCAGATCCTATCCAAAATTGATTTTCAAGCAGGGGACTGCCAACCTCAAAAGTCTGTTTCTTCTGCAGCGCTAGATAATTGGTGAAATATTCTATTCCATCTATTTACCAAAATTAGAGGCCAACAACTTGTTGCAATGCCACTCGAGAATTGAGCTCAGTGAAAATTTTTGAGCCACAAATTCTTGATCCTTAATCTCTCTGTACTTCGATAGCTGCAAATCTGGACCAGCAACTCATCATGGATTTACCTTACACTCACCCAAAAATTGATCTTCTCGGTTTAGAAACCTCTTCCAATAGTTTTTATACTCTGGAATTCCCAGCTCAAGCCAAGGTTTCATGTTTCCATTGTAGTGCAAAACTGCAGCACTCTTAATGTCCTTCTCATCAAGCCCATAGTCATGACCCAATCCTGACAAAGTCCACGTACTATCAAGAGTATAAATAAGATCATGAAAAGTAATCGAGCTTGCAGTCAATAAAGCAGCTGCAGTTGATCCTGCTTCCTTCCTGACCTGATTTCAGTGCCATAAAAGACGGAATGCAAATAAACAAACGGAGAAAATTGCAACAACAGAAAGGCTCAACAGCATAGCAAACAGGAAAAGGATAGGGCCTAATGGAGGATTGAAATCTTTTGACCAACGTTTTAACATGTTGGTGGATGTAGTTCATCTACAAGGGGGGTTCAATAGCAAGTCTGTTTTTATCAGCAAATTTATCAAGCATGATTAAAGCTGTTAAGCAAAAAAGTATTCCCAAGCAGCTTAGCACATCACAGATTCTAGTAACGTTGCACTCACCTCTTGTTCCAATTTCCAGTAAGTTTCTGTAAGATTTATTTCTCTCCATCTTGCCAGATCAATTACATTCAATCCAGACATCCAAGCACAAGAATCTTTTTCGAACTTGTTTTTGACCAGATAACTGCTCAGTTGGCTCAATGGCACAGAGCATAATTGCACAGCACCGTTAACTTTCTTTCCCATGTTGAGGTTCCATAGTTCAGACAAGTCTTTCTGGACAACAATATCATCGTCCAGAACAATGATTCGATTCAAACCAGGGAATATGTCAGGAAGGAGATAGTGAACATGAGAAAAAACAGAAATATATCGAGTTTTAGAATGGGCCCTATCAAAACCATAGAAAGAGACACGAAATTCCACAGGCAAGAACATGCTTGAGAGAGCTCCCTTATCATGAATTTTAAGGTTAAGACCCTCAATGTTTAGCACTTGAACTGCTGCTTCCTGATAAGTATTTTTTAAGAACCATAATTTCATCCCGTAGTAATTTTGTCCATCTGTAAGAACATGAAAAACCAGGTTTCTACTATCCTGAAACAAGCAAGAGAAGTAAATCATGTCATTATCAAAGCCAACAAATTCAAACTATAAAATGAAAAAAGGTAATGTAAAAACATACTCTTGCATGAGTAACAGTTGAGTTGATTACAACTGAAGATGCGAGTATGTTACTGGAGAATACAACATAATGTTGCAAATTGGAATCTGCAAATTTCTCAGGCACGGCAAGCTCTGCATCATGCAAAGGAGATTTGAAATACTCCAGAGTTAGCCTCATAGACAAGCAGTGTAGACTTTTTGGCATGGTCTGGACTGAAAGTTGATAGAGGAACGAACTCTGCTTCATATGGAAGTTGGCTTCATCCTCTGTCATATCAAATATTTGTCTCAGTTTCTTGTCAACGTTGTTACATTCAACGGGGAATGACTTGGCTCTGGTTATTGCAGCTTCCATCTTCCGTAGTTTCTTTTCAATTCTGATCAAAAAAATAAACAAAGATCAATGTGCTATAGCAAGAAATATAAGCCCCCATTATGCAGACAGGACTGTAGAAAAAGAAAAGGACAACTTTGACAAACAAAGAGGAGAAAGCTTGAGAAAGAAGAGGTCACCATAACAATAAAAGAAAACCTGAAAAGCAATTGGTTATCTATTTACCAGACATAATCCTGAAACAATTTCGCAACAATACAAATTGTGATTTCTTATTCCAAGTTCTAAAACACCTTTCTTCCCTTATTGGTGTTCTTCCCTTTGGAGGAAGAACCGATGTTGAATGAAGGTTAGCTAGCTCTTGACAGAGCTAGCTGAATAAATTACAGCTAAAGTAACTAATGTTTTTTTAATGATTTCGGTCCCTTTATTCATTGATAATTCTGCTGTTATATAGGCAGAAAAAGAAAATAACAATCCATCTAACTAGGAATCCTATTATAGTAGAACTCTATTAAGAAACAAAAACCAGAAAGGATCTTTCAAAAGCTAGCTATCTTTGTCCAAATACTATCCTAATCTAATCTTCTATTATTTCTCCTGTCTAACTAAATTCTCCGGCTTATTAGTCGTTACCAAACTTCTTCCCTCTCCTTTGATAAGTTCTACCCACAAAAGCATCCTTATCATTACTACCCTCCTCGACATCAAGCTTTCCCTCAAGCTCGAATTCGTGATAAGCTTGTGTAATACCCTCTAACTCCTCCCAAGTAGCATTTTCAGCTGAAGAATCTGCCCACTGGATTAGGAACTCCTGACGTCCCCTGTTCCACTGTGACTTCACCAACTGTTGTGGATGAGGTACAATTTTGCCATCCCGCATTGGTGGTAAGGAGGGAATGGAGGTGGGGGGATTACCTTTGAGCTCCTTCAACAACGAAATATGGAAGACATCATGAATACGACTTTCCGGAGGCAATTCCAATCGATAGGCGACAACACTTATTTTCACCAAGATTTTGAAGGATCCAAAAAATTTAAGAGCAAGCTTGATATACTTGCGTTTTGCAGCACTCTGTTGGTGGTAGGGTTGGGGCTTAAGCCACACCCAAGTCCTCAGCTCAAATGACAATTCCCATCGCTTAGTATCATGATAATGCTTCATTCGCTTTTGTGCTTGCACTAAACACAACCTAACTTCAATCCAAAAGTTATCTCGCTCCTTCAATGCTTGGTTGATTGTCTCAACTCTAGTGCTTCCTTCCATATAAGATAACAAATTGGATGGTTCCCTACCATAAACCACTTTAAATGGAGTCGTATGAAGTGAAGAATGGTAGGAAATATTGTAACAATACTCTGCCCACGGTAACTAGTCCACCCAAGATTTTGGTCTATCCCTTATAAAACACCTCAAATACATTTCAATTGTCTATTTACTACCTCAGTTTGCCCGTCAATCTGAGGGTGATAAGCAGAAGATAAGGCCAACTTGGTACCACGCAGAAGAAAAAGACAAAATAAACTAGTAAAAATTGGATCCTTATCTAATACATGAGACAAATTAAGAGCAGAATAAGGATGAGCGAGAGGCACAAAATGAGCATATTTAGCAGAATAAGGATAAGCGAGAGGCACAAAATGAGCATATTTAGAGAATCTATCCACGATCACTAGTAAATAGATTTACCTCCCACTTTTGGAAGTCCATTTATGAAATCCATGGAAATATCCGCCCAGACACTCTTAGGGATTTGTAGGGGCTGAAGTAGACTTGTTGGGTGAAGGTTCTCCCATTTATTTTCTTGACAAACTAAACATTTTTGCACAAATTCCTTCACGGCACCTTTCATCCCTTTCCAAAAAAAATCTACCCTCACTCTTTCCAATGTCTTTTAAATCCCCTCGTGTGCCATCACAATATGGTTAAGGATCATCTGAATTAGTGGTGAATGAGGTAGTCAATACACCCGGTTAGTGTAGAATATCAAGCCGTCTTCCACTCTCCATTCAGCCTCTGCGTGGCCTGCGGCAATCTACTGATATAGGTATTGCAGTTCTGTCACAGTGGCAACTTACTCTTTAATTGCGTCAAATAATGCAAATTGGTTTGGATAAGGCAGTCAACTGTCCCCCTTACTCATTTCTTCGAGATAATGCATCAGCGGCAGCATTAAGTTTTCCCTACTTTGTATTCCACCCTAAAATCATAACCTAACAATTTACTCATCCAATGTTGTTGAGGAGAAGTTGTTAATCTCTATTCTAAGAGAAATTTAAGACTGTAGTGATTAGTCTTAATTAGAAATGCCCTCCCTTATAAGTAAGTTCTCCAGTGTGAGATGGCCTTAGCGAGGCCAATTAGCTTTCTTTCATATACAGTAAGTTTGAAGTGGTGGGGGGCTAATTTGAGGCTAAAGAAGGCAATAGGATGGCCGTTCTGCTTAGGTACTGCTCCAATTCCGCATCTAGAAGCATCACACTCCACCACAAATATCTCTTCAAAGTTGGGTAGTTGTAATACTGGAGCAGTTGCTAGAGCCTTCTTCAAATTATTGAAGGCTGTCTCGGCTTCCTCATTCCAATGCAAGGAATTCTTTGTTGATCAGAGATTATTAGCATTGATATTATTATAATTACACCTATAATCCCTCCTATAATTGAGAGATTTCATAGAGTTAATAGCTAGATTACTTCCTATATAGTCTTAGGAATTTTGTATATAAACCCTTGTTCCTATGTACACAAATACAAGTAATACAAATTATCCTCAACAGTCAACACATTCAACATGGTATCAGAGCCCCATCTACTTTAGGGACTTTTGTTTTTGGCTGTTCTTTCCAAATAGGAAAGAACACTGGCTGAGTGTGCACTTGCCCAAACAGCAACATGCTTTTCTTCTCACCACCCACCTAGATTACTTCAGTTGTGATTGGCGACTTCCACTGTGAAGACCCGACATCAACTGCACTACCATCGCCGCGTGTGAGTATCGCGTGCCACCCTCCGGCCAGTATTTCGTCTCGGTTCTTTCTCCATCAGGGTTGCCAACCTCTTGCCTCTCCTCTGGTGGTGTCAGACGTACCTCTTACCTTCTGCCAGTAACCTTGCTTCCTTGCCTCTTATCGGTGGTTGTGTTTCTAGTCCGTCTGGTAATTTTTTTGCCCATACACCGGAAGCACAATTTTTTGAACAACTTCTATTTACTCTATTGGCATTTTTTTGTTGGTTGTCCTAAGTAATATTAAAGAAGATGGAAGGAAAGAAGGTAATTATGTCTAGTTCCGATAATCCTTTACTTCAAATCAGTTATGTAAAACTTGATGGAACTAATTATCTTACTTGGTCAAGATCCTGTTTGTTGTTCATCAAAGCTAGAGGATTATAGGGTTAAATTAATGATGACACTAAGAGACTCGATGTCAATAATTCTGATTATAATCAATGGGAGTCCAAGAATTCTCTCGTTATGTCTTGGCTCATCAATTCAGTGAAGCCAAAAATTGCTCGGACATACTTACTGCTTGACACAGCAGCAAAGATATAGAAAGCTGCTTCTCTGACCTATTGTCAAATAGGTAATAAAACTCAAATTTTAGATTTTCGTAATAAATTGCACAACTCGAGGCAAGGAGATATGACTGTATCACAGTATTTTGCACAGTTACATGGGTTGTGGCAGGAATTAGACTATTATCAGGACTTTCAAGCAGAATGCTCAAAAGGCGCTGCTAGATTCCAAAAAATGATAGAAGATAAGGTATTTGATATTTTAGCAGGTCTTAACCCAGAGTATGATCATATACGAGCTACAATACTTGGAAAAACTCCTTTCCCTTCCATTCAGCTCGCACATTCTCTAGTACAGCAAGAGGAAAGTAAGTGAAATGTTATGCCACATACATCTATCATTGAAAAAGTAGGATTAGTAGCAAGTTCTATTGAAAAGCCGAAACTTGCAAATACCTCATCTAATAAGGATCACTTACACTGTGATTACTGTGGAAAATCAAGACATACTTGAGAAACCTGCTGGAAATTGCATGGAAGGCCTAATTAGAGTCAAGGAAAACGAGACGGCTCAATGGTAAGGGGTTAGGCTCACTTGGCTGATGGAAATGAAGTGTCTGAAACATAACGTTGGGGGATTATCCAATGAGGAACTTCAAGCCTTAAGACAACTTCTCTCAAAAACAAACTCTGCTTCCACAGTTGATGCATCAAACCTTGCCAAATCAGGTATTGAGTGCTACAATTCTAAAGATAATCCTTGGATTATAAACTCTGGAGCTAACTGACATATGACAAGCTCTCAAAAGAAATTTTTAACATATTCTCATGAAAACAACAGGGATAATGTTAGAATAGCATATAAGTCTTTTACTTCTGTATTTGGTACAGGTTCTATTAACTGTACTCCTAATATTACTCTATCCATAGTACTTCATGTACCCTGTTTTCTTATTAATCTTCTCTCTATCAGTTCTATCACTAAGGGCCTTAATTGCAAAGTTGAATTTTTTCCTGAATATTGTGTTCTTCAGGACCTTCACACAGGGCAGAGGATTGAAACTGGTAAACTATAGGATGACTTATATGTCTTGGAAGAAGAGTGCCTAACAGTTGCACATCAAGCGTCTTTTGGAAATGATGTGATTAATAAGGAAATTCTATAGTGGCATAGGCGGTTAGGACATTCCTCATTTTTTGTTCTAGCAAAACTTTATCCAAACTTATTTAAAAGAACTTCTTTTAATTCTTTGTTTTGTGAAGCAAGTGAACTTGCTAAACACACTAGAAGTTTTTATCATTTATCAAACAATAAGAGTTATGTTCCTTTTATGACCATTCACTCGGATGTTTGGGGTCCTACTCAAACTCCCTCTCTTTCTGCCCATAGATGGTTTGTGACCTTTATTGATTGTTGCACCCGATTGACGTGGGTTTATCTGATGAAAACCAAGAATGAATTTTTTTTCATGCTTCCAATCTTTTCACAAAATGATTTGTACTCAACATGATGCTAGAGTTAAGATCTTATGGTCAGATAATGGAATGGAGTATATGGATGGCCAATTTCGTGTTTATCTAGATTTTAATGGAATAGTACACCAAACTAGTCGTGCCTATACTAGTGAACAGAACGGAGTTGCGGAAAGAAAGAACAGACACAATCTGGAGGTTGCGTGATCATTCATGTTCACAATGAATCTTCCAAAGGGATATTGGGGTGATGCAGTCCTTTCAACTGCCGATCTTATCAATAGAATGCTACTTTAAATTTTAGATTTTAAAAGCCCTGTTTAAATATTACAAGGTACAAAGTCTTATATTGTACCTCCAAAAGTCTTTGGGTGTGTTTGTTTTGTTCATGTTCGGAATGTTGGCAAGTTGGAGCCAAAAGCTTTGAAATGTATGTTTGTTGGATATTCTCCCACACAAAAAGGATATAAGTGTTTATCACCCCCTGTCTAAGAAATACATTGTAAGTATGGATGTCACTTTTTTGGAGTATGAGTCCTATTTCATCACATCCCCAACTCCTCTTCAAGGGGAGAATGAGATTGAAGACGAAGTGTTGCTTGACTCTAGAGATAATGTGATCCAAGTAGGAAGAACAATTCAGGGGGAGACAACTAGTTTGGTTCAAGAGGATCGAAGTTGGCACTTAGATAGACTAGACTTAAAGACATACTCAAGGCGAGATAAGACAGAAAAAGCCATCATGCAGTCTATGCCAATGCCATCCTCTTTCCTCGAAAACACTGGAGAGCTAAAATATGATTTATTTGATGATTTAGATAAGTCAATTGCTCTTCGAAAAGGTATTAGAAGTTGCACCAAGCACCCAATTTCTAACTTTGTTACATATGACTCACTATCTCCTGCCTATAGAGCCTTTGTCTTGTCTGTTTCTTTTGTGTCTATTCCACAGGATTGAAGAGAAGGAATGAAAATTGTCCAATACAAAGAAGCTATGATTGAAGAAATGAAGGCCCTGGTAAAAAATGAGACTTGGGAACTTGTCACTGCTCCAAAAGGAACATGGATGGTTGGCTGCAAATGGGTATTCACAATGAAGCATAAGCCAGATGGATCCATTGAGAGGTACAAGGCTAGATTGGTGGCTAAAGGCTTTTGTGAATCAGAGCTTATTTGCTTTATATCTCTTTATTAGAGACTGCAATATATATATACATGAATAGGGTTTACAGAATAAGGTAGAAAAATCTGTACAGATATGGAAATATAATCCTATGATACTATATATCTATAAGATACTGCTATCTAATCTAAATGATCTGATTATGATCAAATCATAATATTATGAGATATACATATCTTTGACCACACCCCCTCGAGTTGGATTATAGATATCTATAATTTCCAACTTGCTAATACACTCTTCAAATGCTTGTCGTTGAAGCCCTTTGGTAAACACATCAACTGTCTGCTTCTTTGTTGGAACATGTTAGGCATATTGTCCCATCTTCTATCTTCTCTTTGATGAAATGTTGGCCAACCTCAAAATGTTTTGTTCTTTCATGATGGACTGGATTGTGTGCCATGCTTAGGGCTGCCTTGTTATCACAATATTGTTTTATAGGTATCTCAAACCTGATTCCCACTTCTATCAACACTCTCTTTAACCAAAGACATTCACACATCCCTTTTGCAACAGCTCTTAGTTCAGCTTCAACACTACTCTTGGCTACCACCTTTTGCTTCTTAATTTGCCAAGTAACCAAATTTCCCCACACAAAAGTACAATATCTAGTGGTTGATCATCTATCCTGTTTTGAAATTGCCCAATCTGAATCAGTATATATTTGAATCGCTCTTTGATCTCCTTTCCTAAATAGCAGCCCTTTTCTTAGGGCACCTTTTAGATACTATAGGATCTTATAGACTGCCTCTAAATGCTGTCTCCTTGGTACATGCATATAGAGACTAACAACACTCATGGCAAAAGCAATATCTGGTCTAGTATGAGACAAATAGATTAGTCTTCCCACTAGTGTTTGATACTTTTCACGATTGACAAGTTTATCATCTTCATCTCCAAATTTTGTACTGTCAATAGGAGTAGTGCTTGGTTTGCATCCTAACATTCCAATCTCTCTTAAAAGGTCAAGAATGTACTTTCTTTGTGAGATGTAAACTCCCTTCTTTGATCTTGCTACTTCCATGCCAGAAAATACTTCATTTCTCCTAAGTCTTTAACTTCAAATTCTTTCTTCAAAGTTGTCTTAAGTCTTGTGATTTCCTCTGCATCATCACCAGTTAAGATAATATCATCAATATACACAATCAAAACTATCTTCTTACCTTCTCTACTTCTGAAAAACATTGTGTGATCCGACTGTGCTTGTGTGTATCCTCCTGTTTTAAGGACTTTGGCAAATCTCTCGAACCAAGCTCTTAGTGACTGCTTCAGTCCATATAGAGACTTTCTTAGTCTACATACTTTGTTTCCTCTTTCCTCATCAAACCCTAGAGGAAGTTTCATATACACTTCTTCCTTTAGTTGTCCATTCAAGAAAGCGTTTTTGATATCAAGTTGCTGAAGTGTCCAGTCAAGGTTAACAGCTACTGATAACAATAATTTTATAGTATTTAGCTTGGCCACAGGTGCAAATGTTTCCTTGTAGTCCATCCCATAGGTCTGAGTGTAGCCTTTAGCTACCAAACAATCTTTTTGAGATAGGATCATAGCATTTATACCCTTTTGTGTAGCAGAATATCCTAGAAACACACATTTTTTGGTCATTGGATCAAGTTTATTGTATGAAAAATTGTGAAGGAAGGTTGTGCATATGAAAACTCTTAAATGAAGGTTAGTTTCAAGATGAGTGGTAGTGTAGGTTTTTTGAAATTTTTGAAGTGGTGTTTTGAAGGAAAGAACATGACTTGGCATTCTATTAATAAGATAGGTAGCAGTAAGAAGAGCATCCAACCAAAAATATTTTGGAATATTACTAGTGAACATCAAGGCCCTAGCTACCTCAAGAAGATGCATATTTTTCCTTTCCGCAATCCCATTTTGTTGAGGACTATTGACAAAAGAACTTTTGTGGACAATTCCATGTTTTTGAAAGAATATCTGGAGATGTTGATTAAAGTATTCAGTATCATTGTCAGTATGAAGGATTTGAATACTAGTTTGGAATTGATAAAAATTGATGAATATGGTAGAGGTTTCAGCTTTATCTTTCAAAAGAAACACCCAACACAAACGAGTATGGTCATCAATGAATGTAATGAACC
>JANSVA010000005.1:1502721-1512849 GCA_025504915.1 Erythroxylum reticulatum
ATCAGTCTTAGGAACAATCACACTATTACCCAAGCTATAAGGAGTAGATTGTCTTTCTTCATCTTCAAAGTAGTACATTCCATCTACCTCTTTAGCACTTCCAATCATCTTTCCCAATGACAGGTCCTGTATAACACAATGAGTAGGGAAAAAATGAGCGATTAGCTTCTTTTGTCAATTTACTGATTGACAGAAGATTGCATTCTAAATTAGGGACATGTAGAATAGAATTTAGTTTCATAGAATCTGTTACTTTGATATCTCCTTTTCTTGGCATTGAGGAGGAATCACCATTTGCTACATTAACTTTTTCATGTCCAACACACAGAACATATGAATGAAACATATTAAAATCATCTATCACATGATTTGAAGCTCCGGAATCAACTATCCACTTCTTCCTACCGCGTAAGGATAAAAAAGCTTTTATGATATTATCTCTCATAGTAGCATTGGCAACTATGCTTGCCTTCTGTTGGTTGCTGTCATTTTGAAGGTTCTACAGTACATCCAATAGTTTTCTTAGTGAAATATTCAGCTCACCTCCCTGTTGTTTCTGACTACCTTCAGATTTTTCTATTCCTCCCTCACTAGATACTTGATAGCCTCGATTTTTCCCCCTTTTTGGTTTCCAATCTAGAGGCTTTCTATGAATGTCCCAGCATGTATCTTTGGTGTGGCCACTTTGTTTACAATGCTCACACCACTTCTTATGATTTTTCTTACTGGATTCACCACATGATAATAGGGCAGAAGCTTCATTTGAAGATACTAGAGTTACATTTAGTTTCTTTTTCGGTTCCTCTTTTACCATGATTTTCCTCCTTGTTGCTTCCCTCCTAGCTTCAGAAAATACTTCCTTAGCTATAGGCAAAGGAATTCTACTTAAGATTCTTCCACGAACATCATCCAAGTTTTTATTAAGACCAGCCAAAAATTCAAAGACTCTCCTTTTCAATTTTCTGGTTGTACATCACTGCATCTTCCTTGCACCTCCACTCTTCATCTAACAGCAGGTCAAGTTCTTGCCACAATGCTATCATTTCAACACAATATTTTGTAACGTCTGTGTCATCTTGCTTCATTTGCCACAAACTTGTTTTTATCTCATAAATCCGTGATGCATCCTCTTCATCAGAGTAGGACTGTCGCACTCCATCCCAGATTTCTAGGGCTGTTGGTAGAAACATAAAGGTTCGTTTGATGGGTGGTATCATGGCATTGATAAGCCATGACGAGACCATGGAATTATCTATCTCCCATTGTCGTATAGCTTGTACGTTTGTTGAGTTTGGAACATTCCCATTTTCGATGATAAAGCTCAACTTCCCTCTTCCTCCAATGGTGAGTTTCATAGCTTGAGCCCACTCTCGATAGTCTATTCCATTCAATTTATCAGAAACAATATTAACTGAAACTCCCTTAATACCAGAGGTCATTGATGACTGACCTCCAGTTGGGTTTGAGATTAGGATTGCCGTGGAGGATCCCTCAAGATTGGAAGTCATTTCTTGACTTTCTGGGGTTGTCTCCTCGGTTTCACCATCACGTGGCTTTGATACCATGTGAATCAGAGCTTATTTGCTCTATATCTCTTTATTAGAGAATACAGTATATATATACATGAATAGGGTTTACAGAATAAGGTAGAAAAATCTATACATATATGGAAATATAATCCTAGGATACTATATATCTATAAGATATTGCTATCTAATCTAAATGATCTGATTATGATCAAATCATAATATTATAAGATATACATATCTTTGACCACAACTTTACTCAAACATATGGAGTGGACTATCAAGAAACCTTTGCTTTTGTTGCTAAGATGAATACAATCAGAGTTTTACTCTCGTGTGCAACTAACTTGGATTGAGACTTATAGCAATTCGATGTTAAAAATGCATTTCTTAATGGGGATTTGGAGGAAGAGATGTATATGGAGATTCCTCCAGGGTTTGAAGATGAGAACACAAAAGGGAAGGTTTGTAGGTTATACGGGCTGAAATAATCATCACAAGCATGGTTTGAAAAGTTCAGTCGGGCTATGATCTCCTTTGGTTATCAACAAAGTAATGCGGATCATATCCTATTTATCAAGTACTCCCAAGGTAAGATCACGCTTCTTATTATGTAGATGACATTATTGTAACTGGAAGTGATATAAAAGAGATGGCTAGGCTGAAGAAACTACTTGCCCAACAATTTGAAATTAAGGACCTAGGAAAATCGCAATATTTCTTGGGAGATGAAGTTGCTAGATCAAGAAGAGGAATCTTTCTCTCCCAGAGAAAATATATCCTAGACTTATTAGAAGAAACCGGTATGATGGGTTGTAAACCAGTTGAATCTTCTATCGAGAACAATTACAAATTGCAAGCAGGAACGAGTACATTAGTGGACATGAGCAGATATTAGAGGTTAGTTGGGAGACTCATCTATCTTTCTCACAATAAGCCAGACATAGCATTGGCAGTTAGTCTGGTAAGTCAGTACATGCATTATCCACGAGAACCATACTTACAAGCTGTATTTCGCATTTTGTACTATCTAAAGTCTGCTCCAAGAAAAGGCCTTATGTTCACTAACAATGGTCATCTTAAGATAGAAGCATTTACAGATGCTGATTGGGCGGGATCTCTAGATGATAGGAGATCAACCACTGGTTATTATACGCTTATAGGAGGAAATCTAGTCACCTCGAGAAGCAAGAAACAAAACGTAGTTGCTAGATCCAGTGCAGAAGTCGAATATAGAGCTATGGCTCAAGGTGTGTGCGAACTATTGTGGGTAAAGAAGCTGATGAATGAATTACAACTGACGGATGAAGGAAGTTCATCTCTCCACTGTGATAACAAAGCTATCATTTGTATAGCTCACAATCTTGTTCAGCATGAAAGAACAAAACACAGAGATTGACCGACACTTTGTGAAGGAGAGACTTGTGAATGGCTCTATGCAATTATTCCATGTGGGGTCAAATGAACAATTGGTAGATGTCTTCATCAAAGGACTATACAACAAACAATTTCATAACCTTGTTTGTAAGTTGGGCATGTGCGATATCTATGCACCAACTTGAGGGGGAGTGTTGACCAGGGATTATTATCATTGATATTGTTATAATTACACCTATAATCTCTCCTATAATTGAGAGATTTCATAGAGTTAATAGCTAGATTACTTCCTAAATAGTCCTAGGAATTTTGTATATAAACCCTTGCTCCTAAGTACACAAATACAAGTAATACAAATTAGCTTCAACATTCTCCTTCAACAAGCTTGTGAGGGGAGTTGCTATTAGCCCATACTCTCGAATAAATTTCCTGTAGTATCCCGCTAAGCCTAGGAATCTCCTTACAACTTTAACTGAGTGTGGTATAGGCCAATCTACCACTGCTTGGATCTTGCTAGCATTAGCGGACACACCTGCACCATGAATTACATGTCCCAAATATGCCATATGTTTTTCCCCAAATGTAACACTTTGATCTCTTTAAAAATAAGTGGCAAGCAAACAGTGAATCAAAAACTACTCGAATATGCTGCATATGTTCTTCCCATGTCCGACTGTAAATTAAAATGTCATAAAAAAAAACCAAAACGAACCGCCTTAGATAAGAATGAACTACCTCATTCATTAGAGCTTGAAAGGTTGATGGAGCATTAATCAAACCGAGGGGCATAACCAAGAACTCAAAGTGGCCATGATGAGTTCTGAACGTGGTCTTCTCCACATCTTCTTTATCCATCCAAATCTGGTGGTAGCCTGACCTCAAGTCTAACTTAGTGAAAAACTTTGCTCTAAGCAGTTCATCCAGTAACTCGTCCACCGTTGGAATGGGAAAATTGTCTTTCACCATTTGATAATTCAATGCACGATAGTCAACACAAAATCTCCATGTTCCTTCCTTCTTTAGGACTAGCAGTATAGGTGAGGAGAATGGGGATCTACTAGGTTGGATGATACCTTGTTTTAGTATCTCATCACATTGTCTTTCAATCTCTTCCTTTTGCAAAAAAAGGTACCTATACGATCTCACAACCACTGGTTCTTCCCCCGGAATGAGAGTGATTCGATGGTCAAAAGTTCAAATAGGAGGGAGGCCGGTTGGGTCTTGAAACAAGGCAGAATTTTCCTCTAGAGATTGGTGCAATTCGACTTGTTCTAGTCACTGCCCCTGCACCATGTGCAGTCCTGACTTAATGTGTTGCAGCTGGCCCTGCCCTTGCCATTGAAGGCTTCTCCCTTTAATGTTAAAACTCATAGTAAGTGCAAAAAAATCCCATACAATAGGGCCAAGTGTTTGCAGCCACTTAATTCCCAAAACTACATCAAATCCAACCAGAGGTATAAAATAAAGATCAACACAAAATACTTCATTATTAACCTTAAAGGATACCCCTTTGCACGTCCCTTGGCTCGGTATTTTTGCTTGATTAGCTACTGCCACGTGCCTGTGTCGTCCTTTCACAATGAACCGCCTTTTTCCCTATGAAATTATAGGTACTCACTGAATCTACAAGTACCAACAGGGGCCACTCATCAATTTCAGCCTTAACTTGCATTGTTTGAGTCCTGTTTGTTCCTGACATCACATGGAGTGAAATTTCTGGCGCATCAACCTCTTCTTCCTCTGTTGTTTCCTCTTCTTCCTGTACTACTTCTATCCAACATAGCCTTTTGCAGCTATGTCTTGCTGTGTACAGCTCATCACAATTATAACATACGCCTTACAGGAGGTGTTGTCACGCTGCTAGAACTTACAGATGATATTTTGTTGTTCGAATTGCCCTTGCTGTCTTGGGAGGCTATCGGTATAGCAAGGGAGCTCTGCTGCTTCCAAGAGTTCCATGAGGTGGTGGTCTCCTTGCTTCCCATGCCTTGTGTAAATTGCATCTTCCTCTCATATGCTCTTGCCAAGTTCATGGCAACCCCCAAATTGATAGGATTCTGCATTTCAACATCAAGTTGATACTCCTCCACACTCCCTATTTGTTTCAGATTTGCTAGCTCCTTAACTGGATTGTTGCTCAAATGGGGTCCAAACCTCAAGTTACAATGTTTCTTAAACATGTCCTAATATAGTATTGGCTCTTCTTGCTCAAATTGAAAATACTACAATTGCTCCTGCCCAATTAGGTTGAAAGCCACCAATCTAACCTTCTCATCTGCTGGAGGAATTGCTCGCATCTATGGGGCCACCCTGATGGGTCTTCAGACCCATCGTATGTAGGAAATTCCATCTTGGAATAACATGGCATTGTGTGAGATCCTGAACTCCCTTCATGTCTTTCTTCTCCCCTAGATGGCGCTGCCCTATTGCTGCTCTCAACTCCTCTTGGTCCTTCCCTGCTCCTCTCCCGGCCGAACCCCTCCATCATTCGAACTAGGCCATCAAACTTTTCTTGCATCTTTATAGAACGCTTGTCCACATGTTGATATAGGGTTGTCAGCTCTGGAGTGGAATTATTGGCATCTTTCATGGCGACCGGCTCTGATACCAAGTTGGTAAGGGCCCTACTGTATGATTTCATCACTGGACGATTAAGAGAGAAATCCACCTTCCTTCCCTTATTGGTGTTTTTCCCTTTGGTGCAAGAAACAATATTGAATGAAGGTTAGCTAGCTCTTGACATTGCTAGCTGAATAAATTACAGCTAAAGTAACTAATGATTTTTTTAATGATTTTGGTCACTTTATTCATTGATAATTTTGCTGTTATATAGGCAGAAAAGTAAAATAACAATCCATCCAACTAGGACTCCTATTATAGTATAACTCTATTAAGAAACAAAAACCAAGAAGGAACTTTCAAAAGCTAACTATCCTTATCCAAATACTATCCTAATCTAATCTTCTGTTATTTCTCCTGTCTAACAAAATTCTCCAGCCTTCTCCAGCTTATCAGCCGTTACCCAACTTCTTCCCTCTCCTTTGATAAGTTCTACCCGCAAAAGCATCCTTATCATTATCTGGTTATATTTTTCTTTAATAAGCTAAACTACCTTCCCTAGAAGTGCTTGTAGTACTTCTCAGAAGGGGTCTTAACTTGCCATAGCTTACGAAGATCAATAAAAGAGATTCACCGCAACCTGTAGGGTACAATTCTATGAAGGGCCAGATGACAGATGATGCCCACTATGAAGCCATCTTACCAATTGTGTAAATGGCCTTTGAAATCTCAAGCATCAAAGGTTCTTGAACTTGGATAGGCACACATTCTATAGCGTAGTGAAAAGATCACATACATAAGCAGCTCACTTCCCAGCCAACAATAATGAATGCCGGTCTGGAAAAACTCCAACTTTAACCTACAGCTATCATGGAATGGTGGCTCCCAGGAGTTGAATCTCATGAACATGGACTTCAACACAAGTACTAAAACTATAACTGAATAAACAATGACCACTTAAACTAAGAACAACACTATAGATATGAATGAGATTCAGATTTGAAAGATGCATTTGTTGGGAAGAAATATGTAAGAAGATTGCCTGAACGGAAAGGAGTGATCAAAGGTTGACATTGAGAGTTTTTTATTGCAATATTTTTCATTCCAGTACTATTAGAGTGAAGTTTATTATTTCAGAAGTTTTGTTCAGTTAAGAGACTAAATTAGAGGCGTCCTACCCTAGTTAGGATAATTCCTAAATCAAAGGGATCCAAAAATCTCTGGATCCCGAATAACTCTACTGCAATAACGCCTATTTAAAGGGCATATTTCTATTGAATAAGACCGTCAAAAACATTATGAGAAAATCGACAGAGAGTTTGTCAAGGACAGCTATCTCTCTTTCATTCAACATTGGCAAGCTTAGAAAGGGAGTGACCAATAAAGGAGGAGGAGAGGACTTCCTTGTGAGTGTCCCACATCAGATTTCAAATGGAGAAGTCAATTCATACATTAAAGGTTATAGTTAGAGAACTATAGACAAATTTTAATTGTTGGGAAAATTTCCTTAAACCAAATAAATATACTGCAATATTATCTAGAGAACATGTAAATGCATAAATGAATGAACATAATTTCTATAAAAAAGCAATTAATGACATTGGTAAGGGGCAAAAGAAAGGAAAAAAAAGGAGAAGTTTATATGTCTGGATTAATCAAGCAGGCAGTAGTTGACCGATCTTTTCTGGATATGAAGAGATTGGCTACCGTTCTTAGTAGAATGCAGAGCCCCTTATTGTGGAAAAGATAGGAAAAACATTGTTTCAAGTGTTTTTGGCACTTTCCAAGGGAAATTTTAGCAGAAAAGAACTAAAGATGAAGAAAACAAAGAAGAGCCTTAGTTAGCTGCAGTATTATTTGTTCTAAAATAAATGAATGGTATATAATTTTCAGAAGGTCCTTCACAGCAAGAAAGTCTTCATAATGCTCATTTTTTAAATCTTCAAACAATTTATTGTTGCACTCTGATAACAGGTTTCCATCATTCTACTCTAGAGCAATAGCAATGACCATATCATATATGAAATATGTCCCTGCATCAGAGGGTAAAAACATTGACACCATACTATAACCGATCCAATCACTACCATAATGTAACTATTTCTTAGTAACATCATGTACATAGGAAGAATATCATTTCCTTTTCTACGGAAGGCATAGACGGTTTGCATCATATCGGTATCTTTACATCTAAAAATGGGCTCGTAGGTGAATAGACAGTGGCACTAAGGCAAGTGATCCATTGTGAAGGAAAAAACAAGGCAAGGGTATGGTTCAAGTAGGTGAGAGCAAATCTAGAATAGGGAAAACAGATATTACAGTGATACAAGCAGGTATGACTAGGCCAAAGAACGAATATGGGAATAAGTGAACGCAAGGAGTTGACAATAACAACGGAGCTCACAATGCCACATCAAATGGTATGCAAATTTGTTGCTTCTCATAGTTAATACTGTGGGACACCGCTAAATTTCATCTATAGCTATGTAAATTGGAGTGACATTGCGAGATTCTTTTACTTTGAAAGGACCTGAGATATTTCCAGAAATCAATCCAATTACATTTTTTCTCTTTGATTTTCATTTCCTATTCCATTAATCCTTTTGATTCATTTGATTTCCTTATGATTTTTCTTTGATTATACGTCTTCCACAACTACAGTGAGTTAGTTACTTGATCCTTCGATCTAACAAACATGTAAGTTACGATAGAAAATAGTATCTCTCAAACTGATAAAACACTCACAGCAGATGGAAATTTATTGATTCAGTAAATTATACTAACATTTCAAACTAGTAATCAGATCCAAAATGATGATAATTAATGTTGGTGATATACTAATATTCTTCTACAGATACTATACAATTGTATCTAGATTATATTGAGATATAGATAGGCTGTATATAGTCCATATAGAATAAGTTCAAATCCCTTAAATTAAGGGATTAGATCATATTAGATATATCTGAATATATTTCCAGATTTAAACTTTTGCTGTAATAGGCTATATATAGCCGTATATTTTCTATTCAATAATGCTGTGAAATTATCCCCACTTTTGTACATGGTATCAGAGCTAGAACAGAACACTCGGGAATGATTTCTTTTGGGACGATCAGAGCCATGTAGGTCGAGTAAGAGGAAATCCCTACCGTTGGCTCGTCGGGTGTGGCTCCATTAGCATCGAACCCATCCTCTGTCCAGAACAGTGCTGATAATTCCCAAATTAGCATAGTCAGTCATGGACTGAATGGGAATAATTACCTACCATGATCTCACTCGGAGCTTACGTTCATAAGAGGGGGAGGGAAAGAGAAATACCTAAGCACAGCGCCACCTGCTACGTTAGACCCATCAGACCCAAAATATCAGACTTGGATGGCCGAAAACAACCTTGTTATGAGTTGGTTGATAAATTCAACGATCCTTGAAGTCAGCGAGCAGTTTGTCCTAGCCACATTTGCAAAAGAAATTTGGGAAAACGCCAAACAAACTTATTCCACTATCGAAAATACTACTGCTTTATTCCAAATTAAGAGTCTTTTGAGAGAGACCAAGCAAGGAGAGAAGACAGTGACTCAATATTACACAGCATTGGTGAAACTATGGCAACAATTGGATCTTTCTGATCCTCACCAATGGATGTGCAATGAAGATTTGAATTGCTACAGGAGGATTGTGGAAAGGGAACGAGTGTATGAGTTTCTGTTGAGTTTAAACTCAATTTATGATGATGTTCGTGGAAGAATCATGGCTACCAATCCATTTCCAACAGTCATGGGAGCAGTTAATCTTGTTAAGTGTGAAGAAAGCAGAAGACAACTGATACATGGGACTCTAAACAACATTGGGGTTCCTGAATCCTCAGCTATGGCTGCAAAGGGAACTACTGGACCAGAATCAAAGAAAAAATCAAGCAAGCTTTGGTGTGAACACTGTCAGAAAAATGGACATACCAGAGACACTTGCTGGAAGATCCATGGCAAGCCACCCAATTTGAAAAACAGAACCAGAATAGAGAGCAAAAGCTATGCAGTTGCTGGAAACAACAGGGTAGAAGGTGAAAATGTACCAGTGAGCAAGGAGGAGGTCGAGATACTTAGAAAAATTATGAGCAAGTATGATCTAAAAGTTGAAAAGGTTGTATCTACAAGTCATATGGTGAATACAGGTAACACACGCATTGCTTTTGGTGTTAAAACCTCAAGTCGTGGTATTTGGATTGTTGATTCAGGGGCAAATGACCATATGACCTGTGATAAATATCTATTTGTTGATATTCTGCCTTGTCAAGGTCATAGAACTGTTAAGGTAGCAAATGGGCAGATTCTTAAAGTTGAAGGAATAGGAACTGTTATAATAGTTGATCAACTTGTTCTAACCAGTGTCCTTTACGTACCTGGTCTGGAGTGCAACCTACTATCTATGAAGAGATTTATTAAAGAACAGAATTGCACAGCTAACTTTTACTCTAATGGGTGTGTTTTCCAGGATTTGAAGTCGGGGAAAAGGATTGGCAGTGCTAGGGAGTATGATGAATTATATTATATTGACAGCTCGAATGGGAGTAAAGCAAATACTCCTTTGTCATCCAACACTGAAATTGCACTTTGGCACTATAGGTTAGGCCACCCTAGTTTATCTTACATGAAACAATTATATCCAA
>JANSVA010000005.1:1527546-1540511 GCA_025504915.1 Erythroxylum reticulatum
TTAAATTAAGGGATTAGATCAGATTGGATTAGATTAGATATATCTGGATATATTTCCAGATTTAAACTTCTGCTGTAATAGGCTATATATAGCCGTATATTGCCTATTCAATAATGTGTGAAATAATTCCCACTTTCATACAGAAGTATAGTTGACTTTGAAAAGGAAAATTAGTCTAGGTAGGAAAACATATCAAAAGTCCAATTTAAAAAATATAGCAAAAGGCTGATCATTTTGGACGAGATGAAACTCTCCATTATTATTTTATATTAAAATAGAGCAATTTTAGCTCTTGCATCATATAATTTAGAATTTCATAGGTAACAAATCATTGTGGCATTTATAAATGTAATTTGGGTTTCTAGACATGTGAGCATCTAACTTGGAAGGCGACTGACAGCTTGCAGAAAGAGGATGGAAAACTGATCTCGTGCTAGCACATTCTCTTGCAAACACTTGATATGCATAGCACACAACCATCAAGGTTAATTATTTTTTATGTATAGCTTTTTGGCTTGGTAGGCGTTTCACATTCCTCAACTTATTTAAGATATTATTCAAATTAAAATTTAGGAGTATTGACTTGAAGAGCTAGAACAATAGACGCAGAGCTAAAACTATGGTAAAAAAATTGTAGTAGCATTACAAGATTTTACTCAGTTATCCTTAACTTACTAGAATCATACAATAGGTTTTGCTACAAAGTGTTAATTTGTTTGACAACCAACACTTTCATTTCCTTAAAGACAAAAATTTCCTTTTCAGCTGATTTATGATCCAATTGCATATACTTTAGTGTTGAGACTTACTATCTAATTAAGAACATTGATAGTGTCGTTATTTGCTTGATTCTTTGAGTTTGGATGAGAAGATCTATTAGTCTATATTTTTGCATTTTTCATCATAGATATAGGCATGCATTAAGCAATAGCTATTGTTTCATCTCACCTGATGGTTTTAACTGTTTTATATTGCTTGATCAATTTCAAAGTTGTTTTTGGCTCCTAACCTTGTTAATATGTATACTTTTGAGGAAAAATGTGTATTACTTTTAATAGTCAATATTTACGTGGACGAGATCCTTTTGTGCTGCACGTATGCACTCATACATGTATGTGATAACTTCAATGAAAGAATCATTCTTATCTTTCCTGTTTTGTTGAATTTTGGACATAGTGGTATATTTGAGATAAACTGCTCGAAGGATATCAAAATTCAAGGCATTATTGGTCCTTGTGCATCTCTTGAAAAGGTATATCTTGTGTTTCTCTTATTTCCTTCTTGTTCTCGCTATATTTTGTTACTTACTTTCAGTGATGTGGTGCAGAAAGGTCCTCTTTGCTCCGATGCTATTGTTGGCCAGGGAAATACCAGTGCATGGAAGATGTGTGGTTTGGACAAAGCTACATCTTTGTGTTTGATATTTGAGATTTTTAAAAAGGAAACCTCAGATTCTAATATTCAATCATCAAACAATCAATTTTATTTCCAGTTTTTAACATAGTATGGACTCCAATCTCACACTTGGTCTATTTTCGTAAGCCTTTTGTCGATGGAAGGAACTCTTTATCTTTTAATTGGTTCTTTGCACAGTTACCAACATAGTAGTGGTGACATGAGGCTTCGTGTTACTACCCTTTCCCGAAGATGGGTTACTGGACCGGGTAGCATACAGGTAAGCTTGTTGTCTCTTACACTTGGCACTATGACCCTTTTTGTGCTCTTTCTTGAGTTGTGAGTACTCCTACTAAGTTGATTTCAAAATCCTGTAGGCCCTTATTGCTGGATTTGACCAAGAAGCAGCTGCTGTAGCCATAGCACGTCTTGTTTCTTTCAAAATGGAAATTGAGGTACAATGGTACATTCCTTGGATTTTTACCTAAAATAAGGGAATATATAAGTCTGCGAACAAAACCTGGTATCTCTAAAATCTTTGGGACTGCGCATTGAGTGTGTGCTAATGCATAATGACCACGTTACTATAGAAAGCTAGAGAAAAGTAACAAGAAAGGAAGGAGAGTTGAGTTTCAATAGTGGAAGAAGCAACATTGTCCAAATTATTGAAGGCAAAGTGAGGAGGTGACATCGTTTAGTGTAATGACATGTAGTAGTATTATTCACTTGTACTGTTTTTTGTGGTTTGAGGCCAAGGACTAGCATAATCGTTGTATAAAGGAAGTAACTACTGTCTAGATGGTTTTAATGATTAATTGACAATTTTCTATCTTCTCTTATTTGGTGGTTTTTTTTTTTTCCTAATCTTGATTTCCTAGTTGCAACTAGGGTTTTTTGGCCATTAGTTACTATCATTTTGGTATATCAGAGTAGATGGCTCTCGAAGGTGAAGTAAGATGGTGGAAGGAATAGGATTTTAAGACATGAGACAGTTGGAAGAAAATATGAAGTTGCAAATGCAAGAATTGGAGCTTAGACACGAAATTAGTATTAAAGAGTTGAAAGAGTGGATACTATAGTTACATCAACATCCTACTCAAAGGGCCCTGAGGCTAAAAGAAGACAATTAGAGGGTACCAGAGATAATAGTTGGAGGTTTTTTGCATAACAACCAATATCATATGCTGACAAGGTTTAGAAAAATATAATTTTCAATCTTTATTGGAGAGGGATTGAGGGGTTAGATCTTCAAGGGTGAACAAGTTTTTAGCTTGGATAGGATGTCGACAAAAGTTAAAGTAGGCTAGTTTGAGATGCATTTGGAGAGGGGGCATTGGTTTGACATTACTTTTACTTGAGGAACAAATTAAAATTGGAAGAGCCGAAGCAGGAAGGATCAGCGAAAAGCTATTATGTAAGATTTGATTTCTTGTCCCACAAGTTGGTTAGATCAGTTTATCTTTGAAGGGCTTAAAACTTGAAAGTGAGTACCTGGTTAAGATTTAGAGTTCCAAAAGCTTACAATAGGCATATGATTTGGCCAAGAAGGATGAAGTTGTTTTGCAACAATGTTTTGGAGGGAGTAGCAGCAATATTTGGGTAGAAGGGGCATCTAACTTCTCAAAAGAATTCATAAGGAATTCTACTTGAGCCTCAATTACTTCTAAAACATAATGGAGAAGTAAGAATCACCAAAATCACCAGTAGTAAAGAAATGGATAAGAGGAGGGCCAAAGGGAATTGATTATGGTGTGATGAGAAGTTTATCCATGGCCATAAATGCAAGAGGGGAATGATGCACATGTATATAGTAATGAATAGTGGTGGAGGAGGAAATTACTGAACAAAAGCAAGAAGTACAACTTGCAATTTCGTTGCCTAGTTTTGTGAAATTTTAGCAAATGAAAGTGATAGATAAGTACAAATATACATATTTTAATAGATGGGGAAGTACCCATAATTTCATTGATGAGAAGGTGATAGAAAAAGAAAGATGCATTATAAACGAAATATATCATTGTCTTAGTGAGTGGATGATTACATACTAAGTGGCAAAAGATGTGTAGAGGCTTTAGGTGGGTGATGAATGGTCCAAAGTATGAAAAGTGATACATTGTTCATTAGCATCGGAGGAAATGATTACTTTAGGAGTACATTGACAATTTACTTGAATGACATTATATGCAATTATAAGAGATTGTGCAATTTGAATGGGTGTAAGAGTAGATAGAATTGAACAACAGTTAAATAGTAGGAAGTATGAAGGTATTAAAAGCAACCACCACTAGAGGAATATTGGAATGGGAAAAAGTAACATGTGGTGTTTCAATTTTCATTGCTATAAAGTGATGGCAATATGCAATGGTGATGCTCACCCCAGTATTTTTGTTAGTTGACGTAATTGGATTTAATGAAAAGCAATATGTTAGTAAGGTTGAAGAGGGATTAAGGAAACTATTGAGTGACTATGAGGATGTCTCTGAAGTACCTACATGATTACTATCAACCAAGGTTTATGCTCATTGAATTATGTTGAAATAAGGGATTGAAGCTATCAACTTGAAGCCATATAAATATGCAGGTGTGTAGGAAGAAGTAATTTAAGAGTTGGCAGAGGAGATGTTGACGTAAGCGATAATTCATTGGAGTGTAAGTCATTTTTCTTCTCTTGTTGTTTTGGTGAAAAAGAAAGTTGGGTCATGGTGGTTTTGTGTAGACTATAAAGCTCTTAGTAAACATACGATAAAGGATAAATTTCCCACACCTTTAATTGAAGAATAGTTGGATGAGATACATGAGATTGTATTATTCAAAGTGCCAATAACATTCAATCTTGCATGAAGGTGGATGATATACATAAGATTGCGTTTAAAACCCATGAAGGCCACACTAGGGATTCCTTGTTATGCCATTTTGTCTTACTTATGCTCCTACTTAGAGTTCAGTGAATTTTATCCATGGTTGATATATCTTTGAAAGCTCAGATGGAGTGAATACGTGGTCTCCTTAAGGGCTATGCTAAACCTTTAGGACAAACCAAAAGGACTAAAGCTGATGGATGTTGCTCAGTGTTGATATAACTTAACGACCAAGAAGCTCTGGATTGATCTTAAGCCCCTTCAAGTTGGCCACAAAACAATAGCCTCTAATGCCCCACGCCACTGAGAAAAGAGGGCACTTTCATGTCAACCTAGTTTAGGTGGTAGGATCGCAATGACCTTGCCCAAACCCCATTTGGATAAAGTAGCAACGTCTATGAAGGGAGCGATGAACTTCTTGAAGATAACTCCAAAAGATCAACCAAACCTAGCCTATACATCCACTAAATGAGTGGATACTATTTAATCAAGTTGGAGGCCAATTTGGCAACGAGGCATAATGGGAATGGGCTGAAACTTACGATTAGAAGACCAAGTTTGAGACTATTTGTCATCAAGAAAGGGTTTCTCTCAACGAGGACATTGAGACTTTTGGGGGAAAAAAAGAAGAGGGTGAGCCACTTGAAGTCGAAAACGCTAATAGGGAGAGGATGGGCATTCAAATCAATAAGCTTTCAGTAGAACTACAACTCCTTTATAAAGCTAAACCGTCGACATATATACCAGAAAAGATATCATCATAAGATATCTTATCACTTCCAGATACAAAGCTTTGGCAAAATCATGTATACTAATTGATTGTATTTGATTAAGTTTCTATAAAACTTCTCTCTTTATTCAGATAAAAAAGATGTACAGATGTTGTTGTTTTTATATAGAGCTAGGGTACATAGTTATGGGAGTCTTCCTAATTAGGAAGACTCCTTATTTGGAAATATCCCTAATATAGCTAGATATTACCGCTAAGGATAATATATAAGGATAATCCCTTAATTAAGGGACTATCTATTATTACAAGATTCTCTATAGTTTCGTATTATATTAGAATATCCTATAAATTTTGAGATAAGAGTATCCCATAAATTATGAGATTAGATATTGTATTAAAGTCATCAATTTCCATTTATAGGTTCTAGAATTTTGTATGTAAGCTATGGCTGCTGTAAACATCGAAAATATTCAAAACAATATAGTCCTTATTCATATTCTGTTAGGGTAGGATCTAGTTACGGGTCTGAGTTGAGGATCAGTTGTGTGTTTCTTGTGTTTACCAATTTTGTACCAGTTCAGAAGGGAGCCGAAGGACCTGATTTTGAATGAAACTCAAGTTGATATTTTTCTCAATAAAAATAACTTCTGTACAATGATGACTTCAAATAGCCTTAGGGAAATAACCAACTCCTAGAAGTCAGGACACATGTATCCAAGACCCCACTACTAACTTAAAAATAGGGAACTGAATTTGACGAGTTCACAATAACACTGGAAATAAAATAGCTGCATTAAATTTAACTTATGTTACTTAGTTGGGTGCCACGTTGGGTTGTCCTTTGAACTTGCCATGTCGATATCTTTGATAATGTTTATAGAGCTTTGGCTCGTAACATCACTCCCTCCCTTCGGCAAAGGCTTGTCCTCAAGCTGAAAATCTGGAAAATTTGCAATAAATGCTGCCACGGCTTCCCAATAAGCTCAGCTGGAGATTTCCCTTCCCAATGAACCAATATCTCTAGTTTGTTTTCTCGAATCTGCCGAGCAATAATTGCTGGAATAAGTGAAGGCAGCGAGTCAATTGCTCTTGCTCCTTTGGACTGTAAGGCTTTAAACTAGACACATGAAACACCGGATAAATTCTTGAATCTGGAGGCAGCTCCAATTTGTAAGCCACAGGACCAATTTGTTCCACAACACGGAATGGCCCATAGAACTTTGGCAGCAACTTTTGGTGTTTTCTTTGGGCTAATGAAACTTGTCTGTATGGTTGCAACTTTAACAAAACCATGTCCCCCGCATTAAATTTCAAGTCTCTATGCTTTGAATCATATACATGTTTCATTTTCAACTAGGCATGTGACAGATTCTGCTGTAGAACTTGTAGCATCTCATCCCTCTCCTTTAAGGCATGATCTACAGCTTCCAATTTAGCCAAACCTGGACAATAACCCAAAAGCTTGGGAGGGGGCCTGCCATAAACTACTTCAAAAGGGGTTGCCTTAAGTGCAGTGTGGTAACTTGTGTTATACATGTATTCAACCCAAGCCAACCAATTTGCCCACTTAGTAGGCTGTGAGCTAGTAAAACAACAGAGATAGACTTCCACCACCCTATTTACCACTTCGGTTTGTCCATCTGATTGTGGATGATAAGCTGAACTAAAACACAATTTTGTGCCACAGAGGCGAAACAACTCAGTCCAAAAAGAACTTGTGAAAATCATATCTCTATCCCTAACCATTGTTTCAGGTAGACCATGCAATCTGACCACATTATCAAAGAAAACTTTGGCTACACTTATAGCTGTATAAGGATGAGAAATTGCTATTAAGTGGCAGTATTTAAATAGGCGATCAACGACAACCAGAATAACATTTTTCCACAGGAATGAGGCAGGCCCTCAATAAAATCTAGTGACACATCCGCCCATATTTGTGACGGCACAGGTAAAGGTTTGTAATAAACCTGCAAGGTGAAGATTTTGTACCTTGTGTCGCTGGCAAACGCCACATGCTTTAATGAAGTTTCGGACGTCAGTTTTCATTCCTCGCCAATGAAAATCTTTTGAAATTCGGAATAGTGTTTTCTGATAACCTTCATGTCCTTGGCAATGCACCCCAAAAATAATAGATGCAATGGAGGGGGAATTCGAAGGCACAAAAACTCTACTCTTAAACATAAGCAACCCGTTCTTGATAGGCCACTGTCCGCCCACACTTTCGTGTTGGATGCCATGGATAAGTTGCTAGATGTCATCTAAATTTTGTTGTTCACTACGGATTGTATCAAAGATCGTGGTCAGAGGCGTGGAAATAGCCATGAGCGCCATTTGTTCGGCGTCCCGCTGTGATAATGCATCAGCCACAATGTTGGCAGTACCCGCCTTGTACTCCATTGAGAAATTATACCCCAAAATTTTGCTCAACCAATGTTGATTGAGGTGGGGTGAGAAGTCGTCGTTGAAGTAAGAACTTTAGACTATAGTGATCTGTTTTCACTAGGAAATGCCGACCCCACAAATAAGATCTCCATTGTCGGATTGCTTGCACTAACCCGATAAGTTACTTCTTATACACTGGTAGGCTATGATGCCTCTCCGCCAATCGACGACTGAAAAAAGCCACAGGATGTGACTCTTGTAGCACAGCCCCAATTCCTGAGTCACAAGCATCACATTCAACCACAAATTCTTTAGAGAAATTTGGAAGTGCTAGGACCGGAGTAGTAGTCATGGCCGATTTTAGTTTATTGAAAGCTTAAGTAGCATCCTTTGTCCATGCGAACGAGTTTTTCCAGAGCATTTTTGTTAATGGGGCAGCTAGGACTCCATAATTACACACAAACTTCCTATAGTAACCCGTCAGTCCCAAAAACCCACGAAGGCCTCTAATTGTAGTCGGCTTTTGCCATTCTATCATGGCTGAAATTTTAGAAGGATCAACCTTGATGCCATCTCTAGATATCACATGACCCAAATAAGAAATTTGTTGTTGTGCAAATGAGCACTTAGACTTCTTAAGATACAAACAGTTCTCTTGTAGCAAACAGAGAACAAGCCTTAAATGATTCACATGGTCAGTCCTGGTATGGCTGTATACCAAAATATCGTCAAAGAAGACCAGCACAAATTTACGAAGATATGGTGAAAATACCTCATTCATGAGAGCTTGAAAGGTTGATGGTGCATTTGTTAAGCCAAATGCCATCACCAAAAACTCGAAATGGCCATGATGAGTTCGAAAAGCTGTCTTTTCTACATCCGGTTCCCACATCAATACTTGGTGATACCCAGAAGCAAGATCTAATTTCATGAAAAACCTCTCTATGAAGTTCCTCCAAAAGTTCATCGATCACGGGAATTGGGAACTTGTCTTTGATCGTCTTTTTATTCAACTCGTGGTAATCAACACACATCCTCCATGAGCCGTCAGCCTTGGGTACCAAAATTACCGAAGATGAGTAAGGAGAATTGTTGTGTCTAATAATTCCCTGTTGTAACATTTTATGACATTGATTCTCAATTTCTTCTTTTTGTGCATGTGGGTAGCGGTATGATCTAAACACAACCGGTTTGTCTCCAGTTCTAAAGGAATCCGGTGGTCACAGCGACGAGGCGGCGGCAACCCCTGTGGTTCGTGGAAGACTTGATCAAACTTTGAAAGAAAGGTTTTTATGTGTTGTTTGTTTGCTGCAAACAAGGAGAGTGTCTTCATTTCAATTGGATCAAGTGGGCTTTCATCTTTAATTCCTCTCAAGGTAATGGGTCGACCCTTTAAGTTAAAAGACATCCTCAATTCATCAAAGTCCCATAAAATTGGCCCAAGCGTTTTTAACCAAGTAACCCCAAGGACTAAATCCACTCCACTGAGATTAATAACCCATGGATTTATCTTCATCGTGAGTGCATCAAACAATAGGGTTACATCCTTACAACTCCCTAAGCAATCTATTAGTCAACCTCCATCCACTTTCACCTTCACGCCTCGTGTAAGTTCCATATTCAAACCACACCTTTTCAACGACGAGGAATCAATAAATGTATGTGTACTTCTAGAATCTACCAACGCTATTATTGTTTTCCCATTCACCTTCCCTTCAATTTTTATTGTTTGTGGACCATTCACTCCTATGATAGCATTAATTGAAATTCTAGGCTGCTCTTCGTGACTACTTCCTTACTAGAGGAATTCATCATCATCTTCCTCCTCCGAAATTTCAATCCAAAAGAGACGTTTGCATTGATGGCCCCGAACAAACAATTCATCGCAATTGAAACAAAGCCATTTTTCCTGCGGTCTTCCATTTCTGCCGGCGACAACTGTCTAATGTTGCAACTCTTTGCAATTGGTGTCGTGGACGGTGCCGGTAATTTCACTTGTCGAGGTTCAGAAATTTTAGGGACTTGACTATGATGTTCATATAGCCGTGCAAGGCTCATAGCAGACGATAACTCCCAAGGACATTTAAGTTCAACGTCGACAAAGATCGTGTCCTTCAAACCACTAATGAAAATGTCAAACTTTTTAATCTTGAATTAGTGGCCCTGCTCTCGACACTAATTGTTCAAAATCCCTGCAAAATTCAGCCACTGTACCTATTTGTTTGAGTTTGGATAATTCGCCCAACTTTCGACTATAAATAGGATGCCCAAATCTCAAATTGCACTGTCGTTTAAATTCCTCCACGATAGATTTGGAATATCTTCTTCCAATTGCATGTACCACATTTGTGCCCACCCTTCACATGGAAAGAGGTAAGCTCCAATTTCTCGTTTTCGTGTGTACCCTAGTGCCGGAAAAAATACTCACACCTGTTGAGCCACCCTAAGGGGTTCCCATTGCCGTCGTACTTAGGAAAATTCAATTTGGCAGCTTTTTTCTGACCTTCGTCTTGTCTTCTGGTCTGTGATGTTTCTCCTCCTTCCTGTGCTCTTTCGTGATGGTTGTGCTTGCCCATCCCTGAACCTTCCAATTTTGATGCTGTTATTTCCCTCGAAAGCTCCTCAATTTTGGCATCTTGTGCCTTATTCGCCTCCTTTTCGTCTTGCAACAGCGTGAGAAGTTGATCTAATTGTTTCTGACCCGACTCCCCCATGACCCTGGGCTTTGATACCAATTTGTTAGGGTAGGATCTAGTTATGGGTCTGAGTTGAGGATTAGTTGTGTGTTTCTTGTGTTTACCAATTTTGTACTGGCTCAGAAGGGAACCGAAGGACCTGATTTTGAGTGAAACTCAAGTTGATATTCTTCTCAATAAAAATAATGTCTGTACAATGATGACTTCAAATAGCCTTAGGGAAATAACCAACTCCTAGAAGTCAGGAAACGTATCCAAGACCCCACTATTAACTTAAAAATAGGCAACTGAATTTGACGAGTTCACAATAACACTGGAAATAAAATAGCTGCATTAAATTTAACTGATGTTACTTAGTTGGGTGCCACGTTGGGCTGTCCTCTGAACCTGCCATGTCGATATCTTTGATAACGTTTATAGAGCTTTGGCCTCGTAACATATTCTGAGATGGTGTCAATGCCAAGTTAGGCTTCTTGGATCAAGTTGTTTCTAGCCTTCATTGCTGCAAACATCTCTGGTTTTTGTTATTTGGCTCAGCCTTCATGGACGCCCCCTACAAACATCTCTGTTTTTTGTTATTTGGCTCAGCCTTCATGGACGCCCTCTATTTCCTTCCCTCCATTTCAACTTTCATTGCTTTCTCCTCCCTATTTTATCTCTTTCATCTTGGCCTTCATTTTTGATTATTGTGCTCTAATACAAAGCATTCTTCCAACCTTTATTGTTGGAATTGTCCAAGCAAGCAATATCACTACTACATAGTTGAAAGAGATTGCTTGATTCCCACAACTAGGGCAATCAACATCATAAAAGCTTAGTAGTCTTAACTAAGAAGAAATTGATAGAGTGAGATCAATTATGAACAACCATGAAAAGCCTTTAGGTACTTGTTCTTTGACGTATTTAGGTAAGTTTCCACTTTCCATTAGATTAATTGGCTCAGATGCAAATTGTGCCAATATGTTCGCCATGCCCAAGTAGTAGAAAAATAGTCACATCCAATGGATCCTTAATAACTATAGCACATGTAGGTGATGTTAAAATAAATCCTTTAGAACTGAGAAATGTTTATCATGTTCCTAGACTATCAACCAACCTTGTTTTTGTACAAAAATTCATCGAAATTTTTTGTTGTAATGTGATTTTTTTTACAGTAGTCATTGTGTTTTTTTCAGGAGAAGGATTTGGTTAGGATGATTGGACTTTAGAACTAGACGACCTCTGCTATCTTGAAGCACCAAATCAATTAATCATAACTAAGGGCAAATTATCCCATTCTTTCATGTCAGAGTATGTTGCATTCAATAAAGAAAAAATATTGCTTCACCATTATGGTTAAGACATCCATCATTTCGAATTATTAAGATTTTGTTTGCCTCTTTGTTTACAAACCTTGATGCTGAAAATTGTCATTGTATGTGAGCTTGCTAAACACAATCGTGCACCTTTTCCTATTAGCAATCGAAAGAGCTCTATTTTTTCTATCTTATAGTGATATTTGAGGTCCATCTACTATTTCTAGTACTTATGGGGCAAGATGGTTTGTTTCTTTCATTGATGATAGTACTCGTGTTACTTGGATTTTTCTACTTAACCATAAATTTGATGTTATATCAGACTACCAATTTTTTGCTCCACGATCAAAAATAAATTTGGGATTAATATTTGTAAAAAACCTTCTCTATTTATTCAGATGATTAGATTTACATATGTTGTTGTTCTTATATAGAGCTAGGGTACGTAGTAGTGGCCTTCCCAAAATCCGTCCCCTACCTTCATACAATTCTTCCTTCAAACCAGCCAGAAAAACACTCTTCCCCTGTCAACTTTCTCTCTATATTGGGCTGCATGTTCTGGATCTTTCCACTTTGTTTCCTCAAATAGATCCAACTCCTGCCATATTATAGTCATCTCATTATAATATGCAGTCACATCTTGCTCACCTTGCTGCATCTTCCACATTTTTGAGTTGAGTTTAAACAGTTGAGCATAGTTTTCCAGGTTTGAGTATGTTTCTTTGATTGCTTCCCATACATCTTTGGCTGTTAGGAGAAAGATAAAGGGTCTTCCAACCCGTGGTTCCATGGAGTTGATAAGCCAGGCTGTAACCGTGGCATTCTCCAAGCTCCACTGGTTGAAATTGGGGTCTTCTGGCCTTGGAGTTTGGATTGCTCCTGTTATGTACCCTATTTTTCCTTTTCTAGTGATTACTAGACGGGCTGATTGGGACCATTCTAGGTAGTTTCTTCGATTCATCTTCTGGATTGAAATATATAGGGAATTTTCTGGTTGTATGCTAATTGAATCAGGTTGATTTCCTAATCCAAAGAGAGGGGTAGAACTGCTGGTGGTCTCAAGGGATGAAGATCGAGATCCCACCATTGCAGCCTTGTAATTCATGGAAGAGCGTGAGGTTGTGATACCATGTAGAAACCTTCTCTATTTATTCTGATGATTAGATTTGCATATGCTATTGGTCTTATATAGAGCTAGGGTACATAGTTATGGGAGTCTTCTTATATAGAGCTAGGGTACATAGTTATGAGAGTCTTCCTAATTAGGAAGACTCCTTTTTTGGAAATATCCCTAATATAGCTAAATATTACAGCTAAGGATAATCTATAAGGGTAATCCCTTAATTAAGGGACTATCTATTATCGAGATTCTCTACAATATTAAAAAGGTTCAGGATAGATAACGCCAAATTATTTCAATCAAGTTCTTACCATATGTTTTTAGAATTTGGAAATAGTTTATGAGTCATCTTGTGTGTACACTCCATAACAAAACGGGGTAGCAGAAAGGAAAAATGTTCATTTCCTTATGTTGACTAGAGTTATTAGAATTGATTTTGTATTAATTAGGATTGATCTTGTATTATTATTGCTCCTATAATCTCTC
>JANSVA010000005.1:1540611-1559498 GCA_025504915.1 Erythroxylum reticulatum
GTTAATAGCTAGATTACTTCCTAAATAGTCCTAGGAAGTTTGTATATAAACCTAGCTATTCCTTGTTCCTATGTACATAAATATAGTGAATACAAACAAACACTTTCAACACCTTAAAAAACATGATCCCTGTTATTTCAAAAGGATATGTTTCAGCCATTAGTCTCATAAACATATCGCCTTCTAGAGTCTTGGGTCTCAAAAGTCATATGGATGTCCTTTCAACATTTTATCGGAATCTAAACACTACCAACAATTTTTTTTAGAATATTCAGGTGTGTCGTTTGTGTTCATAATATAGGAAAATTAGACCCTAAGCCTCTGAAATGTGTCTTTATGGGCTATTCTTTGACTCAAAAGAGGGTATAAGTGTTATCATCCTCCATCAAAGCAGTTATATGTTGCAATAGATTTCATATTCAATGAGCAAGATTCGTATTTCAACAATCCTTATCTTCAGGGGGAGAATTCAATTAGGGAAGACAAGGAAAGTTATTTGCTCGATCCAAGTCCTTTGTCCAATTCTACAACACCAACCATATCTTCTAATCCATCTTGTATGAACCATATGTTAAAACAACCATCTTAACCTATACCTGAACAACCCATATTTGAACCCATTCCTAAAGCACCAAGTGAACCACAAGAAAAAAAAAAACCTGTTTTTGCCCTTGGAGATGTGAGATTTGGTGAAGGCAAGGTATTCACAAGAAAAAAGATGGTTGTTCTTGAACCTATGCAGGTCCAAGAGTCTAACCCAGATTATTCACATGAGGAAACAATTTCTAATCTTCCATTGCAAAATCAAACTAAAATTCATATGAATAATGATCAACATAACCTTCATATTGCTATCAGAAAAGGAACCAAAGAGCGTACAAATGACCATTGTATCCTCTGGCACATTTCTTATCATTTAAAATTTTTTCACCATCTCACATAGCCGTGTCAACTTGAATACCATTACCATCTCTACCTCCTCATTTGAGGTTGTATCTAATGAAAAATGGAAATAAGCTATGAATGTGGAGATGAAGGCACTGGGGAAAAAACAAAACTTTGGGAATTAGTGAGGTTACCTATATGAAAGAAACCAATGGGTTCGTATGTATAGTGAAATATGGGGCAGATGGGTGAGTTGACAGATACAAGGCATGACAGGTAGCAAAAGGCTATACTCAGACTTATGGGATTGATTATTTAGAGACTTTAGCTCCGGTTGTAACAATAAATACGATTAAAGTATTATTGTCATTAGTAACTAATTTGATGTCAAGAATGCAATTTCTACATGAAGATCTAGAAGAAGAGATGTACATGGAAGTTCCACTTGGATTTAGGAAGAATTTGACTGCTCGTATTGTGTATAAGTTGAAGAGGGCACTATATGGCCTTAAGCAATCACCTCGAGCATGGTTTGGAAGATTTGCGAGACATGTTTGCTGTGGGATGTAAACAAAGTTAAGGAGATTATGCATTGTTTATCAAACACTCTCCTTCAAAGGGAGTTACATCTCTTGTAGTGTATGTTGATGACATAATAGCGACGAGGGATGATGATAAAGAGAAATAGTTGTTGAGTCAACGATTTGCCAAGGAATTCGAGATTAAGGCATTGGTATGGTTGAAATATTTCCTTCGAATTAAAGTTGCACATTCTAGGGAAGGAATTTTTATCTCGCAACAAAAGTATGTTATAGATCTTCTCAAGTAAACAAGCAAGGCAACATGCAAACCTGCAAGCACTCTTATTGATCTAAATCTTAAACCTCGAAAAGTAGAGGATGTTGCAATAGACTGAGAGACGTAGTAGTGCCTAGTAGGAAGACTAATTTATCTGTGTAATTAGTTAGTTTATGTATAATACGAAGTAAGTTCATTTGCAAATAGCTTAAAGAGTACTTCAATATTAAAAAGGAACATCAGGAAAGGTTATTTTGTTAAAAAGAACTTTTGATGCAGACGTTGTTGTTGATTTTGATAGATCTATTGTTGATAGAAGATCAACTTCAAAATATTGCACTTTTCTTGGTGGGAACCTTGTGACTTGGAGAAGTAAAAATCAAGGTGTAATGGCTTGATCAAGTGCATAGGTTGAGTTTCGAGCAATGGCTTAACGTGTATGTAAACTACTCTGGTTGAGGATTATTGTTGAAGTTTTGAAGATTAAGTGGGATGGCCCTATGAGATTATACTATGACATCAAGTCTGCAATTCACATAACTCATAACTCAGTTTAGCATGATCGATTGAAGCACATTGAAATTGATAGGCACTTTATCAAGGAAAAGTTAGAAAGTGGATTAATTTGTACACCTTATGTCTACTCATGGTCAATTGGCTAACATTCTCACCAAAGGTTTAAGTAGCTTAATTTTTTAGACTATTGTTTCTAAGCTGGGAATGGAGAATACCTATTCATCAGCTTGAGTGGGAGAGTGGCAAAATCATGTATATTGATTGATTGATGGATTTTATTTTATTAAGTTTCCTAATGTATTAGAATAACCCATAAATCATAGAATTAGATATTGTATTAGAATCATTAATTTTCATTTATAGGTACTAGAATTTTGTATATAAGCTATGCCTGCTGTAAACATTGAAAATATGTACACACACAAAATTCTATGAGAAGCTTACTTGAGGAAATTTCTTCTGATCTTCTTTGATTATATTTTGGTGTATGGTCCTATTTTTCAATTGCATTTGTAACATCTTGAAGCGATGTTACAAGTAATAAGGGCTCAATACTTTTTTGTTAAGCGTTGGAGGAAACAAGTTCAATATTTGGGACATATAATCAATGCTAAATTAGTCGCAACTAATCCAGAGAAGATATAAGCGTTGGTAAATTTTTCTTAGTCCAAAAACATTGAAGCATATAAGAAGTTACGTAGTTTTATTTGGATAGTACAAGTGATCTATAAAATTGCATCTATCTTCCTATGAGACAAAGTTGCTAGCACTATCTTATGAGTAGACATTTTATGGCGCAAACTGATCATAGAAGTTTGAGGTTCAACAAAGATGGCTACCTAAGGTATTGAGGTTTGATTTTGAAATTGAATATAAGAAAGGTGTTGAGAACAATGCTGTAGATGCTTGATCTTGGGTGACAAGTGTGAAAATGTATATGGTAATCTCTCATACAAATTGATTTGTCACAAGAGATTAATTACGAGAAAGATGAAAATATTCAACGGCGATGCAAAAACTATGAGTGGAGGGATTCACCAATACAATGTGTACTTGATCGATAGAGCTCAACAATGGGTGGGCAAGTTGGTTGTCAGGAGAGCTGTAGACTTGAGAGCCAAGATTATTTTCTTATTTCATGCTATTGGGATAGGTGGACATTCGAGATTCATAGGAACTCATATGCAAGTCAAATCGTATTTCTTTTGGAAAAAAGATGCATAATGATATATGAGTTTTTAACACATTCTGAAATATATCACAAGCACAAAAAGTTAAATTATAAATTACCTGGCATGCCTTTGTGAATTGTTAGTGATAGAGATCTTATCATCATCATTACTATTTAGAAAGTTTTTAATCAGAATTTTATTATGAGACGCTGTATTTGTTTATAATTCAAGAGGTTTCTTTGCACCAATCCACGACATATCAACTTCAAACGGACTGAAAAACAAAGATCTTCAATTGAACCCTTGAAAACTATTTGTGATGTATGATTAATGATTGCCCTTACTATTGAAGTAGGCGGCTCTTTTTGGTAGAGTGGTGGTATAATACTACATTTCACTTGACAATTCATAGCTCATCATTTGAGGTTTTGTATGGATATGCTCCTCCATGGGATATTCCATACTTAGCATAGGATTCAAAGCTGTAATGATAGACCAAGTGATGAAATATCAAGAGGTTGAAGCCAACTTTATGTGAAGCACAAGGAGAATCACAATCTATCAGTGAACTTTATGTGAAGCACAAGAGAATCACAGCCTGTCTGCATTTTTCTGGTCCCTTCCAGGTGACTGGCAAGGTGGGAGCCATAAACCTTAAAGATTCATCCCTTGTTCCATGTTTTTTTCCAATTCAAAGCATATTAGTCTAGAGATAAATAAGTCCATATTTCTTTCCATTTCAAAGCATTCGAGTCTGGAGGTGCCTGGGTCATTGAAAGATATATTTGAACGCTAGTGGCTATTAAAGATTGAAGGTTAGTAAATCGAAGGATTAAACTAGTAGTTCAGTTATTGGTTCAACGGCCTGTCAGAGATGAAGAGTATGTGATATGGGAGTATTTGTACGTACAACTTGCAGTAACAATATTCAAAATTCAACCTTGTGGACAAGGTTGCTAAAGAAGGGAGCAGTGATACGATAGAAAGCCAGAGAAAAGTAAAGGTGAAGGGAAGGAGAGTTGAGTTCCAATAGGGGAAGAGAAAAGTAAAAGTAAAAGTAAAAGGAAGCTTGGAATGCTTCTTGAATGTGGCAAGTTATTTTGGTGTTCTCTGAGAATCCAAATTGTACTAGAGAACTTATTGTCTTTATTGGTGTTCAAAGCTTGAAGCTAGGAATGCATGAACCTAGGGATTCATTGACTTCCCTTAAATGAGTATCCTTTAAAAAGATGATAGAAATTAGGACTTATAATTTGAAGGAATAGACATTTTCTTAAAAGAATGTTATTAGATGTTTTTATGTAGTATATGAAAGAGAGAATATTTACTTTAAAAAAATGCATCAATTGTAGTGCTAACCAACTCCATTGTTGAGCTGTTTCTATTCTTTCATTTAATGACATGCTGTTCTTGGCATTCAGGCGGAGTTTGACCCAATCAGGTGGCTTGATAAAGCATTGATCAATTTATGTTCACGGTTTGGAGATTACCAGAAGGACAGCCCAGCCTCTTTCAGCTTATCACCACGGTTTTCAATATTTCCTCAGTTTATGTTTCATCTGCGACGTTCCCAGTTTGTCCAAGTAATTTACATGTGATTTACAAAGTACATCATCTTGATATTTTCGGTACTCTTGGTTGTATTACCCATGTGATCTTTGTATAATCTGACAGGTCTTTAACAACAGTCCTGATGAGACAGCATACTACCGAATGATACTGAACCGAGAAAATGTCGCCAACTCAGTTGTGATGATACAACCTTCTTTGATCTCTTACTCATTCCATTCAGGGCCAGAACCAGCTCTTCTTGATGTTTCTGCCATTGCAGCTGACAGGATCTTACTTTTGGATTCCTATTTCACAGTTGTTGTTTTTCATGGTGCTACAATTTCTCAGTGGCGAAAGGCTGGATACCATAACCAACCTGAACATCAGGTAATTTGTTAGGATATCCTAAATGAAACATTAAAAAATTGCATATCTTGTTTTTCATTTAGATTCTGATTCTGGCTTCTTCCCTTGTTTGATATTAGACATGGCAAAGAAAATTAAATCTGCCAGATCCCGTGAGTCCATTATGTTGGTGAGATTTCTTAAAAGCAATAACACTTAGTTGGATCAGCAGGATGACTTAATAGGCATGATAACAATGGAATATTTCCATCAAACACAAGTTAGATTTCATGTTGAAATAAGTAGGCACCTGGTATTACCAATCACCATGTCTTGTCGTTTGGTTTTCCACAACATTTGAATCAAGCATGCTGCTTTACTTCCACACCGTTTCCAACAGTACCAAGATGTAACTAGACATTATTTTATTTTCTTCTCTTAACTTTGTCATGGTTCTACCCAAATTTTGTATTAGTAGCTATTAAGATCGATTTGATTTTGGACTTAGCTTCCGAGTGGCTATTGGACCAGACACATGTCTTGGTTATCTGTAGAAACTTCGTATAAATTGCTAGGGAAAAATGAAGCTTGCCGGTAGCTATGACATCCTTGCTTCTATGCATGTTTGACTTTTCGCTGTTTCCTTGAAAGAGAGAAAAACGAAATGGGAATCCTTAACTGGAAAGAGTTGATGGGGATACTGTTTGGTTAAGGTTCTGATATCTCACATATTATTCTGTATTGGAGGGTAAGATTCGACCCTATAATTAACTTGTGACAGAACTAGTTGTATTAACAAATTGCTGCATAAGATCAGATAGCGTATAACGTGCCATAACAACTTTATACAAAATTCAATACTCAGGGTTTGCGTGAGAATCAATTTATTTTCTTCCTTAATGTTAGAAGACATGCATATCTGAATGCAACGGTGCTGGCCCATGCATGTGGAACACCTTGTTCTTATTTGAGATGATTTATCTTCACAGGCATTTGCCCAGTTACTGCAAGCTCCTTGTGGTGATGCAGAAGCCATTATTAAGGAGAGGTTTCCAGTTCCGCGTCTAGTCGTCTGTGATCAGCATGGTTCACAGGTTAGTTATTTTTGTTGCATGAGAACATAGAAATACCATGTTTGTAGCTTTACTTTCAAACGTGCCACTCAACTTGTAAATCTGACTATTATACGCATAAACTTTCAAAAGTTTTCGATTAGAGTTCGCAATTTTGTGCAAAATGATGTATGGACAGAAGGAAAATTTGAACCCGAGTTTGGCTGTTGCTTTACTAATACCATTATACATTTTAAAGGCAGTGGCAGATGGTCTATTCCCGACATTTTTAGAGTTCCCTAAATTTTAAATGGTAAGTGAAAATGGTATCTGTATATTTGACCTTGATTTCCGTCCAATAGAGTTGCACTTTGAAGTGGTTAAGCGGCGAATTGACATCTACTGTAAGTAAATAAATTAGCCCGTAGATCGCAGTCTAGAAATTCTTTTGGGAAATATCCGCCATGAAGTTATCTAATAGAAATTTATGCAATATAATATACAAGTCCCGATCCGAAACGCAAATTCTTCTCTTAAAGTGTTCGGACATGGATTTTTTTTCTCCATTTCTTGTCTGCACATTCATGGGTTCGCTCACAAGGTGCTAGAAATCAAGTAGCATCCTCACTACTCCTCACCTAGGAATTAATTAGAGATGTTGTCTTGAAACTTTAGGTATAAAATTTGCATATCAGTTGAAAAGTTTGTATTTGCTGACTTTTTGGTTACGAGTTTCTTGTGGATCCATTCAAGTAATGCTATTTGAAATGCAGGCACGTTTTCTTCTGGCAAAATTAAACCCTTCAGCTACATACAACTCTGACACTCCTCCTGGAGGAGATATCTTGTTTACAGATGATGTCAGCTTCGAAGTCTTCCTTGATCATCTGCAGAGATTAGCTGTTCAGTAGGAAGTGTCGTTGCTGCTACTGCCAATTTTGTGAAAATAATTCTTTTGTACAGCAATTATATATCTGAATAGAGGCTTCGTGTTTAGTTTGGATTTTTCAAATGTTATATTTTTCATTTTCTCCCTATCACTGGACAAAGATGAAGAATAAGCTGGAAAATCTTTGTGATCGTGATGGTTTAAACAAAGCTATAGGACAGTCACCGGCGAATCTACAAGAATTTTGGTGACTAGGTCGTTTATCAAGTAATGAATCTCATAGCTAATTGCTTCACCATTATGTGGAACAGTTTGGTCACTGGTAATTAATTAGCGATTAGTAAATGTAGAAAGGAGCCTGAATACTTACATATTTAACTGGGAAGTGTAAAGATGTGATTACTGAAATGATTTTGGGACAGGCATCTTGTCATTAGGTTTTAAAAGTTGTTTCTTCCAAGCATTTGATCCATGTCATTGACTTTGAGAGCCACCCATGTATCTATTACAAGATGAAAAAGGAATGTGAAACTTAGAAATTCGTATCAGTATAAAAAAGTCGACATAAAATTCAAGCATGAAATGAACCTAAAATCATAAATTGGCATGTAATCACGATTTTCTCCTTTGAAAAAAAATAAATAAAAGAAGCCTCAACTATCCCGACATATATATATATGGTTGATTACATTCTAAGATTGACGAGTAAAAAAAATCTTATTTGATAATAACCAAACACCATAAATAACTTGGATGAAGAAAAGTTTGAATAATAGCTGATAAGCCCTTCTTCAGTGGTCGTAGATTGATGTAAGACAACGAAATGGACTTCATGAGCCATTTTCACGCTGTATGCTTCTGGTATTTGTGGAAGATGACTTGTAAAAGCTCATAAATTTTGCAATGAACTCTGCACATAAAAATAGATGAAGTCAAGTGACGTACAACATCAATCTGCGTGGAGTTGCTGTTAAATATCTCATGTGGCCACTGCTTCTTGCATGAAAGCTGAAGTTACATTTAGTGCTGGTTTTACCTTCAATCCTCATAAAATGGTGAACTTCCTTTCTTGCGGGATCATTAAACTGTATTCCAACATCCTCGCGTCGGTTTTGATCACCATCTAACATGTTTCCATCTACTATCTGCATAGAGAAAGAGAGAGAGAGAAAGAAGCCATGCATATGAAGTTACCTCTCGAATATCAAATTATGCATATCATAACACCTCTTCTGCTTCAAGTCTAAAAGTTTTGCATAAAAGTGAGCAGGTATTATTAATGATTTGTCGATTTAATGAGTGAAAATTAAAAGTTGCTTCCATACACTATATTGCCTGTAAAGACTTTCGATTTTCGGTTTAGTGGATTCGTCCACGTGCTTTTTCAGTTCTCCAAAGAGGGACTGCGAAAAGGATGATGAATAGATAAGGTAACTAGCCATATATGTATATATGTCTATGTACACTCTGAATCTACTGACAGTGATATATATGGAAGGATACGAACATACCTCGAATATGAAGTCCGAAGATACATCATGCTCTATAAGATTTCGAAGCTTTCCACGAATGATGTATAGCCTCCATAAAAGAAAATTCCACGATCAATAATTCTAATTTTGTTATTGAGTAAAACGAGGTAAATTTTCTGTCATTGTTATGGTATCCATATTTCTTGTATGTATGCATGCATGTATATGGGTACACACACACACATATAAGCAGAAGATTAAACATGGTGACACATTTTTTTGATGTGCATATTCCTTGCACTGTGTGTATATATATGAGCAGTAGAAGATTAAATACCATAAAAGATATATATATACACTCATGGAAACCATAAAATGTTAGGGAATTCACCATATTTAATCTTCTGTTGTTCATATATATATATAGATACAATACCATAAAAATGTCAGGAAATTCACTGTATTTAATCTTCTACCTAACATTTTATGGTTTCCATGAGTGTATATATATATATATATATATATGAGCAGCAAAAGGCAGCAGAAGATTAAATATAGTGAATTCTGTTGTATTTTTATGGTATTTATATTCCTTGCATCTGTGTATATATATATGAGGAACAGATGGTTAAATATAGTGAATCCCTTAACATTTTTACGATGTCCATATTGCTTGTATGCGTGTATATATATATGTGCAGAAGATTAAACACGATGAATTTTAAGATATTTTTATGGTGCCCATATTCCTTACGTGTGTGTGTATATGAGCAGCAGAAGATTAAATAAGGTGAACTCCCTGACATTTTTATGATGTCCATATTCCTTGTATGTGTGTGTATATATATGTAAGTAGCAGAGGATTAAACCTGGTGTCCATATTTCTAACAAATAAGTGTGAGTACGTGTGTATATATAAGCTCTCTACTACTTAAAAGTAAGGTTAAGTACACTGGACTTCCCCTGACTCAGCGTTTAGCAGGATTTATACTGGGTCACTGTTGTTGTATATGAGCAATATAAGATTAAACAGGTGAATTCCCTGATATTTTTATGGTGTCATTATTCCTTGCATGTGTGTGTGTCTAGCAGAGCAACAAAAGATTCATATTCCTTTCTTGTGTGTGTGTGTGTATATGAGCAACAGATGATTAAACATGGTGAATTCCCTACATTTTTATGATGTCCATATTCCTTGCATGTATACATATATATATATATATATGCGCAGCGGAAGATTAAATATAGTGAATTCCCAGACATTTTTATGGTGTCTATATTCTTTGCATGTGTGTCTATATATATAGGAGCAACAGAAGATTAAACATGGTGTCAATTAAGTGTGCGTGTATATATATAAGGGCAGCAGAAGATTAACATGATGAATGCCCTGATATTCTTATGGTGTCCATATTCCTTGCACGTGTGTATATATATATATATGTATGAGCAGCAGTAGACTAAACATGGTGAATTCCGTGACATTTTTATGGTGTCCATAATTCTTGCATGTGTGTGTCTATATATATATATATAAATGAGCAGCAGAGGATTAAACATGGTGAATTCCCTAACATCTTTATGGTGTCTATATACCTTGCATGTGTGTGTATATATATATATGAGCAACAGAAGACTAAACATGGTAAATTTTCTGACATTTTTATGATGTCCATATTTGCATATGTGTGTCTATATAAATGTATACACACGAGGAACAGAAGATTAAATATGGTAAATTCTTTGACATTTTTATGGTGTCCATATTCCTTGCATGTGTGTGTATATGTATACTTGAGCAGCAGAAGATTAACTTACTGTCTGGGGCTTTGTTCTTCAACCATTTTCTTAGCAATGATGGCAATATCATCTTCCCAACCGGTGAGAATCACTTGATCTTCTATGAAGGAATTGCTTCTGATGAAGTTTTTGGGGGCAAGAAAGTGAAGAAAACTGAGGTTAAACTAAGTATACTCGATGGAAATGGCAATAAACTAATTAAAGCCACCTTATCTCCCAAGAGGCTTCAAAAGAACGGATAGCTTGACGAAGGTTATTCTTTGCCTTGGCAGCAATTTTTTCAGCAAGTTGATGTGGCAGTTCTATGCTTTCTTGTTTGGCTATAAATTCCAAAACTTGAGCAATCTAAATAAAAGATAAAGCAAGAAGTGAAGAGATGTTTCAGACAATGTAAGAGCATTAACATATATAAATTATACATGCAATATTTAACCTCTTCACTAGAAGGGGGGAAGAGTTGAACAACGTTGCAGAGAGTCTTAATGGGCTGAAGCCTTGAAGCATCACCACAGCAGAAGAAGAATTTAGTGAACCCCTTATACCTTTCTAACAACCACTTTATGTAGAACAGGCCATCTGCAGATAATTTGTCTGCCTCATATAAAATTATTGCTGCATGCACGTAACAATTCATTAATTAGTCCATAAGTATAAGATCTTTACCTTGGAACTCTCATGTACATCACATCGAGAATTTATACTTTGATGTACATACCTCGGCAACTATCAACTCTAGATTTCAAAGCCTTGTCGGGAGCTTTGTCATGTGTTTCCTTTATAAGCTCAAAGATGACGTGCTTCTCATACTCTCCCACGTCAGACAGATTGACTTCTAAATGTTGAGAAGATACTTTCACTCTTACTTCTATACTTCCAATTGCCTCACCCTGTTAAAAACCAATTAATTGGTGGAAAGTCTAGACATATCGTAGTGAATCAATACATACATGCATGCATGGTGATGGTACCATATCCGAGTACCTTCAGTTTAAACATCTTCAACTCCTCCTTGGTCTGTGAAAGCATCAAGAAAACCAAATATTAGCTATTATATCTCGTTGTTTTTGTTGAAAGGCCTAACTCATCCCCAAAAGTCAGCTTGAGAGGGGACGTTTGCATACTATTATAAATGGTTTAATGTACTCACAATTGTCCGATGTGAGATTCTTAACACACCCTCCTCAGCCCAAAGCAGGGCTGGACATCTATTGGGCATATTGGACAAATGGACAGAATCGGGCACGACCCCAAATCATCAAAATAAACAGGCTCTGATACTATGTTGAAAGGCCTAACTCACTCTCAAAATCTAGTTTGAGATGGAAGGTTTGCATACTATTATAAATGGCTGAATGCACTCACACTTGTCCGATGTGGGATTCTTGACATGAAAATGTTAGAGTATTCTATATTAACAAAACATGAAAATGTTAAAGAATTTATAAGTGGTAAGGACCAATTAACCAAATGACTAGTTCTAGTCATTTTGGCAATGGTTGACTCAACCTCAATTCTTGGTCTGAATTCTTAATTTTCCGATTGTCCGTCTGAATTTTCAATTACAGCAGCTCGGTCCGATTATTACTGCGTTTATTTCAAATGATAACTGAATATCCAGTCCCAGTTACACTTGAAGGAGAATGTTAAAGTATCTCATATTGACTAAATATGAAAATGTTAAAGAGTTTATAAGTGGTAAGGGTCAACTAGTCAAATAGACTAGTTTTAGTCATTTTGACAATGATTTGCCCAAACCCAATTATTATTAGTGGATTCTACACTCCCATATTAAAAATTCTAATAGCCTTGCCCTCCAACCATGTAGTTAGGAATAACAATTAAATCTAGTAACTCATGAGATTGACTGATACCTGCAATTTGTCAGATCCAAAAGCTTCTTGAAGCATAGCCCAAATCATGGTTTTCTTACCAACGCCTGCAGGTCCTTCAAGTATGAAATGACTGCAATTCACATCCTTCATCTGTAAAATGAACAAGTCATATATATGACTGTATACACATATCAATAAGGCGATCTATCCATATAGTGAACAGAAACAAAGATCTGACCAGAGCCTGGAGCTGAATGGCTTTATCTCGATTGCAAATGAAGTCTGTTAATCTTTTAGGCCGGTACTTGTTAGCCCATACAATCTCTTTTTCTGTAGGTGTAGTAGTAGTAGTTCCTTTTTCCTGAGCATAATCCTGATTAGTAGTGGCAGCAAATGCCTGAGTAATTGGAGATGGTTTTGGTTGTGATTGTACTCTCTCCCGCAAGGGCTTCTGGAAATTAACGAAGGAAAAATCCTTATAGTAATTATCATCCATCTTCTTACTCGCACATGCGTTTACTGAGGGGGCAGAAGATGATGGTGGTGGCGGTGGTGGTGACGACAAGTACCGAGAGTGTTGAACAGGCGGGCTATGGTTGATGTCTGGAGCCGACAGAGCATAATCATCCTTGTCTACCTTGGTCTTATCAATTGATCTCCTTTTAAACGAAAAGGAAAGACAAGAACTCAATTCTCGAAGTTTAAGGATGATGGAGACAAGAGACGTGGAACTATTTGTGGAAGCATAACTACTGCTTTGGCGTCCAGGACTACTGATACTGGAAGATGAAGGATGTCTGAAGAGTAGAGTTGGGTCGATGAGACCATTGTAGTAGGGACTTTTTCTGTTGTTTGCACAATAATCAATTACCTTGACATTATTTTGGTGATTAGGTTTGGGGATGAGAGCATCATCTTGTCTTTTATCGTAAGAATCTTCTGTTAAGCTAGATGATTCAGAGTTGCACCTTCTATGTCTTTTAAAACTACCCAGTTTCTGGCTGGATGAGTAGGGAGGTGGAAGGTGGCGAGTTTTGATGGAGGTAGAGGTTGATGATGATTTATTATTACTTGTCGATGAAGAGAAAGAACTCATGAGCGTACCTTGGATTGAGATGGCATTAGTTTTGCTGGAAGGAATAGGATGATTGAACAAGATCTCATCAGGCATAGCTTGGCTGGACGGTTATTATAAAATGGTGAAGATTACGGGGAATGGGGCACATGTCGTTAACGAGGGATGACGTAAATTAGGATCTTTCTTACTTTTTAATACTGCTGGACCCCAAGACAACAGCGATGATGTCCATGCACCGTCATCCAATCATTCATTTATCTGTTTCTTTTCTTTTTTAAATTGAGAATAAATCAGAAATTAGACTGACCCACAAACAATGAAACCTTTAATTTACAAAAGATAATTTTTTAATTTACCAATTAAAATGCCAACATTCTTACACTCATAGACTAAATTGTACTCGTGCCTGAAATGAGATGCTTTCATATCTATACAAATACCAGTTCAATGGCTGTATACACACACACCTTCAAGCTTGGTTGTCTTTGTAACAAAGGATTGTAGGTATGCAGATGCTGCTGAGTAATGTTAGCAAGTGGACCAGCAAAAGTTTACATTTGCTTCCTCAGTAACTGCTACCAACTTAACCAACCTAACATTCGTTAACACCTTTAGGGTTGGTTCATCAATTAGATGAAGAGGATCCTCTTCTCGAGGCTTTCACAGTCCTCCTGTCTAGCATTTATACAAAGACTTCTTTTTGTGTAACAGTCTAGACTATCGGTTTGCAGATATTGTCTATTTTTAATTGCTCATCGAATCAAGACTCTCACGGTTTTATTTTTCCTGCACCCGAAAAAACACGTATGTAAGGACGAGGTATTCATACCATTATAAGGCGTACTTCATTCTCCTCTCCAATCGATGTAGGATCTCATAATCTACTCTCTTTAGGGCTCAGCGTCCTCGTTAGCACAATGAGTGAAGAACTAGCTCTAATATCATTTATAATAGCCTAGACTATCCGTCCACAGATATTGTCCGCTTTAGATTGCCCATCAGGCCAAGGCCTTCACGATTTTACTTTTCCCGCATCCGGGAAAACATGTCTGTAAGAAAAAGGTATTCGTATCCTTATAAGACGTACTTCATTGTCCTCTCTAACCAACATGGGATCTCACATTGTGGCAGTTTAACAAGTCAATAAAGGACTCAATCGGCTACAAAGAATTGGAGTTGGTTTAATCTCAAATATTCAATCGTTTATTGTGTACTTTGGATCACAAGGTGATGCAGGAGGAGTTAGTTTAGTTTTAATAGTTAATATTGAATTTCTTACTATTTAGTATTTCTTAAGTTATTTGGATTCTTAGTTATCATAGGATTAGCATCTTATTTTTTAATTAGTATTTCATTTTCCTATTAGGAGTTGGATTAGGTCCTCTACTAATATAAATAGGATGCCTATGCTTGATTTTTAGGTATGTCCTTTTATCAATCAAATAATTTTATGCTTTTAGAGGTTTTTCTACAAATCCTAAGCCCTATTTTCAAGTTCCAGCTACAATCTACATCAATTATAGCCTATTCTATTCTACTTATCTTTATTTTTCATTCCCACACTACGTTAAATTGGTATCAAAGCAAGTTAGATCCTTAGATTTTGATTGCTTAGCAATGGTTGGACGCGGTAGAACACGTGGATGTGGAAATCAAGATAACCAAGGACAGATGGCTGAGTTGAGACGTGTGATTGTAGACTTGTCACGAACTGTGCAAGATTTGCAACAGCAACAGGAACCAATGGCAGCCCGCATAGAGATTCCAGAAGGTGACCACAATCCCTCGGATGTACCGAAAGGTAGTCTTGAGGCTGAAATTGAAGATTCAGTGGATGACAATGCTTCCATGCAACTGGATTCGAAAACAATGCAGTAACAGGTGGATTGGAAGAGAGGTTAGTCCATGCCCTTGAATTGAATGGTGGTGGAATTAGAATTGAAGTTGCTGATTTTCATGGAAAGAGGCATGTGGAAGATTGTTTGGATTAAGAGTCGAGTTTAGAGACTTATTTTGAATGGAAACCTATGGCTGAAGCTCGAAAAGTGTTGTTTGTTAAGCTTAAATTGAAGAGCACTGCACTTCAATGGTGGAAGTGAGCTGAGGAGCAGCGTGCACGACAAGGCACGCCTAAAATTAGCACTTGGGAACACATGAAAGCGAAGTTGCGCAAGCAATTTTTACCAGCTGATTGCCTAATAGAATTGTATGAAAAGTTCCATTCGTTAAGACAGAGGAGCTCAAGTGTGGAGGAATACACGACTGAGTTTAACATCCTCTCAATTTGAGTGGGGTTAAATGAAACTAATGAACAACTGACTTTTCGATATCTAGCAGGTTGAATCAATCAATTAGATGAGAGGGGAGTAGTTCGATTGTTTAACCTTGAGGAAGCAAGGCAACATACCTTAATGGTAGAAAAACAAATCTGGAGGTATGGTTCTAGAAGGCCTTTGTTTGGAAGAACTAATAGAGTTGTTCAGAGGAGTGCCGGAAGTATTCGCAATGAAAAAACAGGTCAATCAGCCCCCAGAAACAGTCGCGAGACTGCCAACATGAACTAAGCTAATGGAGCAAATATGGGCAACATTGAAAAAGGGAAGGGTTTGGTGAAATTTGGACCAACAAATACCTCTAATCCTAATAATTTTAAAGCTGGCAGCAGCTCACAGATTCAGTGTTTTAATTGTGGAGACAAGGGTCATGCTTCTTATGCTTGTCTGGAGCGAAGGGTGAACCTCACTGAATTAGAAGAAGAAGAGAAGCACGTGTCAGACCCTGTGTATGATGATGGCATGGAAGAAAGTAAGGATATAGATGTGTACCTAACTCAAGGAGAATCTTTAGTGGTTCGACGAGTAATGATAACTACTAACAAGTGCGAAAGGGAAGATTAGAGACGTAGCATATTTCGAACTCGTGTTAATTGTGGAGGTAAGGTGTGCAATCTAGTTATTGATGGAGGTAGCATGGAGAATGTTATTTCAAAAGAAGCAATAGAAAAGCTTAAACTTACCACTGAAAGGCATCCTCATCCTTACAAGATTGGTTGGCTTAAGAAAAGTCATGAGATTCCAGTCACTTCTCGATGCTTAGTCAAATTTACTAAGGGTTCAAATCTAGATGATGAAGCTTTGTGTGATGTTTTGCCTATGGATGTTGGCCATATTCTTGTGGGCAGACCTTGGTTATATGACCATAACATGGAACACCTCACTAAACCAAACACTTACACTTTTCGTAAAGGCAACAAAACTTACACCTTACACCCTTTAAAGGAAGAAGCCAAAGAGACTTCTAAATCTTCAAAAGGTGACGAGGTTAGTGGATATATAGCAGCTGAAAGGTTTGAATCAAAATGTGAGGATTCATAGGTGGTGTATGCTTTGGTTAATAAGACTATGAAGGACGACAAAGCCAGAAATTTGATTCAACAAATCCAACAATTGTTTAAGGAATTCAAAGAGCTGGTCAGCAATGATTTGCCTCCAAGTTTACCTCCAAGCATTCAACATGGTATTGATTTGGTGCCTGGAGCACCTCTACCTAATTTGCCAGCATATAGAATGCCACCTATGCAGCGTGCCGAGTTACAAAAATAGGTTGGTGAATTGCTTAGTAAGAGATTAGTGCGAGAAAGTAAAAGTCCTTTTGCTTGTCCAGCTCTACTTGCTCCAAAAAAAGATGGTTCTTGGAGAATATGTGTTGACAGTCATGCTATCAACAAAATAACTATCAAGTACAGATTTCCTATTCCTCGTTTGGATTATATGCTCGATCAACTAAGTGGTAAGTATTTTCAAAGATTGATTTGAAGAGTGGGTACCATCAAATCAGATTGAGGCGTGGAGATGAATGGAAGACAACTTTTAAAACACCAGAAGGACTTTTTGAGTGGTTGGTGATGTCGTTTGGTCTTTCTAATGCACCTAATACGTTTATGAAAACCATGAGTGAAGTACTTAAGCCATTCTTGAACTCTTTTGTAGTTGTTTACATCGATAACATTTTAATCTATAGACAGTGCAAGGAAGAACACTTGGTTCATTTGCACCAAGTTTTGGAGGTCCTGCGTAAGGAGATGCTTGTTATAAATTTGAAGAAGTGCACATTCTTATGTGATGAAGTTGTGTTTTTGGGGTGAAGGGATAAACCAGATTTTGAGAAAGTTCGAGCCGCCACGGAATGGCCAGGACCTCAAAGAATCAAAGATGTTCGAAGTTTTCATAGTTTGGCCTCTTTCTACAAGAGGTTTAAAAGGAATTTTAGTGCTATAATGAGTCTTACAATTGAATATTTGAAGAAAGACAGCTTTGAATGGTCTAATTTAGCACAAAAAGCCTTTGAAAGAATTAAAACTTTGATGACGGAAGCACCTATTCTTGCACTACCGAACTTTGAGAAGTTATTTGTTATTGAATGTGATGCTTCACAAATTGGAATTGGGGTTGCTCTAAGCCAAAAACGAGGCCCATAGAATTTTTCAGCGAGAAGTTATATGATGCTAAACGAAGATATTCCACTTATGATTTGGATTTTTATGCTTTGGTGAGAGCTATTGATCATTGGAGACACTACTTGGCCTATAATGAGTTTGTGGTTTATTTTGACCATCAAGCTCTACGCTACTTGAATTATGAGAAAAAGTTGAATGAACGCCATATTAGATGGAGTTCTTTTCTTAATCAATTCAACTTTTCTTTAAAATACAAGACAGGTGAATGCAACAAAGTGGCTGATGCATTGAGCAGGCGATCTTCACTTTTGGCAGTGATGAGTACTCAAGTTACAAGATTTGAAGAACTCAAAAATCAATATGAAATAGACCCATATTTCAAATTGATTTTTGAGGATTTGAAGGGATCAGCAGGGGCAAATTTGCAATATAGGTTACATGATGGTTATATTTTTAAAGGCAATCAATTGTGTATTCCAACAGGTTCTATGAGAGAACAAATTATGCGACAACTTCATGGTAACGGGTTAAGAGGACATTTTGGTAGAGGCAAGACATTGGCAATGGTAGTTGATCGTTATCATTGGCCAAGTATGTATAGAGATGTGGAAAGATTGGTGAAACGATGTTCGGCTTGTCAATTTGGCAAGGGAACTTCACAAAATACGAGTCTATACGCTCCTTTGTCAATACCGGAGGCACTTTGGGTTCATTTGGGCATGGATTTTGTCTTAAGACTTCCAAAGACAGCAAAGGCATTTGATTCTATATTTGTTGTGGTGGATCGGTTTTCAAAGTTTGTCCATTTTATTCCATGTTTCAAGACTTCCGATTCTACACATATTGCTGATTTGCTTATCAAAGAAGTGGTGAGACTACATGGTGTACCAAGTTCAATTGTTTCCAATAGGGATGTGAAGTTTATGGGATACTTTTGGAGGACTTTGTGGAGAAAGATGGGGATTGAATTAAAGTATTCTAGCACTTGTCATCCACAAACAGATGGCCAAACTGAATCTATCAATCGGAGTTTGGGTAATA
>JANSVA010000005.1:1563405-1615286 GCA_025504915.1 Erythroxylum reticulatum
CTCATCTTTTCTATTCCAAAGAATAACTATTCTATTCCTTATCTATTCCATTCCGTGAACCAAACAGGCTGTAAAGGGTAAGCCAATTCAGCGTACCTTCTAAACGCATTATAGCACACACTAGGGTATTCTCCTTAATTATGGTGTGCATGCAAGCATAGTCATAAGAGTCCATAGCTAGGTCTTGAGTTGAAGCTTCAAGGGCCGCACCTGTATAATTGTACCCGTTTACGCATTCTCCTGTCACCTTCTCTGGTATTGCTTCATTGTTACTGTAGAATATCTTGTATTTATACTATAGAGTGTAGATATGTACTGTGTAGATAGTTTTGCGTTTTGCATTTTTAACTACTGTCGTTTTTGTATTACTAAAGCATTGATGGTATATATACCATCTTTTCTCTTTCTGTAAATAAAAAGAAACAGTGATTACGAAAATCACTTTACCAATTGAGTTAAATCCCTAGAATCTCCAGATTCTTCATGATATTAGAACAAACTGGGTAGATCCACGAGATTCAATCATGGTCGACGGCATTGGTAGCTCAAGGTCCTCCTTTGCAAACATGGCTGGAGAGGAAAATAAGATGTTCTTGCAAAACTCGGATCATCCCGGAATGGTGCTGGTGATGAATCCACTAAGTGGGAACAACTACCTATTGTGAAGTCGTGCGATGCGAATCGCGTTGGGGGCAAAGTTGAAGCTTGATTTCTTCATCGGTAAATATGAGAGGCCAAAGGAAGATTCGCCAGACTACGATCGATGGTGTCGAGTGGACTTCATGGTGACATCGTGGATACTTAACGCCATCTCTAAGGATATCTCGAGTCGTTCTTATACACGAGCTTAGCTAAGGATCTATGGACAGACCTAGAGAGGCGATATAGAGAGTGCAATGGACCGCTACTGTATCAGCTCAAGAGGGAAATCAGCTCGATTTCATAAGGAGATTTATCTATCTCCAGGTATTTTACTAAACTGAAATGATTATAGGATGAGTTGAATTGTTTGGCTCCCATTCCATAATGCTCATGCGGAGCCCTAAATAAATGTTCATGCGGGTCTCTTAAACAATTGATTGAATTTGGGGACAATGATAGATTGGTAAAGTTTTGATGGGTTTGAATGAAGAATATGATGCAATTAGGAGTCAAATTCTGGTAATGGATCCCTTGCCTAATGTGGATAGGGCTTACTCGATGGTTGTTAGGGTGGAAAAACAGAGGAAAGTCAACATTGCTTTTGCTGATAACACAACCAGTGCAATGCTGGTGCACAGTTCTGATGGCAGTAGTGGAAAATGTGTTGGTAGAGGAAGTTTCAAGAAACAGATGAATAAGGAGGACATGTACTGTGATTTTTGTAAAATGAGGAGACACACTCGAGATGCCTGTTTCAAAATTCATAGGTATCCAGATTGGTATAAGGATTCTAAAGATAAAAAAAGAGGAGATATGAGTAAGGAGTTGGTGAATATGAGTGATTCACCTTTGGATTACTTAATGGAGAAAGATACAAAGGAACCAGTCTGGAGACAAGATGTGGCAGCAATGATTCAACAAGGCATTGTGAGTTTTATGCAAAGTCAAGGGAAGCAGATGCAAATGAAGGACAAAGGAGGAGATGTCATCAACTTTGCACATTACAACGACTTTGCAGGTAGCATTCTCAATCATTCTTTTAGTTCGGTTAGTTTAATTGAATGTGGTTCTTGGATAACAGACACAGGAGCTTCCAATCATATGTGCCTTGATATTGCTTTATTTGACAAACCTATACCCGTAGACAAATTTACCCCTGTTCACCTACCGGATGGCACAGTTAAGACAGTGAATTTCACAAAGAATATTGTTCTTTATGATAATCTTAGTCTGTCATCCATTTTGCTTATACCTTCTTTCAAATATAATTTGCTTTCAGTGAACAAACTAGCTTTTCAATCTTCTACCAAATTTACCTTTTATGCAACCTTTTGTGTTCTGTAGGACCTTGTGACTGATAAGGTCTTAGCAGTTGGGAAGGTAATTACAGGACTCTATATTCTTGATAAATCCTCTTTTCATAGACATACCATTTTGTCTTACATCACATGTTCAGGAAATAGTATCAATAAACCAATACATTGTCATAGTGTTATTGGTGATGTTTTTTGTCACCTAGATTGGGCCATCCATCTCTCAATGTACTGAAATAGTTGTAAAATTCTTTCAATAACATGAATTTTTCTGAACAACCGTGTGATGTATGTCATCTTTCAAAACAAACTAGACTTCCTTTTCCTAGGAGCAGTATTAGTACAGTTGCATGTTTTCAACTGTTGTATATGGATCTTTGGGGTCCTTATAAGCAAGGGTCAATTAGTGGAGCACACTATATCCTCACTATAGTAGATGATTTTTTTAGAACAACCTGGATTTTCCTACTCAAACACAAAAGTCAAACTTCAGTTTTCTTAGAGAAATTTCTTAAACATATTCGAAATCAATTTCATGCTACAATCAAGGTTGTTAGAACAGTTAATGGGACATAATTATTGAGTCATAGTTGTCAGGAAATATTTGTCAACTATGGAATTATACACCAGAAAACCTCTCCTTATACTCCACAACAAAATGGAGTTATTGAAAGAAAACATAGGCATTTATTGCAAACTACTAGAGCACTTATGTTTCAGTCCCATTTACCAAAACAATTTTGGGGAGATTCCATTTTAACTGCTACCTACATCATAAATAGGCTTCCAACTCCTTTTCTAAAATGAAAGTCTCCATATTCTATTCTTTTTCATAAGGAACCTGATTATAATTTCCTGAGAACCTTTGGTTGTTTGTGCTATACTTCTAATACTTTTCCTCATAAAGACAAAATTGCACTTAGGGCTTTCAAGCCTGTTTTTATTGGTTATTCTTCATGGCAAAAGGCCTACAAACTTTAAGATTTGCAAAGCCATCAAATTTTCATTTCTAGGGATGATGTTTTCTATGAAAATAAATTTCCTTTTCAGTTAATTTCCTTGGATCCAGAAACAGTTCCTTTACCCAATCAAAATGTTTTACCACTTGTTGTGTCTCAAGAATCCTCATCAGCTGAAAATCTTGATGTGGATTCTTCGAATTTTTTAGCTCCCTCTTCCTTTGATACTCCATGCTCCATTGATCTAGCACAGAGTCCAGCTTCTATTCGTATGAGTACTCGTGTGACCTGAAGGCCTAATTAGTTAGATGATTTTGTTTCACATGCATCTGTTACTGATATTGCTCCTGTTGTTGTCCCTATTGTGCTTAATTCTTCTCATACACCTCCTACATATCCATTTGTACTCTCTTCACATCTTACATCAGATTATCATTCCTTTTTAGCAAAAGAACCTAGTTCTTTTGAGCAAGCTAAATCTAATTTGAATTGGTTGAACACTACAGAGGCTGAATTGACATCCTTTGATAATAATCTTACTTGGGACTTGACTGTTTTGCCAAAGGGAAAGAAAGCTATAGGTTTTTAATGGGTTTCTAAAGTAAAACTCAAACCTGATGGGACTGTTGATAGGTATAAGGCCAGGTTAGTGACAAAGGGCTATAATCAAATTGAGGGAGTGGATTATAATGAATGTTTTTTTCCATTTGCTAAAATGGTTACTGTGAGAATTTTTATAGCTATTGCTGCTTCCAAAGGATGGCCTTTACATCAATTGGATATAAATAATGCGTTTTTGTATGGGTATATTGATGAGGAGTTGTACATGTTACCTCCTCAAGGATATACCAAGGCTACTCCTAATCAAGTTTGTCGTTTGAGGAGGTCTTTATATGGCCTTAAGCAAGCATCACGACAATGGAATCATGAGCTTACTGTTTCTCTTTGTAAGCAAAATTTTGTGCAATGATCCATGTCTCTTCCTTAAATCCGAAGGAAATGATTATATTTTTATTTTTGTGTTTGTTGATCATGTGATGGTCAGGGGTCTGACGGAGGCATGTATTAATCACTTAGACTACATACAAGTCTAAGTGAGGTTCCATCCTAAAACCAATTGGTGATAGGTGGAGTAGCCCACTAGACTTATATGTTAGTCTTCTTTCCTCTGTGGGATAAACTCTCACTTTTTATATTTCAACATACCCCCCTCACATGTGAGTCCAACACATGACATAATCTATAGTTTGGAGGTGTTAACGACTTACATAAGAGCAACCTGCTTTGATACCATGTTAGAATTTACAATGAACTTAGGGGCTCATACGAGAAAGAAAATTAGACCACATATACATATAAGTCTAAATGAGGTTCCATCCTAAAACCAATTGGTGATAAGAGGAGTAGCCTACTAGACTTATATGTTAGTCTTCTTGCCTCTCTTTCTCCAATGTGGGATAAACTCCCACTTTTTATATTTCAATAGTTATCGTGAGCACCTGAGATGACAAGTAAGTTGACATAGGTAAATGTTGCATTAGGTATCTCAACACTGACAATAACTATGTTTGATCTTTAGTGTCTGCATAAAACTAGTGGCATTGGACTCGAGTGTAGAGACACAGAGATTATAATTCTTGGTGAATCTACAGATTTTCTAAATCAAATCCAGATCAGCAGTCTCATAAATGCTTGATTGGTGAAAGATGTGTCAAGGAAATCCTAGAAAGAGCAGACCATATAACATAAGCATATCCCATTTTTTATACAGAAACAACAGGGGAGGTATGAGAGTGAAAAGCGATACTGTATTTTATTTCTCTAATTATTTGGTATCTTTGACTTTGAGCTCTTTACAGTAACTTATGTCGACTTATAATGATATAATCGTACATAATCATTATTGCACTGTTAGGCCTTTTCTTGAACTATAGCTATTGCTAAGCAACAAGACACGATCTGGGAGTGGTGTCACGAGGTAACAATACACCACCGTCTTCCTCCTCCATTAGGGAGGGTAAAAAGGCCCAGGTTTGGCCCAACCCACTGTCAACCTCGATGATCCATCACTTCTTTCAGATAAGATCAATTTGTTTTTGTAATATCCTTTCCTGTATGGAGATAGTATATGTTATGTTGTTGGCGAATGTTCCTATATGTTAGGAAAAAATAAAGAATTTTTATTTTTTAAAAAAATTTAATTTATTATACATGTATTCTTTTTATTTAATTTTATTTAATATTTTAATATTCATAACTTTAGGAAAATTAGTTTTTAAAATCGTAATTAATTATATTTTAATTAAATTACAAAATATAATAAAATTAATTCATTTACAACATGTTTGGTTCAATGGAATAAGTATTCTATTCTTAATGTATTCCTAACAATTACCTATTCTATGTTTGGTTAGAAAAATAGAGTTAGAATAGCTATTCCCGGGTTTCGTTATTCCCCGACCTTGGGGAATAGCTAAAGAAGACATACCCTTATCTTTACCTATTCTGGGTATGTTGGAATAAACATTACCACGTTGAGGACAGAAATATCCTTGTTTCTCTCGCTCTCGTCTTCACACTTCACGTTCTCGTCTCTCTCGCTCTCGTCTCTCTCGTTGTTCACGGTCTAGTCTTTTATCCAACATTTCTCTACCAGTTGCACAAATTAGGTATGTTTCTTGTAAACCTAACTTTGCCGCTTTTTTTTTTTTGCTATCAATGTGGTTGTTTAGCTTACCTCATCAGCTAAATAGCTTTTGTGATGTTTATTTGGCCTTCTCGTCTCTTCCAATGAACTTGACCAAGATTGGAAGAGACGAATTTATCTGCTTCCCGTCTTTTCCTTGTATCTGTGTAAGTCTTTCTATTTGATGAAGGGTTGTAATAGCCTGCTTGTTTCCTTTTATGGTAGTCAAGCAGTTGGGTCAACTTGTTTAAATGTGTTTGCATTAACTTTTTTGAAGTTGGAGTGAAAAATCATCCAACTGCTTATGACATGTTAATTGCTAATTGATATGATTGAAGGGTGTCTGAGGTATCTGGGTGATATGAATTATGTTAAAGATGTGTTATCTGTGTGGTATTAACATGGATTGTATGTGTCTGCGTTATTTGGGTTATGGCAGTGACTATAAGAGTTTGTTCCTAGATAGATTTCCATTAGAGCAAAAACTAGAAAAGGAAACCACTGGTAGTTAGAATTGGTTGTGAATGAATTTAGCCATTAACAAAAATTTTATTTCTTTCAATAGGCTATATATGGTGTGTATGTAGTTAGAGAGATTGGTTCCCTGCGTCAGGACATCTATATGTCTTACTCAAGATGTGGAAGATAAGAAAATTTGTTAATCATCTTCAGAGAGAAAATTATTACTGTTCTTAATAGAATTTCATCCTCGACAAACTTGTTGGAGCATTGATAAATTATTCTTGATTTTTAGATATGAAAACAAAAAATAAAGGCTTAAAGTTGAAAACAGAGAATAAATGTAAGACATATATAGCAGTATATAGTCTCAAGCATAAGTAAAGGGATATATATAGCAATATATACATAGCAGTACATATGTAAAGGGATATTAGATGAACGCATAAGTAATTGTTGTCCAGTAAACCACTACTACATAACTTCTTTAGAATAACAGATTATCTCTTAAAGACTAGTACCAAGCATTAATATAGTGAATTTCAAATTGAATATTGAATAAATGGTGTTATTAGCAATTGAAAAAAGTCATTAAAAATTCTTAAAATGCTTTAGTATGACAATTATGTTTATGTTAAATTGTAAAAAGAAAACATGTAAGTTATAGAATTTCATTTACTTTAAGCATACTTCAAATCCTTTGTTTTGATTTTTTTTATTTTAAGCTAGTATTCAAGGGTAGAAGATGATTGTAATAAAAATGAAGTTGCTACTAATTTGTAAATCCACATAATTCATGTTAGAGATATTATAAACAATTTTTAGACCATTATCAATACAAATATGTTTTTTAATGTCTTGAATCATTGCAATACTTTAAAACATGTATGCTGATGGTAAAATTGTCATCAATTGTATAAACAAAAGAAAAACTTCAAGATTGTTAATATTATTAAAGGTATAGCATGCGTTAAAAAAAGGGGGGTTATAGGATTGACAACAAATAGAATCAAAGGAGTAGTACACAAGACAACACAAGTACATTTCTCAAAGTAATAATATGTTCTTAAAGCAAGTATCTAACACCTCTTCCTTACTTTAAAGACCCCAAACTTCAACTTTCTTCCTAAAAAACTAGAATTTGCTAGTTGAAAGTGACTTTATGAATAAATTTTGTCAATCAATCTTAAACTTGTTATCATAATCAATAGTACTTTGAAAATGCCTTAAAATCTTTTTGCTAGTCTTAGTCCATTTCACTAGTATAATGCATAAAATGTTCTTCCTTATCCTTAGCCACTAGGGTCATTATGCTTATTATGCTTTTGCCTTTCTTTCTATCTTCCTTAAGTTGGTGTTGGTTTATTTGAGTTAAGGTTTCATTTAAACTGTTTGTTTGAGTTTTGGTTTTTATGTGAAATATATCTTCTTTTTTTCTCTCTTACTCTACTTTATGCCTTCAACTATTTTGAATTATTTCATAGTTGTTCTCTTATATTTTACATTGTTTGAACAAATTTATGTAAATACATTAGAAATTTTATTTTTCACAGTCATGACTCGTTTCAGTTTGAGTTTACGTAGAAATGCCGAAAGAACAAAAATGATCGTGGTTGTCTTGACTGTATGGTTGCAATTGTGTAATGTTGTTGGTTCGCTATTGAGTTTGATGGCATTGGAGGCTTTTTTATATAGTTATAGGTCAAGGGTTAGAAGTTATTTTCTAAATTTTTGTGCAAATTGAGATTATGTTTGGCAAATTGTGCATGACAATGATAAGTCATATATTTAAATGGTTAGGATGAATAGGCAAGCTTTTTTTAAACTATATGAAATGCTAGAAAGTATAGGAGGATTAAAGTCAACAAAAAACATACTTATTGATGAACATGTAGCAATTTTCTTACATGTTATTGCTCATCATATTAAAAACCAAGTCATTAAGAAAAATTTTAAAAGGTCATGTGAGATAATTAGTTGGTGTTTTCATAATGTTTTAAATGCGGTGATGCATTTGCAAGATCTTTTGTTTAGAAAACCTGAGCCCATACTAACAAACTCTTCAGACCATCCGTGGATATGGTTTAAGATAGATAATCACCATATTACTTTTATAAGAAAATATGGTGAATGTGATTAAGGTTCCTCATTATTTTTTATTTCATTTGAATTGTAGAATTGCTTAGGTGCTCTAGATGGGACATATATCAAGGTTAATGTGCCAATTAAAGATAAGCCTAGATTTCAAACTCGTAAAGGTGACATTGCAATGAATATGTTAGGTGTGTGCACACCTGACATGCAATTTATTTATGTTTTTCCTAGTTAGCAAAGGTCAGTAGTTGATGGTCGAGTTCTTCGTGATGCAATTACTAAGAGACATGTACTAAAAATGCCTCATGGTAAGCTTTCCTATACAATATATTTGAAATTTTGTATATGAGATAATGTCAATTGAATAACTTTTGTAGTGTTTTTTTTATATATAGGTTGCTATTACCTACTCGACGTTAGTTATACTAATAGTGAGAGATTCCTTTTACCTTTTAAGGTCCAAGTTACTATTTGAATAATGAAGGACGTCAAGGTTACTAGCCAAGAACTCTAGATGAATTTTTTAGTATAAAATATGCAACTACACGCAATGTAATTAAGAGGTGCTTTGGGTTACTAAAAATTAGGTGGGTTATTCTTAGGAGTCTATCATTTTATCCTATAAAGACACGCAATCGAATTATTACAACTTGTTGTTTGCTTCATAATTTTATTAGGCAGGAGATGAGTTTTGATCACATAGAAAGTGATTTAGGGGATTATTTTCTCACCAATCCAATTGTTGAGGAGGAGTGTATAAATGTTATTGACCCAACTAATGCTTGGACAAATTGGAGAATTGAATTGGCATGCGAAATGTTCAATAAATGGCGAACATCTAGGCAAAATAATAATCGACATTTTTTAGGTGCTCTATTATGTTTGAGTGTTAGGAGGTTTTATATTATTGTTTATTTAAGTGAAGGGATTTCATGAAGCGGATCGGGTAAAATTTAAATTTTTTTAATCCAATAACAACTAGGATCATTTCTATTATTACTAATTCTTCTTGTATTTTGTTTGCATCACAATCAAGTTTATATTCCTACAAGAGGAATTGTTAAACCATACCTTTGGTCTCTAACAAATCCGTATTCCTCTTCGGTTCACCTTGAATCCGAAACAAGAAGGACGCCGAGTTTGTGCTAGCGTTCTCTTCATTCGCACTTAGCTTTGTCACCCGTTTCTTAATCGATTACTCAATCGATAATTGTTTTAATAAGTTATGAGGGAGAACAATGTTTAACAAGAACAAACTCTATATCCAAGTCTAACCAGATGAAAAAATTCGTATAGCCTAAAAATATTCTTTAAATTCCACATCATTTATGGCAATTAAATCAAGAACGATTTTGAAACAACATACTTAATTCCTGACCTTTTGGAACTAGAATAGTGATAACTTCTTCTAGCGAACTCTAAACAACCTAAAACCTTGACCATTAGATTCTACACTTCAAGGGCCACAAAATTGATAGGTCATTTGTCTAGAACGGTTATCTTTTTCCCTTTCAAATTCCTGTTCAAAATCACCTTAAAATGTGTCGGGAATTTGATGGCTATAATAATACATCTATTCTCTCTCTTCATTTATTAAAATAAATTCTTTTGGGCTTGGCTATAAATAAATTTATATTTCATAAAATTTATATTATCCTCATAATATACATTTCAAATAAATTTATTTCTCGTCTAGGCTATCACGTTATGTGACAATATTTTAATATGTACCTTTAATTCATCAATATGAAATCTTGTATACTGAAAATATATTTTCCTTTTTCCTGTTCAGTTGGTATTAGCTATATCGAGGATCTGTGTTGTGTTGGCAATGAAATACAACATTTTATTTCATAAACTGTAAGCGGTATTCTAGCTATACATTACAGCTACCCAAACAACATAGATGTTTAGTAAACCTTTTACGTAACACGATCCTTCTAGTAATGTTATCATTAACATTACTTGTGTCCATTCCTTGCCTTATGATATTATGATTAATATACAAAGTAGGATTGTGTCATCTTTGTATTATAATTGTTTCTTGGTCTCCATTAAGTAAATTATAAATTATAACTGTACCTCAATCATATTGGATCCATTTATAATTCTACTTTACTAGGGGCCCATAAAATATCATTACTCATTGTTAATGAGTGGCAATGATACTATTTACATGTACCTTTTCCCGCACAAGTTACATATAAAGAACTATTATTTTAATCACCACTTGTTATAAGCAGCTTTTAATAATAATTACGTTATACATTCCTCATGTGAAAAAAATATATTTATCAATCTTGAAATCAAAGACACGATAAAAACATTAATGACACAAACACAATCCATATAATGTTTTATCTATTAGGTCTATTCAATATATGAAACGCTTCATATATTCGCGTTATTAAATGATAATCCTTTATCAACGTTTACAGAACTACAACATCCTTTTAATCAACACGACAGTCTTATATAGCATATTAGTGTTCCTGCTAATAGCTAAGACCTATGAACATTTTAGAATTAATATTCATATTATTTAGAGTTCTACAGTTCAAGACCAAGTGCGTCTTCATGAACACTTCTAAATAAATATAAAACTCATGGAACAAAATGTAAATAACATTCAATTCATAAATATAACATATAAAAGTAATCATCTTAGATAACTTTTAGAACACAAATCTAACAGTAAGTTGATGTACTCTTTGTTGTTTATGTGTACGTTGTTATTGTAGACTATATTGTTCTCGTAAGCTGTTGATGCTTAATGTTAATTGGTATGAAGAATTTTATAAAAAATTTTATTTTTCCTTTATTATGATGATTATTTTTTTATTTACCAATAAGTATGTTGAGAAATTCCCTATCAACTATTGATTCTCAAAGTTCAAAAGGAACAAAAAGAAAGTGGAACTATGATGAGGATGTTATGCTAGTTTCCTGCACGGTTGATTTTCATAATAAGGGAATGTACAATGTTGATACTGGATTTAAAGCTGGCTATCTCAATAAATTAGAAAGAATGGTAGCAACAAAGCTCCCTATTCAAACTTAAAAGCCAGACCTCACATAGAATTTAGGATTAAGACTTTAAAGAGAGAGTGGAGCATTATTTATGATATGATTAGGAAAGATACTAGTGAATTTGCATGGGATACTGAAAGGAAGATAGCCATTGCTAAAGATCATATATGGGATTCTTACTTAAGTGTAAGTATTGGACTTTTAACTTGTTTTAAGTATTTTCTTTAACTACTTTCTTGTCATTTATATTTTGTATTGATGTTGTTGTTTTTTTTCATCTTATTAGAGTCACAAAGATTCTTCTAAATTTCGAGGGAAGAGCTTTCCTTTCTATAATGAATTGATTGGGATCTATGGAGAAGATCGTGCAATTGGAAATGACGCACAAACTGTTACAGATATTTTTGAAGAAATGGAAAGGCAAGAGGTATAGGTGGAATAAATAAAGATGGTGAAGACCAATATGAGCATGGTTTGAATGACATAGATGAGTCCTTTACCCAACCTCAAATATCAAATCTTAAAAGACAAGTTGAAAATATTTCAGCAAGTAGGAGAAAAAGGAGTAATGATATAGGAGCATATTCAATTATTGTTGCTGTCAGGATGTTGGGTGATACCATGAATCAGATTGAAAATAAATTGTGTAAGAGTATTGGGACTGAAATGTATATTCAACAAAAAAGTTGAACAATTAGATAGTGGATTGGGTGAGATAGAAGGACTCACGGATGATGAAAGAGATATTGCTTTAGGCGAAATTCTTGATCATCCTACACAAATGCTTGTGTTTTTCAGTATTCTACCTTCTCGAAGACTTGGGTAAGTGAGGAGGTTTCTTGCCACATATTGAAGACTATGTTGAAGTTTAAATATTTTGTCTAGTTATTTGAAATAGGGCTGAAACTTATTTTTTGTTCAACTAAATAACTTTTTAGTAATTTAAAGCTCTATATTATATTTATTTTCAATATCATTCCATTGTTATTTTATATTACAGTTGCGACTATATAATGAATGCTGACATGAGTTGGACCAAATTCACGAATTATATGAAGTAAAAAATGAGTTGAGTTCATACCTGTGGCTTCCAACTTCTTGTCATTCTGTTGTATCAACTCACCCAGCTGACTTTTATGTAGAGCCTGAAGAAAAAGTACATTTCCTGCTTATTTGCAAATCTTAAACTGAAACACCAACCTCATCATGAAGTAAGCAAAACTAATTACCTCCCATACTTCGCCGTCCGAGTACTGCCCTAGTGGATCAAGGTTTATTCTCACTGTTCCCTCAAACATTGTCGGGTCCTGTGGAATGATACTGAGCCTTGATCTTAAGTCATGAAGGCCTATCTTAGAGATGTCCACATTGTCAATTATAATGCTTCCTTCTCTGGCCTCCACAATCCTGAATATAGCCTGTATCAGGGTTGATTTTCCACTCCCTGTCCTTCCGACAACACCAATTTTTTTTCTTCCAGGAAATGTGCAATTAATGTTCGTCAGGACAGATGGCAGATGTTCTGCATAACGAATCTGCAATACACTCAGGTTAATATCCCAGGCAAGGGTTGACCGGTTAATGAATTGGAAATTTTACTGTTATCAAATAATGATCTTTACCTGCAGATCTTTGAAGCAAATTTTTCCAACTTCTGGCCAGTTGTTTGGAGGTCTGCATTCTTCAATCAAAAGCGGTGCTTCACTCTTTATATTTGAGTACTGAAGAATTCTCTCTACTGAAATCATCTTATTTTCTGCATTACACAAGTTCCATATAACTTGAGCTTGCAAAATATTCAAATTTATTCCATATGTCACAGCCAATCCTGCAATGCCTGCGGAAAAAAAGAAAAGATCCCATAAAGTTAAGCAGACAATTGATCGGAAAATTATTTCCAAGAATGAACTTAAGTCAAGGTTAAACACTCACTTGGGTTGATTATTCCTTCAGGAAGAGTAACCAACAAAACCAACGAGAAAGCGAACACAAAATTGGACAATAAATTCAGTCTGAAACATAGCCATTCCATTGCTGATACATTATGAAACCATGGCCTTGAATGCCGGTCGATAAGGCTGATGTTTGAAGAAATGAAACGGTCTTCTTGGTCAAAACTACGGATCGTTGCTGCTCCTGCAAGTGATTCTGCAAAGTGGTGGAGTATAGGAGCTCTTTGTACTCCTGCTAAGCGGGCGAGTTCTCTTGCTGTAGGAATGTAATATCTCTGAACACACACATCATAAAAAGAAATGGTGATTTAGGAACAGCTCAAAGGCATACTCGATATTGTTTATGTAGAAAAAGTGAAGTTGCTTACTTGATACCAAACGCAAACACCAGTTACAGGGATGAAGATTACAAAGACTTGCCATGCAACTTGTGACATCACCGCAATAGTCCCCAGGATTTGTATGGTTGAGAAAGCACACCATCCTATTCTCTGTGCCATTTCCAAGTCCACCACGCTCTGATCTGTAGATGCCTGCAAAAGTTATTAACTGATTGAATTCATGCCTGTCTGATATTTACATTGCATCTTTCTTCTTCCATATACTGCCTGTTTTCCACGTGATCATGCATTATTTTCCTAGTTAAAAAAACGGCCATATTGCTTACCCTGTTCAAGATTCTTCCTGTTGGGGTTGAATCAAAAAAAGACATTGGAGCCCGGAGCAAGCTATGTAGCATCCGTGTGAAGAATATTTCTGCGGTCGAAAGTCCTGCTATTGCTACAAGTGTGGCTCGGATCAGCACGCAAATTGAACTTCCAAGTCCAAGTAAAGTATAAACAAGCAGGATAGTATTCATCCCGATTGCTGGTTCACTCTCACTTGTAGGAGGAGATGCCCATGCCATCCAGTAATTGCTAGCTATCTGTAGGATTTGAAAAGATGACTGTGCTAAGATTATAAATGGGACAAAGGCTCCTCTTTTAGCCGTGGTCAAATACGACCAGTATACTTCTTTTCCAATGCTACCTCTCTCTCTTTCTTCCTCCTGCACCAGGTTTCCCGTCGTTTCTGTTATCTCCGCAGAGAGATCGTGACCTGAGTCATGGCGCGTATTTGAAGGGTCTGCATTTGAGGTAGATTCTTTATGGGGTTCCCCGTCTTCTTGTTCTTGCAGAGATGACCTTGAATTCTCAACTGTAACGACCGACTCAAGAGCTTGGCTATGAGCACCTACTAAAACCTCAAATCCGATATTCTGTTTCAAAAGCTCCTCAAACGTTCCAGCTTGTGCTATTCTTCCATTTTGCATGACCTGTGCAGGTATCGAGTAGTTAGTAAAGTATCATTTATATCAATGCCTGTAAATCATGAGAACTCATCATTATATATTCTGTTTTCTATCGGAATATGTAAATTCAACTCTTACCAGAATGAGATCTGCCGCAGGAAGAAACTCGACTTGATGAGTAACATAAAGTATTGTCTTATGTTTGAGCATTCCCATGAGGCAATCCTGAAAAGAGTGGATTCAGTATGATTTCTTAGTTAAAAAGTTATATGCCGGTGTTGCTTCGAAGTATGTAAGTGCAGTAGTGAGCAGTAACCTTAAAGAGTTTGGTGCCTGTATGGGCATCAACTGCACTGAAAGGATCATCTAGCAGATAAATGTCAGCGTCCTGATAAACTGCACGGGCAATCTGTATTCTTTGCTTCTGTCCTCCGCTCATATTTATCCCTCTCTCTCCTATCTCTGTTAGGTCACCGCACGAGAAGAGCTCAAAATCCTTGGTTAAAGCACATGCTTTAACTGTTCTATAATACTTGGCGCTATCATATGCATTACCAAATAAAATGTTGTCCCTTATATTTCCCGATAATATCCATGGGGACTGAGGAACGTAGGCTTTGGTGCCACTAATCTTCACACTTCCTGACAACTTTTGTGTTTCTCCAAGAATGCTGGAAAGCAAGCTAGATTTTCCTGATCCTACAGCTCCACAAATTGCCACCTTCGTCCCTCTTTTCACCCTTAACTCTATTTCATCAATGCTTGAGCTGCTTGACTCATCACTAGAGACGTCCCAACTGAACTTCCCGGAGTTAATCTCAACTGCAAATTCTGTTTGGTCTTTTGGAATATATTCAATGGAATCATGCTGAATTTCTCTTTCGCTGAGGTAGGAAGCTACTCTATCTGCTGAAACTTTGCCCTGAGCAATGGCAGATAGAAGATCAGGTAAACTAAAGATAGGGTCTTGCAGCATTCTGAAGGTGGCCAATGCTGATAGGACTCGTCCCGCTGTGAGTTGGATTCCACATAGCATACACGCTATAAACGTCACTCCAGAGATAAATGCGGGTGATCCCCAGAACACGAAAGCTGAAATTGCTGAGAGTCTAAGAGACTTCCACAGCCAAGTGTACTCTACTTTCCTCAAGCTTTCTAGTTTGTGGAGGAACTGCGTGTCCCACGCTTGAAGTTTCAAGACCTTGATGTTTCGAAGAATCTCTGAAGTGGCTTTCATTCTTTGGTCCTTAGCTTCCATGATCTTAGACTGATAATTCTTCTGAATTCTTGTGATGGGTATGTTGCAGGCCAGAACTGCCAACGTTGCTCCTAATGCTGCAAGTGATCCCAAACCTAAGTTTGTCTTCAGAATGTAGATCGCTAAAGAAACTTGTATGGGCAACATCCACACAGTATTCACGTACCATATCAAATCAGTAATTCTTTGGATATCTACGCTCATGTAGTTGATAATCTCTCCGCTAGTACGGTTTTGGCGAGCCTGGCTTGACAGGACGAGACCTTTCTTGTAAATTTGATTTATCAAAGCGGCTCTGAGACGAAGACCAAGCTGACGGGCTCCGAATATCCACTGCCTTTGTGCCGTTGTCTCTACCAGCTTGGCAGCTAGAAATGCTAATGCAAGAACGTATCCACTCTCTAAGCTTCGTTTTTCTTTCTCTGTCAGAAAGTTTACGAAGTCATCAATAAGGTAAGGTCCAACATATGATGCTACGGCATTAGTCACTGCAAATAATGCATTGATTGCTGCCTTTTTCCTTACAAATAAGAACATTGCCTTGTAGAGAGATGGATTTGTGCTCGTCCTGTCCTTGCATTTGACTTCATTTAGCCTCTCATTGAAGGAGCAGGACAGAAATCCTGCTGAGTCCTTGAGATCAAGATCAGGGATATCTTCCTGTTCAAGGGCTTTCTTCACACCAACACCAAATAAAGGGTTGAGCCAAGAGAAGGTAACAAGCTGAAGAAGGGTCGCATTTCCATACGGAGATTCTCTCTTTCGTTCTGAATGCTTATGTAGGAAAGGTTCAGTGATACCATTCTTATATATGCTTATTAAGCATATTCCTGTCTTCCCGTGGATCGAAATGCCCACCAGGAAGGCGGACGAGAGGAGACCTACGAACTCTGCATAATCTCGGACATGAAGATGGTCATGATTCTTAATCCTGGAGTACGTATCCAGAGCAACACAGAAAATGAACAACAAGAAGCTGCAAAGCCACCATGCTCTTATAATCCAAGGAAACTTGTCATAGTTTTTGTTCAAAATCCTGTGAACTGCAAGCAGTGTAATTCCCCAGGATACTACATGCATAATTTGGGAAGAGAGGGCAATAAATTTAGAGTTGCAACGAGTGTCCTGATCAGTTAGAAGCAACAGAAGCAGCATGGAGAAATGAACTCCCAGCAACAAAGCAGAAAAAAGCATACTGCCTTTATAAGAGAAGCTGAATTTGACTACAGTGGAGTGATTCTCTTGGCAAGGGTCTGTAATCTTTCTTCTCCTTTCGCATACATATTGTTGTAGGAAGTGCAGTAGTAAGATTCCAAGGAAACCAAGCTGTAAACTTAAGCTTACATGCTCCCAGAGGCAGGATGACTCTAGTTCCAGCCACATCCTTCGTACTGAAAGCTTAAAAAATCCTGCAGACATGGCTAAGCAATTGAAATGGAAGCAAAGTCCCGTAGCATTTACAATCGAAAGGATAACGATGAATCACCCTCTGGGAAGAGTGTTAAAAGTATTGTTTATCATCGTCCAGTTAACCATTTACTTAGTTGCATCGTGGATTCAGAGGCCTTTGGCCGTCTTTAATACATAGTCTTGATCAACTTACGTTGGTCATCTATAGTACTTATGTGAATCTAATGTTCTCTAGTGTCAACTTTCGGGCTTTTTTGTCCTGACCAACCTTGGCTGGCTTCAATCTATATAAGATTCCATAACAGTAAATTTCATTTTCAAGAGACGGATAAAAACAAAAAGAATAAAAGGACATGATACAGTGGTGACAGGCACAATGGTCCACGGGACGTGGAAAAAGAATAGAATAAGTGCGTTCTTCTTTTCGATTTGTCGCTTGCTGATTGGACCTCGGTAGCTTGAAAGTTAGAGTCTTGTGGTTTTGATTGAAGAAAACGTACGTTTTGAGATAGGTAGACTTGTACAAATATTTCCTCAAATTTTGTTTTGTTTCTTTTTATCTTTCTTATTCTCCATTTTGCGCAAAATACAGATGTTACTTTTATGCAAAAGAAAAAGAATTCAACAAAAACATGATTGCATTGGTCGAAAATTTCAAACTAGTAATAAAGATGATGCACATGTGTATATATATATATATATATGCATGCCCAAAGTATTCACACTCCAACTTTGGCATTGCTCGTTTCCCACAAGTAAAAATCAATCGAATTCACAAAAAACTAAGGTCCGGATTGACGACATAGAATCATTAACTATTTGAAGTTAGGTTTAAACATTTGTTTTTTCACTTGAAACGAGAGTCTTTAAAATGGATTGAAGGATAAGGAGATTCCAATGATATAATTTTTCTTTTGACAAAAATGCTAGCAACCAAACATTGTCATTGGGGTCAAACGCACCTAACAATATCATCAGCTCCCACACTCCGTGCACACAGACGTGTATGTATAATCAATTATACACTGAAAAGGTAGGATCATTAATTATGGTTAATGAATTAAGTATTAGTAATTGACAAACATGAAGTTTTAAGAGATGTAAATAAAAATTTAACTCCATTCCAACTTCACTCAAACATACTATTGTTATAGACTTTATGCAAGGGAGACAACTGGCTCGACCCCAAACCTCGAAGTTAAACCGTTTTCACGCCGCCTGCCTAATCCTATTGTTCTTTCTTTTTTTCTCTTTGTTGTTTATGAACATTAGTTATTTGTACATTTTACGCAATCAAAAAATTAAAGAAACAAAAATCGAAAGAACCTGCAACTGCAAGCGGATCTATCAAACATTAAATCTCTATCCTACTTCTCCTCTGCCTAGCTGTAGTGGGAAGAAAAGGGACATTCTGCATATATTATAATTAAGAACTAGGCTTTCATCGTAATCAAATCGATGTGCGAGTAGTGTAACCGCATGATGCATCCAGATATATGTAGAAAAAAGAATAAGGAATAGTGAAGAAAATATATGAACAAGGATGAGCTTACCGGTGGTTACGACGTCACGAGGGTTAATCATCTCGAGCGGGAGGACAGGAGTGCCAGTGCCTGGGATGAGATGACGAGCACTCCCTCACTCATGTCTTTCAACTTTCTATATTATTTCATCAATCCATTCTCATATATATCCATGCTTGTATGTGCTTATACGAACAAATATATATATATAGATAGACACAGTCGTCTTTTGGAGTGAGATCAGTTATGGGAGTGAGGAGTGTGAGAGAGGGACAGAAGTTTAAAGATTGCATTGGCATACTTATATAGACACACACGGGGGCATATGAGATGAGAATAAAGGAAATTAATTAGGAATTAACAAGAAGTCAAGAAACAAAAGGAGTCTTGAAGAGCACGTATATAAATAACTACAGAATGGACGTATCTTAAGTTAATTGTGTTTAATTAGAGCCTAACAAATACAAATACAAATGCAAATACAAATACGCCTTTGATTTTACAATATAATTCATATATACCTCTTAAATTATTTTCCCATCTTAAATAAATTGTCTTGAGATGACGTATTCCTACTAAGATGACTCATCATTTAATTATAAAATTCAATGCAACTAATTTAATACTAATGTCTTGTTTTTTGCTTAGCTAATTAATTATTTAATCCTAATCCCACATATATACATATAGATATCTTAATAGCAAACAAGAACTGAATTATCATAACCAGTGCATACGTGATTATATGACTCAAGTTCATTACACGTTTTATCACGAGATAATATATTGAAAGGCATTTTATTTTCCTAACATATTACAATAATAAAGATAAATTTTTTACATGATGTATACCCTCAATTAAAAGATTAAGCCTTGTTTAATCATAATATTAGATTATCTTTTAATCAAGTTTAGTAGACATTCTTAAATCATTGAAGTATTGTAAAGATTAGCATATGCAAAATTAAATAGTAATCTTCGATTAAGATATTACTTATATATAGCTTGTTTGTGGCAAATTAAATCGTAATTTCCGATTAAGATATTATCAATTGGTACTACCCTATACAAAATTCATATGATTATATTCATATTATTCGCATTTATTAGGAAGTGTAATTTAAAACAACTATGAATATGTGTAAATTAAAGTTGACCCTGACCTACACCTTCAGTGTAGTGGAAGCTGGGCATACCGTACATTTGAGTGTCGTCATTTTCTAGCCCATCCTGGACCACTATTGCCTGTCTCTACCGCCAACGATTTAGTTCCTATTGCACTAGTATAAGTTCCTAGACTGGTGGATACGGATCGAGACAGGATACATAGTAAAGGAAAGGAATATAAATGTTCTAAGTTGATAAATACTGCACCTTTCACTCCCTTCGGTGGCTAATAAAGCAGCCAAAGAAAATGACGGCATGCATGATGTCAAAACTCTAGATCAGTTGATGAGTGTAAATTCAACGTGAAGTAACACTTGAAACATAGATGATTCATGAAGAGATTACAAGTTTATTAGGAATGATGTTGGCGGTGTATTAGATTGGAAAGGTTCAAGAAATCGTTGCAGCGAAGTATAGAATCGAGACTGTGAGGGTTGTACGATATGTATTGTTATACAAGCATGTCAATCATGAAAGATTGAAATGTAATAGAATCATTAATGATTGATTGGTGTACTTATATATGTGTGTGTGTGTGTGGAATCTCTACCACACACCGCATAGAGAGAGAGAGAAAAAGAGACATAAACAAGTGATATTGTAGCAAGGTGCATGCGTCATTTAAGGGTTTGCCCATGATCTCCTTTGGCGTTTTACAACATAATTCAATATATACGACAAGCTTCTCACTTCCACTCTATGTGCTGGTGGTAGGGTAGGGCTACGGTTAGGGTTTATATGCCACATTTCTCGATCCTGTTGCTAGTGGTGCAAGCTATCATGCATGCCTAATGCTCTCTGCCTCTCCCTTTTTATTTTCCTTCAGAGAATCTGTGGGTTTTCCTTTTTTTTTTTTGTTTTTTGCACAAGAACCGAGGGAATTTTAACTTATTCGCATTTTCGTGATTTAAAGCCCCACTTCCCACTTGCAACATGAGACTGGAAAAGGGTGAAAAAGAGTGTATAGAATATTTTATTATTATATTGAAGAAGCAGAGCTTAATGAGTTCATGGCAGACTCACTCAGTATGCCGCTTAGAAGCCAATATTGACCATTGTAGGTGAGTTTCAAGCACGTGAGATTTTATCTTGGAATTAATTAGTCTATATATGAAATGATCTCCTAACTTTTTTTTATATATTTTGCCACGTAATAATGAGGTAGAAAGAAAACACTTGTCGCACTTTTTTTTTTTTTTTGATTGAAGCATTGAATCGGTCGGCCTACTTTGAAAGAGATGTTTTTAAGTTTGCAAATTTTATGAATGTGATTAATTGATTAGTTCAACGAAATAAAATGTTCACAAATTTCTTAGGTTTCATGTATAAGATAATTTGTTCATAAATTAACACCAACAAACTTGCAGAGATTTATACATAAATATACATATAAGCATCGGCATGCTCGTGATTTGCGCTGAAAGGGTCGAATCGAAGCAGATATAAACAAACAAAATTATAATAGTTTGAAAACGAGAGGAGATCATAAGAATATTCCAATTTCTACTCCCCATTTGCATTACATTATGTGTTATTAATCATCTAATTCCATATATTAAATGATTCTAACAACTTGGTTCCTATATTTCCTTTTTTGAACGAGAAACAGACATTGTGTGCGAACTGCAAAGACGTCCTGTCCTGTCCTGTCCTAAGATTATTAATGATTACAACTGTTGTTTACTTATAAATCATCACCAGCTCATTTGAGCCAAGTGAAGGGATCTGCTGTTACCAAATTGTTATGCCATCTGTGTTTTTAAGATCTTAGCCGTCTAACTTATTGTAATAAATAGTTGAGATTTACTCAAGTATAAGGTACGCTACTTTGACAACAGCATATCTGTTCCCACAACTGAAGTTCAAAAACATCGTGCCAGAACAACTTTTCAGTCCACAAACCCCTTGTCCTCCATTCCAAGTCTTGTCCCTTCAAATCTAGCTACTTTTGCTTAGATCCAATGTCACTGAACCTGAGCCAGTCCTCAAGTGCAATGTGACTCTTCCCTGACAAACCATATAACATGACCTAACTAGATTCTCCCCGTATGATGCGGCTTGTATGGTCCTCGTGTACTAAGGTCTCTACTCTATACAAAACGGAATTCTTGTTTTTATTTCGTAACTTTTATGTACACTCTTAAAGAACAAAAGTTCACTGAACTAAGGTAATTGCTATTTAAATGGGAAGAAGATTAGAAAGAAAAGGTGTAGAGTTTATAAGAGATGATAGCATCTCAGAAAGCTATGGTCCTTTTTAAGGCCTTTCTGGTTAAAATCTGTCTTGGAGATACTCAAGATGCCTGATTGTTCATTCACCTTCTTCACAAGAAGTTTCAGCAATGGAACCTTCGAAAGAGTTTTGCATGATCCGATCATTATCAACTTTTTCTGCACCAAAACATTAAAACCAAAGTTTCACCTTCAACCCAAGTGTTATTGTTTGAATCTTTACGACGAACACTGCATGTAGTAATATAATATGATAATGCAGCAACTGAATTCTTCTAAATAAGTTATCCATAATTGGTTCAAAATGACATTGATAAACTTAAAGCAGTGAAATGGAAGGAATTTGGTTCTGTTTTTACCTTGGCTCTCGTGAGTGCCACGTTAATCCTATGCCAATCTCCAAGTAACGAAGAATTAAAGTTCTTGGCATTCTCATTAGACCTAACAAATGACACCAATATGCAGTCTTTATCTCTTCCCTGTACATCAGTAGAGAAAAGCATATGTGGTCACTTCAAATTCTTCACAAATTCATTACAAGCTCCATATGTCTCTGGTAGAAACAAAAACTCTTAGAAATTGTAAACGCAATCCAGACCTGGTACTTGTCAATTGTATGTACTTCCACGGAGCTTGGATTAATGGTAGTTCTGATAAGGTTTGCCTGGGAGTTATAGGGAGTAATGATGCCAATATCTTCACCACCAATTCCACCGTTAATCAATTCATTTGTCACCTGTAACCAAAGCAGAATGATGAACGAATCAAAAGCTCTACTTATATTCTTCTGAGATGGCCAAAGGAAACGTACCTCAGAAATTATGTAAGCTTCAGTTGGGTTACTTAGTGTCTTGGAATCTTTTACCTCAAAAGCAGGCAACATATCTGAGTTTAAGAAACATATGGATGATGCGTCAACCAGTGAAGAAACTGTTATATCAAACATTTATTTTGTATAGCCTATTTATTTTATCTTCCCATATTTAGATTGTATAGTTGTAAATAGAGAGAAATCAGTCTTGGAATCCATACAAATCAGCCTTTAATTATTGTGCATTCATCTATTTATTCAATGAAATCAGAACCACAAAGCATTGAGCTATTCAATCAAAATTCTATCAATTCTAAACCTGCAAATGTAAGGATGGAGAAAAATGACAAGATCTTTCACTAACCTGTATTAACAAATATGACGGATCTGCTTGGATTTAGAGCCTGCAATGATATTAGATGTTGTTCAAGGCCAAAATCTGAATGTTAGAATTTATCGACGAAGTTATGATAAATTCAGTCTTAAAGTTCATTTTTACCAAATCATCTACAAGTGAAACCATGATATACAAACAATTCAACAAATGCAAGTCCAAGGCAATACTTCACCTAACATTTTTCATACCAATATACAGCGTCACAAACAAAAAAATTGCCAATTTTATGTACGTTTTTTAACCTTTTACACAGCTAGATGAATATGATCATTTGACTGATCGAATCCAAACCTTCGACAAGACTGGCTTGAGTCAGCAGATTCAAACATAGAGCAGATGAGACTACAAGGTTCTTATTTTAATAAACAACTCACTTCATTTATCCAAGATGAACAAGTATTTATGCTTGAAATCTTGAGTTTGGCATTAGCTATGTCAGAGGAACCACAGCGCAATCTGTCTCCATATATCAACGCATTGGCTAGTTCCATGATGCCTTGAGACATACGGTACTGTACAAAGTAAACCTATGTGAGTTAGCATGCTACAGGATCCCAAGAAGAGTGGAAAGGTTTAGGAAAGATGCAGAGGTTCATTTGGCAAAGAAACCTGGCTTTGTAAAGCTGAAATTGCTTGTGGATGTGCTTCAGACAGTCTGCAAAACAAACTTATCCCCATTCCATTTTCTCGAGCCTCCGTACTCTAGATATTAAACCATTCAACATTTCCAGTAACTTAAGACTATAGACAGTGTTAATGACAAAATCACATAGAACATGTATAATATACCTGGACAAGTGGAGGCAGTTGATAGTGATCGCCAACAAGAACAAACATTGAAGCAAGCATCAATGGCCCCAGGGACACCTAATAGTCCATAAAATGCTTTGATTAGATGCAACCATGGTTTCCTACTCAGTCACAGCCGAGGGCTCTAAAAACAATCACTATCATTCTACACTAAATGAGAGATACAGCTCTTATCAGTTACATATAATGCATGCTAAACATTGAAAAGTGTGCATACCGGGAGGGTAATCTGTCCAGCTTCATCCATTATGCATACATCAAATTTCTTATTAACAAGCAATGGACTAGTAATTCCCAAACAAGTGACAGCAACAACTTTTACTTGGTCTGTTCTAAATCTGATGTCTTCCACAGTTTGTGCATTCATTGCTGTTACAAGAATTTTTTAGGTACAAGTGGCAGGTGAATCGACTTTTAAACGAGAAACAAAGCAGTGAGGCAATTCATGATTTGTGTCTTACCAGAAGAACAATTCGCCCTAACTTCTTCATGAACAGCTTCCTGTCTACCTATACGTAGAAAATCAACACCCTGCAATTTATCTTGTCAGTGATGTCCTAAAACAACTGAATCAATAAGCGTAAAAGAAAATTGCCATGATTATATCCTACACTCACACAAATGATAACAGCTGTCAGTTCACAAACCAGATTCAGACCACTCCATATTCATAGGTAAAGTGATAACTAAAGAATTGTTGAGGGACCACAGAGGACGTCTATTAAAAGGCTTCGTGTTCGACCCTGGCTGAAGTGAGTGTTGCAGGCCAAGGTGTGGAGCATCTACAGAGGTGAAATGACATCGCCGAGGGGACATGAGGCATGAGACTTCACCTATCAACCACCAAGTAAATTTCCTTGTCTTGGCTTCTAAAGAATTGCAGCAGGGTAATGGGTCTGTAACTGGCTCAGGTTTTAGCACAAACAGCTTTTCAGTTGTTAGCAGTTCTTGCAGTTATCCCGTGGGTTTTGGCAAGTTTTTTAATCCTACCGAGGAGTACATTTGTTTATATTGCCCCCTGAACTATGTTTACTCAACGCAAGTTCATTCAATAAATTCATTCAATCACCCAAACTATTGCTAGGTATATATTACTGATCCTAAAAATTCTCCCGGTTAATATTCAGAGTTCAGAGTATGCATGGTTGAACGTGCGAAATCTGATATACATCAGGAGGTTTATGCACGCGTGTATGACACTAAATATGCTCTAAGAAACCCTACGAAGGATAAAGATGACCTGAGCTTTCAGTTTGATCAATAAATTGTCAACAGCCGAGTTCGTGTATGATGTAAGCAAGATGGATGCACCTCTCATCAATAACGCCTTCACAGCATGAACTATGGTACTTGTCTTGCCAGTCCCAGGCATCCCCAGAATTAATGTATAATCCTTTGCTGTAAGAATCTATATGGGTATGATTTAAGGAATTAGAGTGATGCACTTCTGGTCAGCTAAATAAAAATAAACTTAGCTACATTCAGTTATAGCATTTAGAATGGATGATTCAGAAGTAGTATTGCAATGCAAACAAGATCAGAAATTCAATTGAAAACAGGAATAACAAACCTTGAAAATTGCTCGACGCTGATCATCATTTAAACTCTTGACTGACCAGATATAAGACATTGCTGGATCTTGGCTCAATATGACTCCATTATCAAATCTTGGAGTCTAGAACAAAAGCACATATACACATCAACGTAAATGAAGAGAATGTAACTTCGGTAAACAAGATAAAGTAAAACATATAAAAAGACAAGTCTCTGTTTTCCTATAGATGTCTAAAATTAGGCACGAACATTCACCTGAAGATCAACAATTGTCTTCCTCGAGTGGAAACTTTCTGCACTTTGTACAAACAGTTGTACAAGGTTGAACCTTCAAAAATGAAAACAAAAATGGCTAGCGTATAATGCAATCATCTTAAACAGACTCCTGACACCGTAGAGATGAAAATTTGAGTCTCAGATAAAACTGGAGTAATAATTTACCGCATAACTGAGAATGAAGTCATGAGCTCATCCTTGTCAATCCGCCAAATCTGCAGAAGAAGAGTAGCTGATTCTACAGAGGAATCACTGCCAGGAAGTCTTAAACGCTTAGTGAAAGAAACCTACAACGGCAACAGGAAATTAATCAGTTTGCAACTATGTGTTAATCATATGTGAAGAGTGCATGCGAAGATCATGACTCATCAATCTGTTATAGCGTGCAAGTAATTAAGGAATGGAATGCCCAATTTCCAGAATATTCTGCTTACAGAAACAAGCGACTGACTGATATCCATGATGATCCCATTTGCAATAGCCTGACCAGATTCAGTACTAAGAATCTATACATGAAAAATGAAACAAAAGTTACACATCAACGTAAAAGTGAAAAAAGACATGAACATAAATGGAAGGATGGTAAGGCAAATAAGCAACTATTAACGGTCAATTGTCAAGCAGATGAGAATATAAACTTATGGAGGTCATATATATATATATACACATGTATCTCATACAAGAAAAACAAACTGTAGCCAACCTTTTACGAGAAACTGACCAATTTGCACCCTACAACAGGAAATGTTATTTTCTACATGTTAGAAGAGACACAAGATGACCAAGATTCTCTATTATCAGGGATCATGTCCATTATCAAGAAGTTACAACTATACTTAGTAGATGATGGAGAAAAAATACAGGGAAATGAAAGTTTGTAATGAAACCCAGTTTGATTAGTTTCATTAACACCAAGATAAATTTCAAGGTAACCAAAGCTCAGAGAGACATAGCAAGGTGAATGATGTCGGATCTTCAGATTTACGTAGAAGTTTAGTACAAGATGTCAGAAAAAGACAGCAATGGGTATTATTTGTTCCAATATATGAAATTAAATGGTGCTAATGGCATTAAATGCTTGGCAAGTGTCGTTGAAAGTGTTCGTATTAAAATTACTGCAGCAAAGGTCGAATGTAGAATTCCAACTCAACTTGGTTGACATCATGTTGTAGTCGGGATTAACCCAAAGGATCACACAGCTCACAATATCTGGTAATAGAGAATTATCGTACCACATAATCACCAATTCTAAGTGTGTGATGCAAAGCATGCGCTGCAGAAGGATCAGCAAGGAAAGAATCTCCATTGGATGCACACTCATCTTGACAAGGAACTCTTTGGCGCGCAAAACGGTAGATGAACTGGTTGTCTTTCTGACAATGAAGTCCATCTGAAGTATCAAGAACCATAGAAGAAAGGTAACTAGTGGACTGAGCATTCTTGGTATTATGAGACTGCCAGATATTGTTCTTAACAAGCTGCATATGTAAGTGAATTGGGTATGTTATCTTCAGATACGATCTATGTTTAGCGTCTGACCACCTATAGAACTCTTATAAAGTGCCTTAACCTGCATCTCTTTAGCTTCCAAATCAATCAATCGATCCCAATGTTGAAAAAAAGAGCAATGAGCAGCTGTCAGATGGTGAACATTTGATTGAAACAATTCACCCAGTCCACTTGCTTCTTTGCTTCCACCATACACCTATAGTGTTAGAGCCCACAATAAGTTACCTTAACTATGGGAACATAACGGAGAGTAAGGGAAGCTTCAAAACTGTAAGGCTACCTTATGATAGATGGTGCAAACATCAAGGTGACGACAAGTTCTGCATATGCTTGGGCTCTACAGTAGAAAATCTGTCTATTTAAATAAAGTGCTCACAATTACAAGATCCTTACAGAAGAAACCACCATACCCGAAGCATTGGGGGCAAGTGTTGCATATTTGATGCCTTAAGAATGTCAACAGCAAGCTCATTTCGCCGCATTATCAGTCCAACTAAGTCTGATCTTTGTACTGAAATTCCCTTTTCAAATGTCAAAGATAAAAAATTTAATCATCCTGAAAATAAACTAATAATTGAGATTCATGAATATGATGTATACCCTTGTCTCGTCAGACTGGAGATAATACAGAAGGCCAGAATCAATATGCTTCAGGTACCTAAGAACGTGTCGAACAAGGTGAAGAGGGAATGGTTTTCCAAGGATTTTTCAAAACAGTCATTAGCAAACCACTCACAACATTCTCTACTGCACTAAAAAACTAAAGAAGAGTCACACAAACCTCTCAGACATAAGCAGTGTATACAAGATCACTTGTGCAGAGTGCTCCATAGATGACTGCACAAAGTGCAAGTATCAGTCATAATGGAAATCAATGAGGATTTGTATATCCTCTCAAATTTGATCTAAGCAATGACTGTACAACACTTTGCATACTTGCCTGGCCATTGGGAAGTTTCCCAGTTTTAAACTCTAGTGGCACAATCTTTTCTTCTGCTCCATTTCTGCGTGACTCTAATCTTACTTTGACAGATGCATCAATCATTCCTTTTAACCCATACTTTGGGGCCCATGCCATTTCCTCTATATCAATGACCTACAGTTGAGATGAATGAATTTAACTTCTCCTGATCTTGTAATGAAGTCCCTAGCACTAGAATGAAAAATGTCTCAAAGACCAATGCTCAAAATCCACAACTTATATTTGGTAGGTTCCATCGATTCCACACACATCTTGCCATCCCCATGGAAGCTATGTTCATCTACATATATGATGCTTCTCGACATCATTTGACATTCACTACCATAGAATGTGGCACATCTAACTGTTTAGCAATTGCAATCTATATATTACTGATTTCTGAAATTTTCAAATATAATTATCTGTTGCGAGGCATGTAGGAGTGAATACAAATAAGAAAGCATGAAGCAAATTGTTTAAATCAGAAAATAAAACGAGTGACCTCAGAAATTCGCAACTCTTTCAACCCATGATCAGAACCAAAATCAACGGATGCTTTGGGGTCCTGCAAAGAATTTTTAAAGTGTTAGCCTCAGAATAGTCTCTACAGTTTCTTGTCGATTGATGCATCTACAAGTTTGAGCTCCATTAAAAATGTGCATCTCAATGCTTGACAATGATCTAAGTTCTCCAAGAATCAATGTCTAATAAAACATGAGTGAAAATCCATAAGAGCAGTGATGAGACATCAGCGCACCTCAGCTTCTTTGAACCGGAGAATCCAGTCTAATAATTTTGGGATAGCTTCAAATAAGATCTTCAGTAAATCTTTTTCATGGACTGAAAATTGCACATATTGAAAAGCAAGAACTTAAAACTAATATGAAACATAACGAGAATCATGTTTTCTTTGATAAGTGTAATGGATTGAGGAAGCAAAGGGCAAAACTATAATCATAACTTAGATTTACTTATAATTACCGCCACATGCATATAAACTGTCAATATTTTTCTGGAGAACTATTCTGGCATATTCCTCCAAGAAATCTATTGTAGGATTCTTCCTCATAAGCCCTGCCTAGAAGTGGAAAAGGTTCAAAATATCATTCAGATACACGATTCTTGTGAGTGACAGCAATGTTCCACACATAGTATTTTGATATTAGAGCAGAAAAAGTCTTAAATCCTCAAAACCTGAAAAACTTGGTGCAGCAAGGTACCGATCAATGCCGGAGTTGAGTGTTCACTGATTTTCAATCTCTCATCCAGAACACTCCGCCTGGGGCAACTGAAACTACCGGCAACCTGACAATATTCTGTACATCAGGAGGGACTACAGTAGAATGAATGCACATAAAATAGGCCTAGTAGCAGTAGCTTAATAGGTATTGGAAAAATATTTGATAAAAAATACTAAGATTCCAAAAAGAATGTATTACCCGGGTTCCAGAAATTAGGACATCTGGGTGAACAATTAACAGATTCATCTTAGAGTTCACGTCACACTTTCCCTGTTCATCAAATTCACCAATTACATTCACAGTGTCTCCTGGTGCAATTATGCTGTAGAACCTGAAAAGGTGTCAGGTCAGCACTTAGAACAACTAATTTAATATTCCAATCAGTAAAGCAGTATAAGTGGAAATGAAGATTTATTCAAGCCCACCTTGATATGAGATTAAACTGAACAGAGAAATAGAAAAGAGCAGAAATTAGCACCAAATTATTTAGCAGTTACAACCTAACAGTGCAAAATATCGTTTCTTCAGGAGAGCAGACCGCCACAGTTGAAGGTTAATCATGATTAAAAAAAATCGATTGTATTTTGACGAATAAAGTATCTAGGAATAGTTTGCTTCCTTAAAAAACCAAACTCAAGCTCCAAACTAGCATGCTTTTCTTACTTTCTAGCTTTTAACTTTACCAAGTATATGAAAATTGACACTTCATGTAACTTAGTCTATGAAGCACGGACAAGGCAAAATGGAGCCGTGTTCGCGTGTCGGACACCCCCTGACACGCGATGGACACGTTCGGACATGTTTAGAGACCGCTTGGACACGGCTTAATAAAATATATGCTCTATGTTTTTTTGAAGGGACTTATAAAGTACCAAATATATATGAACTATCTTGGAAGTCTTGAAACACATCAATCAATATATATCATATTATAAATTTTGAATTTTTTTTCTTAATTCTAAATTTTATAATATATATATATATATGCCGTGTCCGTGTCCACCAAATTTTAGAAGTTGGTGTATCCCCGCGTCCGTATCCGTGTTGTGTCGCATGTCCATATCCGTGCTTCTTAGAACTTATAATGCCTTTGCCCTAATCCTTTATTGGCAAATGCTGCATATTCAATTTCAATATCAAGAGTGCCTTAGCCAGGTGTTAGGGTATTTTTCGTTGGAGTGGTAGGAAGGGGTACAACAGTTTTGCTCAGAGGCCCCAACTTGGTCTCAGATCTTCGTTTTTAAACCAGTGCAGAAATATCAGGAAACTAGTGATTAGGAAATTTTAGCAACTTACCACTCTTCCCATAAGCAGACAACCCGCTCTTCCCCACTTTGCTCATTCAACAAGCGAAGGACCTAAAAAGCAACGATTCTTTGAAATACTCCCAATCAAGAAAGCAGAAGCAACGAATTTGAGTAAGGCCTATGAAAAAACCTTATACTGCCGCTGAGCACCAGCATGATTAACAGGTGCATGGTTTTCAGATACCTGTAACAGGAACATCCTATAAGAATGAACATCCAGGTGCTACAAATTTCTGCTAAGGAGCAGCAATATGCAGCATACCAACAAGGCAGAAGAAGTGTGTACCTCCAAAACAAGCAAATTACAATTTGAGGAAGGTGAGGTTGCCTTTTTTGGTGGATGAACTGCTGCTATTTCTATTGGTGGATCCCCTGGAGGGGGTGTTTTGTTACTGCTTAAATCTTGAATATTGGATGAATATGCATTGGTGACACTGGACACTGGGTCATCAACGGATATTGCATCTTCAACTTGGTCTAGAAGTTCAAGCAAAGTCTGCAAGGATCAATGAAGAATAAGGAATGCAATAAATTAAGTCTTAACACACATCAACACACTCAAAAGATGATAGGAGAATTATTAACATGACAACAGGATAATTGAGTGACAAAGAAAGAAATGTGTAAATAGAGGAAAACTGTGTTTCTATATTCATCTAAGCAATTAAACTGCATCCTTTAAACAAGATTACCTTTTTGTACGGACGTATGGGCAGTTGAGGTGATGCTCCGTGACGTTCAATAACATCAGCGAGCTATGCATCAATCAGACGGGAAAAAAAAAAGAAATGTCAAAGGCGTATAATAAACATATTGAGAAACCAATAGCCATAGTAATAGTAGATAATGAGAAGATTACCTTATCATGTGAAAAAGAAAGAGATGGCGGAGGAGTTCTGAATGGACTAAGAAGAGATGAGACAGTGGCATTGGTAGGGGTATCGTGGTGGAAGGGGTTTACTCTCTTAACTCCGACTCTATTTGCAGACAAGGAAATTGGATTTTCGGCAAGGAAAGGAGGAGTCTGTAAAAGTAAATAGTGAAGATCGATTGTGAAAACACAAAAGAACAAACCAAAGAAATAAAAGCACAAAAAGAGAGGGAGAGACTATAGAAAATGCCTTGTTGTCGATGGAGGAACAAGGATGAAGAAGGGCTGGTGTTAAAGACTTGTTGAAGGAATCAGGAGGAGGAAGCATGTGATTGTTGTTGTGAGAAAATGCTTGTAGCCTTTGGTTGACTGGAGATATCTTCCATGTGATCTCATCGCACATATCATCCTGGCTCTGCTTTATCAGCTGTTCTTTTGAACCCAAACCGAAAACCAATTATCGAAGATAAATGAACGGAAACAATTAGATAGAAAGTTAACCATAGAAATTTGGGAGAGGAGTGAACATTACCATTCCAGGGGAGAAAGATTGAAACTTGCAAACAGGGGGGGACTCATCTGCCGGAGTAATGCTCGGACCATCAGCGGAATGTTGAAGAGGGGATTTAATGGAAGAGGGTAGAGGAAAAGATTGGATCTTTGAAACGCTACTACTGCTAACACAACACGAAGAAGAAGATGATGATGATGATGAAGATGATTGAGGTTGCGGAGTGTTAAGACGGTTGAAGAACTGCTCTATCCCAAACTTGGATGCTGAAGCTTGTTGTTGATGTTTCTGTGAGTGCTGACTGGTAGATAGTGTAGCAGCAGATGAATTGGATTTGGACTTTTTTCTGGGAGGCATTGAGAGACCTGGAGAAAGAAAGAGAGAGAAGGCACGGTAGTGAAGAGACGACCGTGAGTTGGGGAATTCATTTTCCCGCCAATATTCGGAGGGTTAGTGTAGGAGGGAAAATGTTGTTGGACTTTTCTTAACTATGGACCGGACCGGACGAGAATGGACTGTGTTTTCTTCTGCTCTGTAAGGATTCGGGTATGGCTGTTTCTTCTATAAGGACCTTGTCCTGTCACTGTTGAGCATTCATCAAAATTCACAGACTAGAGCCCAGTTCTACTATAAGGTAGCCTCGTAGTTCTGAAGCCGAAGCTTCCCTTATTATCGGTTCATGCCATATGGTCCATAGGTAGGTGGTTCGTAGGAGTGCATATCCTTCTCACCATGATTACAGGTTCAGTAGGATGGATACTGGTGATCACATGAACTCCTCAACATCTTCAAGGCCCTGTGCTTGGCTGCTGTGCTGTCAGTATCTCTTCTTCATCCTTATGTAATTGTCAGGATCGGATCCTCTATTTAAGAATCTTCCCTTGTCTAATATTAAAAACATTGTGGCCGTATCTAGAGAGTAGGGGGTGAATAATTTTGCATATGTGAAATTATGCACGTTTCTCCGTCAATTTTTAACAGAGGTCGAAGATTTGATCTTGAATGGATTGAGTTTAACATTTAGAGATTTTGGATAGGTGACAAAACTCGAAGATGTAAGAATGTTAGGATCCTAAGAACAACAATAAAGGGACAAGTCAAAACATTAGTGGTGCACGTGAGAGATACATGAGACTTACTTTAGCGGAATTGTTCTTAGACGATGATGGATTACAAGATGCAACTGCTACATATAATCTATAAAAATCAGATAGTAGCATCAGTCACGCTCACAATATTTTAAATCTGAGAGAGACTTACGAAAAGAAGATTAGAAATTAAGAGAGTTGCTATAGTACTTGCAAGGAGGACTGGTGAGTTCATAGGAAACTCTTGCAAGTGTTTTGAAAACACTCTGTCTCTTGTAACTTGTTTCTTTTTCCGTTGATATTAGTGGAACTACTTACGTGAGACCCTTTAATGTAGATAGCAATTAACCTATCGAACCAAGTAAATTATTGTGTGATATTTTTCCTTTCTTGCAAACACCACAAATCTGCAAAAGCAAAGTTTTCTTTTCATCAGTATCTTGTAAAAGAAGATAGCACAACTGAAGGCAAATCCTAACAGAATTGGTATCAGACCCTATCTTTAACTTTCTAGGCAATTCTTTGGCTATTCAAGCAATCAAGGTTCATCAAGAAATATGTTAGAATTTTTCTTTCTTGTCCTCTTTAAACTACATAATAAATGGTGAGAAAAGAAATTGATATGTTCACTAGTAAAGATGACTTTACAATCTGAAAACTTCAAATCCAAGCATTACTTGAATCTTATGACTGTTATGGTGTAACTGAAGAACAGTATGATGTAGAAACAATTCCTGTTAAGAGACTAAAGATGCAAAGGCTTGCACATTGCAAGTTAATACTTCACTTATTATCGGTTGTGATAAGAAAAGTGCAGAATTGTAATACTGCACATAAATTATGGTTAAAGCTTGACAAACTCTATGCTAAAAGATGTCTGCCTAATAAGGTGACACTTTTACATAATCTTGCAAATTATAAAAAGAACACTATTGTAACTCTTAATAATAATTTGGATTATTTCTTTAAGCTGATACAAGATTTAAAGCTACAGGTGAAAGAATCTCTGAAGACCATCAATTCATGGTTATTTTAAAAGCTTTACCATCTGAGTTCAATGCTTTCAAGAAAGTGATTAAGTATGCAAATCGAGAATATCTCACTGTTAAAAGGGTGGTGCTGGATTCACTAATGGAAGAAATTGTAGACAATAATTCATACATGAAGGAACTAGAAGTAATGTTCATCGAAAATAAACAAGACAAGAAGTCACAAAAAAAGAATAGCAAGAAAGAGAAATTGGCAGAAAGGGAATGGTAGGGATAAGCACACCAAAGAAGGTGCAGAAAAGAAGAAAAAGGCTAAAGGCAAGAAGTGCAACTACTGTAACAAGGAGGGGCACTTTGCCAAAAATTGCAGAAAGAAGAAAAGAGACAAGGCTGCACAAAGTGGAGATGTTGGGAATGTGAAGAAACCTGAAGACTCCAGAAGTGGTGAAATACTAGTTGTTATTGAAAAGAGTCAAGATCTCAGCATAGAGTGGATCTGTGACTCTGGATGCACTGTACATGTTACTCCTCACAGAGACTAGTTCATTACATTTGAACCAGTCATTGTCAAAGTAAAGATGACAGATTCTGGGTAGCAAAAGGTGGAAGGAATTAAAAATGTCTCTATCAACATGTTTGATGGAAAAAGGAGAACTTTAACCAATGTCAAATTTGTGCCTAGAGTGAGGAGAAATCTCATCTCAGAAAGTATGTTTGACAAGCAAGGCTTTCAGATAAGATCTAAGGATGGACTTAGAGAAATCCTAAAGGATGGAAGAGTGATCATAAGGTGAGTTGAAAGAGTGATAGGCACTACTGAAGTAAATCTAATCACAGGAAATGAAGAGCCAGATTCAACTAGGTTATGGCACTCTAGACTAGGATGTGTAGGGAATAAAAGTTTGATGCATCTTTCTAAACAAGGGATGATTAAAAAAAAAGACCTAACGAAGATGAAATTTTGTGAATCATGTGTGCTAGGAAAGCACCACAGAACTAGGTTTCATAAAGGAGCTAAGAAAGCCAAGGAAATTATGGAGTATACATACAGTGATCTCTGAGGCCCAGCATAAGTGTCCACTGCAGAAGGAAACAAATATTTCATGTCTATAATAGACGATAAGTCAAGGAAATGCTGGGTCTATCCTATGAAAAGGGAATGAATATAAAACACTTCAAGAAATTTGGAATGGGAAGAAGCCTAGCCTGACTCACTTAAGGACCTTCAGTTGTATTGCTTACGCACACCAAAAGAAGGAAAACTAGAACCTAGAGTAGCTAAAGGAGTCTTCCTAGGCTATCTAGATGGGGTTATCCAAAATCATGTTGCTTCAAAAGGGAGGTTTTAAAACTGTTATTAGTAGAGATGTAATATTCAAGGAATATGAATTTCCTTTGTTGTGCAGAAATTATACAGAAAATAACCTACAAAAAGAAGTTCAAGAGTAATTAGGCTCGTTAAACACTTTAGTTCCCTTCTATGTGCCACCAACAGCTGAAACTGAAGCAGATGGTATACAATATCATGATGAGGAGCCTGAACAAGGCCCTACTCACTGTGAACTAAGAATTGAGGAAACAAAAAGTGAAAATGAGGAGGGAACTACACAACCAGTTGACATAAACAATTCTCTACTTGACTATCAACTCACCAAAGATAGACCACCAAGACAAAGAATACCTAACAAGAGGTATTATGACTCTAACCTAGTTGAATATACTTGTCTTGTTTCAAAGTCTATTAATTACAGGGCACCTAAAATCTATGAAGAAGCAATGAGTAGAAAGGATGCTAAACAGTGAAAATTGGCTTGCAAGAATGAATACTCTTCTTTAATGAAGAATATGACCTAGGTTCTAGTGCCTAAACCATCTAAAGCAAAGATGATTGAAAACAAATGGTTGTTCAAATTAAAGAAGGAGTCACAGAGGTGAAACCTAAGGTATACAAGGCAAGGCTTGTAGTTAAGGGATATAGACAGAAGGAGGGAGTTGACTATAAGGAGATCTTCGCACCAGTTGTGAAGTTCAAGACTATAAAACTTATCCTTGTACTAGTAACTGCCTATGACTAGGAAATTCATCAAATGGATGTTAAAATAACCTTATTATAAGGAAAGCTTGAGGAAACTATCTACATAAAACAACCAGTCGATTTTGTAGATAAAGACAAGCCTGATCATGTCTGCTTGCTTCAGAAATCCCTATATGGGCTTAAACAAGGACCTAGACAGTGGAACAAGAAGTTCCATAAGGTAGCAACTGGGATGAAGTTCTCTAAGAGTGCCTATGACTACTGCCTTTACTACAAGGATCTAGAAAAGACAAAGGTTGTGTATATGTAGAAGTGACCTAAGCAGAATAGTAGAAGTGAAGAATACTTTATGTAAGCATTTTGAGATGAAGGATATGGGAGAAGCATAAAAGCTCCTAGGGATGCAGATTATAAGGAATAGGAGGGAAGAGAATGTCTAGTTGAGTCAGAAGAACTACATCAGAAAGGTTTTTGCTCAGTTCAATATAGAACAAGCAAAACCCAATCTTATTCCTATAGGCTCACATCTGCAGATGGTTACCAATAAGAGCCCTCAAACTAAGGAAGAGAAGAAAGTTATGGTGAACTACCCTTATGTTGTTGGAGTTGGTAGTATTATGTATATGATGCTATGTACAAGACCTGACCTAGCATATGCAATCAGCATTCTAAGCAAGTTCATGGCTAACCTAAGAATTGAGCATTAGCAAGGACTAAAGAATGTTCTTAGATACCTAGCTGGAACCCTAAACTTCAATTTGTGTTTCTCTAAAGCTAAGTTAGCTAAATATAATAATATATACATACATGGTTTTGTAGATGCAGATTATGTAGTAGACAAAGACACAAGTAAATCAATATCAATATTTTTTTTCACATTAGCAAGAAACACTATCAGTTGAAAAGGACAGCAACAATCAATAGTATCACTATCAACTACAGAGGAAGAATTCTATGCAAGTTTAGAGGGAGTGATAGAGCTAACATGGCTGATAGGTATCTTAACGGAAATTCAAGGTAACTTAGCTACTTCAACAATATACACAAATAGTCAAAGAGCACTCTACCTTAGTAAGGATCTAGTCTTGTAAGAAAGATCCAAGCACATTGACGTGTAGCTCCACTTCGTCGAAGACAGAATCTCAAAGGGCTTCTTCACTCTAGAGAAAATCACAGGTGACCTAAACCAATCAAACTTTGGTACGAAGATTGTCACAACAAGGAAGTTCATGTTTTGTAGAGATTCTCTATAGATCTGTGAGGTCCCTTGAAGGCAACAACCATCGAAGAACTGATCTTTCAATCTCACGCATGATGGGTCTACTAGGGTTTACTATCGTAAATCTCTCACAAATTGATGATCGGTGTAAAAAATCAATAGAGAAGGAGGGAATAAATGTGAAATGATTCACGCTTCTCCATCAATTTTTAACACAAATCAATGATTTAATCTTGAATGGATTGAGTTTAACATTTAGGGTTTCGGGACGGTGTCGAGATAGACTTTTGTCTTAACAGGTGACAAAACCCAAAGGTGTAAGAATGCTATGATACAAGAACAACAACAAAGGAACAAGTCAAAATGTAAAGCTGAGGAACATAAGTGGTACACGTGAGAGGCACATAAGACTTCCTTTAGCTGAATTGTTCTTAGACGGTGAAGGATTGCAAGATGCAACTGCAATATATAGTCTATAAAAATTAGATAGTAGCATCAGTCACATACATAACATTTCACTGTTACTCATTAATCTGACAGAGACTTACGAAAAGAAGATTAGAAGTTAAGAGAGTTGCTAGAGTACTTACAAGGAGTATTAGTGAATTCATAAGAAACTCTTGCAAGTTTTTTGAAAACACTCTATCTCTTGTAACTTGTTTCTTTTTCCGTTGATATTAGTGGAACTACTTATGTGAGACCTTTTGATGTAGATAGCAATTAACCTATTGAACCAAGTAAATTGTTCTGTGATCTTTTTACTTTCTTGCAAACACCACAAATCTACAAAAGCAAACTCTTCTTTTCATTAATATATTATAAAAGAAAATAACACAACTAAAGGCAAATCCTAACAATTTACTTATTAGTTGTTTACATTAATTGGCTAATTTTTAAGCTAAGTTGTTTCAATCATATGAAACACATGACCTTCAACCTTCAAGCCATTATTCTTTCTTACCATCCTTTAATTGTATCAAACAAGCCAAACTCATTCCTAACTCATCGTTTTTTTCCTTTTTTCCCACTGAGATAAAACTCATTGTTAAATGATAAGTAAAACACCTTTCGTCATTTTGTTTACCCTATTATGGTTGTTAGATATCCTGAAGATAAGGATGGTAATGCTAGTGAAAAGACTGAGGTTGTTGTCAATATGTTGATTGTCGAAGAAGACGAGGGAGGAGGAGGAGAATGAATGAAAAGGTTTGAGCCTTTTTTTAAATTAGTAATCTGTGATATGTTGTGTAGGTTTTCTAAGTGATTGTATTTCAGTGAAAAGTTCATTTCTTAACTAGGGATGTTTGTTTGGTTGAGAGATAACATTGCTTATTCATAAGGAACAATTAAGTGACGTAGTATATGTTAACTAATGATGATGACGAAATGAATTGAAATAAATATTTAATGTCTATTCAAGATATGATAGGATGGCTACAATTTATGTTATTTATTTTCCTTTTATTGTCTTGTTGTGAAAGCTGGAAGTGAGTTCAAGTAATATAAAATGGATTACTTTGAACTTGCAAGGGGACCGGTTCTCATGTTATTGAAATATGTTATCGTCTGTGATTAACAAGGTGTTGCGATAGAAGAAACTACTTAGTCTTCTCTGTTTATTATGATTGGAGAAGTCTACATATTTTACCCCCTTTTAAAGGATTAGAAACTTCCTAATTAGTGGTTGCTTATCTGAAAGGGACGGTTTGGGTTCATTTATACCCTCTTTGATGACTTTTGAGATACTTAAAATGACTAATTCTATCTACTTAATGGGGTTGAGTTTGAATTCAAGTTCTGTTTTTGCTAAAGTATGAGCCTAAGAGATTAAGCTTTCTTGACCTTTGAACTTTTTTAAACTCAAATTAGTTGAATTTGAACCTTAAAATGTAAGCTGAGCTAAGTATGAGTTTGACCATGACTTTAAAAGAAATTTGAAGAAGCCAAGCTTAAGCATTCAACATGAAGAAATTCATTCAACTGAAATTTGTTTGAAAATTTTGGAAGGAATTTAAACTTTTTAATGCCATTAGTTTGGGTTTTCAAGAGTTAAGATATTTACATTTTTGGATAGTCAAACATCAAAATAGTGAGTATTATATAAGCTTCTTATACTATCAAGCTTCTTGGGTTGTGAATTCTAAATTGATTGGGAACCTTTACCTTTAGTGTAAACTTGTTTTTCCTCTATTTTTGGTGGGAAGAGAAGAGTTGGATATCGATTTAAAACTTTCATACCTAAACTGGTATTTATGAATAGCTACTACCAATCCCATATATTGAATTCGCCAGTTATTAATGAATGGTTGCTTGCTACTTTAAAATGTTTTTTGACCCACTTGGATGCAAATAATCTTTAAGCTTTCATAATAAAGACATTGCTATGATATGATTTCTGTAAGCTACTTATGACTTATAAATATAATGCATGGTTCTCTCTACTAAACTTTTGTTAAAGGCACTTAATTACTTGCAATTTTTAGGGTGAACTAGGATATGATAATTATATATTTGTTATATATACCTTATTCCTTGTTATTTTTATTCCTTTGGAGAGGGAGAGGGTACGAATGTTATGGGAGTGGTGGTGCTGCTAGGCAAAAATATGGAAACTTACAGAGAACTTGTTTTAAAGTACTCATAGTAGTTAAATGAAGTCGATTTTTGTAAGTAATGAACATGCTTCGAATACAGGTTATATTTGGTTTTGGAACTCTTGCAATACGACATCTATTTCTTATATGCACTTCAATGTTAATGTCATCGCACTTATCAGGATAGAGTGGAATTTTCTTATCCATGTTTATTGCTATTTTTTTCATATGCATAGTTTGGCGAACTAAATCCTTGGGAAGCTCCTCTCAGCAAGCAAGTATGTTATGTGGTGCTAGAATTCATCCTTGATTATGTGACTTAGTCATATCTTGTTAATTTTTTAATCTCTGCAATCTAGTACTATGTGAGATGGGTACATTCACATTCATGCTTTAGTAAATATTTACAAGGCATGCAAACACATATGAGTATAAAGCAATTTTTTCTTGGTTTGTTTAATTTATGGCAAACATACATGTATGACCTTTGTTTTGATGAAATTGTTTTAATCTTTGTATGCTAGCAAATCTCTAGTGTTTATGTCATTGAAAGGTGATAACATTTCATTTACTCCATGATCCGATTTTTATTTCTTATTTGGCTTTTATGGAGTCTTGTTTAGAGCCTGCTCCATTTAAAGCCCAACATAGGTGGAAATTTCTCACAAATAGGTGCACTGCCCTTTCGACCTACAAGATGCTCCTTGAATCAACGAATACCACCACCCTTGTACAATTTAACACAATATATGAACTTCAAGTGCACTCTTTCCCCAACCTTGAATTTTCTATGTCTAGACTGTAATATCCCATTATGTCATGTTAGGGGCTAGAACCTTATAATAGAGTTCATAAGGGTTTATTAGGAAGTTAGAAAGTGCATTTCATACTCATGCATAATATAGCACACACACACGTGAATACTGATTTTTGAACATTAAAATGATTGTACATGCATTCATTGACATTTTTCAAGTATGACTAATTTATAAATGTGATTATATAGAGAATTGTGGTTTATATGTGTTGAAAATTGATTTGGTAATAATATTTATTGATTTTGAATTTTTGGTAAAATTTAGGAAATTTTCAAAATATTGGGTATTTCTGGACTAGGAAAAATACCAAGTGGTAAGATAATTGATAAGTGTTGGTAGAAGTAAGAGTCAAATGACAGTGGAAAATTTTATAAATGGTTTGAAGATTTGGAGACAAATGGACTAGATGTTAAGAGACATTAGTTAGTTTAAGAAATTGATTTATTAAATTGGTTATTTAAGTGGTAAGTGTCATGTCACATGTTATGACACTCACCAAGCATTTGTTAGTTTGCTTTTCACATTTTTTACCTAATTGAAAGACCATCTTATGGTCTTTCACCCATTATTTTCATTATTTATGCTCCCTTCTTCATTTTCTTCATTTTTTGGTCTTCATCTACTATACTCTCTTCTCATCAACGTTGAACCTTGCTCTCATCCTTCACTTGCTACTTCCATTTTTTTATCTTCATCATCTTACCACTAGAAAACCTAACCTACTCCACCTCCATGTTGATGACCGTGAGATGCATGGAAAGCTATGGTTCTTGGGAATTTCGAAGAAACTTTGAATAAATAAAGTACGTAGCATGTTAATCTTCATTGGTAGTTGTAAATGAAATATTTATGGTGAATGATTTGAGATTGAATGATCATGATCATGGAGTTACATGTATGTTATAACGTGGGTGTAAAAATAAAGAGGTTTATGGTTTTTCTTTTAGTGCATTAATGACATTCTTGGGTTGGCTAAATGAAGGCATTTATAATGATCATTAGGAGATATATTGAAAGTGTAAATGAAGTTGATGTTTTATGTTAAATCGTGGATGAAGAAATGAATATATTTATGGCTTGTTTTTGTGTTTATGATGAGTAATAATTCATAAGTTGTTATAGAGATGTTTTTGAGGTAGAATGATCATTATAATGGTGTTTCGATGAGTGTAGAAAGTTGATGGATGAATACATGTGTTTGTATTCTGTTTTGAGAATATGAAAACCATGAGTGATGAGTTTTTATGTAGATGTTATGAGTTGGGAACTAAGGGTATAATGAAATTGAAAGTTATGTTAACCAAGATGTTGAGTGATATTCTTGAAATGAGGAGAATTAGGATAAAAATGAAGTTAAATGTGTGCTCAAATATGTTAGATGGAGTGTTTCCACTGAACATGCACCCATAACTTGATCTGTACATAGTCACATAGGATGATTTTAAGTTCAAATTAAACTAGACACATATGGATACAAATTTCATGGAGGAATCAAATTTAATTATGTCTTTAGGAGTTTCAAAATTTGACTTGAAGTTGAGTACTAGGTGTAGTTGCAGTTTGAGAATAGTAGGTAGTATTTTATGTATAACTTGCAGAATACTGAACCAAATTGTATTAAATTGGTGTCGTTAGAAACTTAAGACATATGAGAACATTTGTTTAGAAGAATATATTACCTAAATACCACATTTTCTATGTCAAAATTGCCATGCAAAATTAACTCGAAAGTCTGTCTTAAGAAAAAATTGGAAAGGCCATCAACGTGAGTTATTCTTCTTTTATGTGATGTTTGAAACAACAAATGGTAAGGAACTTTCCTATGATGCATTTAGACTTGAATGGGACTTGAAATGAACCTAGTTTGAGGTTGAATAAGTTGATAAAGTGTTGGATATGTATAGGTTGTAATTGAGGATATGACATAGTGAAAGGATTGTTATCAAGTGTATAAAATCTAGAAATTTATGAGTGTTATAAGAATAAAAGTATTCTTAGAAATGCTAATGTGATTGTAGGGAGATGATTAATGTTTATCAAGTAAGAATGGCTGAGAGTTTGGATATTCTGTGATCTTATAATGTTAGAATAACATTGGTGAATCATTGATTGATAATATTATAATAATCAAGTGTATTGAGCCATGAACCTTAGTGCTTGATTGAATGATGAACTTAGAATAAGTTTGTATTATTAAGGTGTACATCTAAGTCCAAATTAGACATATATAAGCTTTAAAATGATCATAAGATGTGAATAAAGGAAATATACTCGAGATTGTCATTGAACATGCATTGTACATAATCCATATATATATATGTGCATAAATGGGTACTTATATAATTGTGAAAAGTTATGATGTGCGTAAATGTGTATATGCTGCATGATATAGAATGGCAAATAGAGCGACAACATTTAGACGTTACCGGGACTTTGAGGCAATAGCTTTCTGGAGCAACCAGTGAGTAACCTAGATGGTCTCATTTAATTAATTGTTGTCTTAAATTTTGTATTGAATTATGTTGTGAATTTGATTATGTTGATTCCTAAAATTGAATGTCTAAGGCGTTTGATGTATGAATGAGATATTGGAAGTACTCTTTGTATGTGAATTTGATGAAATAAATGATACTCAACATTATTTTTGAATGTCAGACCAAGGTCTGATGATAAATATGTTCTGAATATGAAACTTAAATTTGATGATTGTTGAAAATATGTAAATGTGATGCATTTCATTACATGAATGTATGAAAGATAAAGACAACTGTGACTGGATTTGCCAGTAAAAAAAGCTTAAAGCTCGAAATGTGATAAGAGCCTCTGGCTCAATTGCTATTGTACCCGATATCTACTAAGAGATATGGGACATTATATGATACAAGCTCGGTATTCACAAAGGATATGGGCTAGTAAAAAGGCACTCGGTCATAATAAAGTAATAAATGAAAGCGATTCTCATGTGTATTGCATTTATAATTAATAAGTGTATTTTAAATGATTGAAATGATCGATTTGACTATTCTGAATGTGATATGTGATGCCACGTGATAAATAAAATGATGTGAATTATCTGGTTACTTGTGTTGATAAGTTGTATGAATTGAGTGAACCATCGAGGATGGTTACCTCACTGAGTTCGTAAACCTCATCAAAATTGCAACGTTGACATTTCAGGACTGAGAGAGGACACTAATGACAGAGAGACTCTAAAAGAAGAATAGTTCTTATACTTTTGAGAAGAAGAAATGACTTAAAGGTCGGTCAATTGAGATTGAAGGATTAGATAGAATTTTTGTACAATTCCTCATCTTTGTAACGTGTTTTGTATTTAGTTTTGATAATGTACATATAGGGATGAAATATGGAATGCTACAATGTACATATTAAAGTTTTATGAAATGAAATGAGGAATTTGTTTTTTTAAATATTGTGACATTTATGTATTAATGATGATGTCATGATTAAGTTAGTGATGTAAGTGCTCTAGCATACCACTCTTGTCGGATACATATTCGGATATCATTCAGAATGTTGAGTACATGTCCTGTAAGAGTGAGGTGTTACATAGACCCCTTGGTTATGGCACGTAGCAATCATTCATGCAGAAACAAGTAAACAAAGTTTTACTGCTAATATCCCAACTTCAATGTGCATGACTGATTTACTTATGGTACTCTTTTTTACGTTTATTTCTTAATTTAGATTATTGCATTTGATATTAATGTTACATTTTTATTAATAATTGTATTAATTAATTAAAAATGTATTTTTGATTGATAGGCACAACAAACATTTGGTTTTGACAATTTGAGAGTTGGTATCAAACCAAATAATTTAGGAGTTGGTATTTACAATGAAAAGTGTGGTTGTTTTCTTCCATGCCTTGGTGGCATGTTTTGTATTTGTAAAAGGGGAAATAGTAGTTAATGAGTTACTGTTTATAGCTTTATGTCCAAATGACATTTTTCATATATTAGAGGAGTCAAATTCTCATGCAATATTAGCTTAAACTGCGAATCTTAGACATCTCTTGGTTAGTTTTGGGTGATAACTAGATATAATTTGGTTTTATGTTGGAGAATGGAGATAGAATGTTGTTTTGGAAATGCAGTAGGCTTCTTCGTGTAAAACGATGCAATCTCTCTATTGTATGTTTTGTTGTCCTTTTTTCTAAAAAAATTTTAGGGAGGAAAATCTGCAAGAGTTGTGAACAACGTTTTGGCACTCAAATCCTATTTTGAATGGAAATATAGTGGTGGAAATGGAATATGAAAATATGAGGGAACCGTAAAACCTACCATGTCCACAAAAGCATTTGTACTTTAAAAAGTTTTGCCCTACATAGATATAATTGACAATTACTAAATTTAAAATCTTTATAATTCTGGTAGTCCAGTGATTCCATGAATCTGCTTGCTCAAGCTCTATTGGTAGACAAGAAGTCGAACGAAGTTACAAAGGTAAGATATTATGCACCTGTTATATTTTATAATATTATGAATTGCAGCAAATCAAGATAGGTAATTAAGAGTTTTTTATAGTACCAAACTCAATTATTATCTAAAACTAGCTTTTGAACAATTTTGACAAAAATAAGTTTTCATTTTTCGAAAACAAAAAATCATAATATCATTAGAAATTACAAATTATCTCATCCCCACTCCCTAGTGAAGATATTTGCATTGTGTTGCAACTCCATAGTTCTTATATTTTAGTGTGAATAAGTGTTACAACAAATATTATTTGTGTTTGTGTCCTTTTCCGCTTGCAATAATTGGTATAATTGGTTATAAGCAAGCTTGTTAAGGAGCTTGAACATCGCATTGCAAGCAACTTATCTTGATGCTCCTCTAAAGTCAACTGTTAAATCAAGGTATATTTATTTGGAATTGTGTAGAAAGCTTGAGTTTTAAGGTAATAGACTCTTGTTCTACATTGTAAAGAAGATAATGCAACTAACTCTATATTGAATTTGACACCATCTATGTACGATTCATACCGCTTTAATGTTTTTCCTTAGGTTCTGTATTTTGTCCGTAGAGATCATGTTTTATGATGTCTGGACCAAGATGACAATTTAAGAACAATATTATATAGAGTTTGTTAATTAGCATATGCTCTGCTTACATTAAATGACTATTTTTCTATTCATATATATTCTCATTTGTTGTGTTTTCTTATTTCGTCTATCTTGGCTGATTCCTTTATTTTCTCACCTCTCAGCCTATGTGTTTGTCTTAGAATAGTTTTAATAATTGTTTACTGTTTGGAAAAATTCTAAGAGAGCTGATGTTATGGTTTTCAGGTCCTATACATGAATCATCACTTTGGATTTCTCCTTTTAAAAGGGGTATCTGAAAAGCTTCCAATCGAAGCATCAAGATGGTAATTTTGTATTGGATTTGGATCAAGAGTGGTGACTGCTTCGAGAGGACATATTTGGGAACACCATAAAGATTCCATGCACTTAATTAAACAAACTCAGGAAAATTGAAGAAAAATGACAGTTGATCATGAAAATTTAACTACAATATGTTTATGAAAGTTGATGCAAGTTTCAATAAAACAAGTTTGTTGAGACAACAATTAATATTGAAAAGCAAAAGGAAAAAGGTACAGGATATTATCAATTTAAGAGATTACAATTGAACTTTATAAAGAATTTAATCTAAGCAAGTAAAAACTTTATACAGTTCAACCAAATACATTCTAAAGTGCTCCAGAAGCTACCATTGGCAAAGTAAACATTCATGTCACAAGAAGAATGTTACTTGGTTATGAGATTGAGAAAATCCATACAACGGGAATATTTTTCTCAGTGACGGCCTTGAGAACACCAAGAAATTTATGATATTAACTTTTATATTATCACACCATTTCAAACTTATATTCCTTAATCTCCTACGGTTTTACACCAGTTGAGTCACCCCTTTTTTTGTCACATTCAGGCAACCCTCTAGCTTCAATTGCAACAATCCAAGGCATTTTTTTGAAATCAATGCCAATGCTTCATTGTCCATTCCTAGTCCTTATACTTGCAATATCTCCAATTTAGGAAGTTCAAAGATTAAATCAATATTCTTTATCCCCATACATCTGTTCATCTCCAAATGCATGATTACCCTAGAGTTTCTTAGAACCTTTTTGGCCTCTTCTTTGTGATATAAGGAAAACATCTTTAGTACTTATAATCCATGGTAAGACAAGGCAATATCTTTTATGCATTCATCACTCAAGTTATCATTCCCTATCAAGTTTAAAGACTTGACTCGACGATTGATCAAATATTTCACCAGATGTTCAACACCAAGATTAGTCCTCTCCATTCTAAGATATTCCAATGAAGGATAGTTTCTCGTAAGTGTAAAAAAGGTTGAGCTTGCTAGTCTAGGACACAAATTGAGGTTTATAAGGCTTAAGTTACGAAGATAATTTAATAGCCCAATAATGGACTTGTTTGTAAGGAAATTAGCCCCTTTAAGATCCAAGTATCCAAATAACTAATACTTGTTCAATAAATAAGAGACTCTGACAAAAGAGAAATCATAATAGTGCGCAATAGTCAACTTATTGATTGGAAGACAAGATTTTACAACTAAACTAAGTAATTCATTAGAGATAATTGAATTTAAGATATCAAGTTTACTCAAAACATTTTGCACAATAAAATACAAATCAATGGAAGGGATTTCAATTTCATCAAATGAAATTAAACTCAATTCAGAAATACTTCGCATAGCCCTACCAATCCCATTATGAGATATAAAATCACAGTCACGAATCACTACTTCACTAAGTAACATGCATTTCAACGACAACACAAGTAACATCCTATCTATAATAAAATGATTTCCAGAAACATCTATCTTACATAACTTCTTGATCTTTGTTGACAAATCAAGCAACCCTTTATCGGTCACAACTCCAACAAATTGTTCAAAAGTCAAAGACCTAATTGGGTTAAAACACAAATTATACTTAGGAAACTCGATAGCGAGCTCCTTAAGCATCGAAAACAACTATCCAATTTTTGAAAGATCACTATCTCATAAAGAACCCATCTTTGAACAGTTAAGTCTCTTCAAATTCCTCACTTTCGATCCCAACCTCTGAGGGATTCAATATCTAATCTAGATTGAGAGATTAGGTCGATAATTGAATCACGGTCTCCGTAAAAGTTGCACACTTTGATGTGGTTAAGATTTGGGAATCTGGTATTATAAGGTGTAGGAAAGGGGCGGAGAGAGAGGAGACGGTAAGAATGAGGTAGAGGAGATTGGTGACAGAGAGGAAGCGTGTGCTGACTAAAGAGAGGGGTTCTAAGTGGTGATATCTAGGGATTTGAAGATCAATTCCTAGCATTCTTCTAGTAAGTCTGCAAGTCTGTTGTTATTGTTACTCTGCTCCATTTGCTATTTAAATAGCCACTGGCCAGAGAAAGGGAAGGAATCTATGGAATTAGCGACAATGAAGATGAAGATGAAGACGATGAGGATGTTAAGAGGCGGTGAAAATTGGAAGCCTCTCTGTCGGCTTGGCTCATGAGTTATATACGGTAACTAACATAGTTTGTGAATTTTTGTAAATAGAATGACAACGTTTTTAATATTCGAAAAGGTTGAACAAGGGATTCTTAGACAAAGAATTTGATCCTATAGTTGTCTAGTTTTTTTTCTTATAAAGCGGATAAATTTTATTCCTAATCATCTCATGTCATAGATTTTAAGCTTTATATAGACAGGAAACTTGATTAATTTGCTTTTAATTATATTACCATTACTTTGTGAAGAGAAGAGTAGTCCATTTAGAGATTCAACTGTCTGTTATATATAGAGAGAGTCTTATGTTGTAGTTTCCATCACGATAAGTAATAGTTAAAGTCTTTTGAAGCTTTTTCATATGAATCTGTTACCAACTCTATTCATGGCGTCCTTTTCTTCTGCTACTTATTTTCATGAAACAGTTGTTATCCGTCTATGCACAGACATATGTATATTTTGTCATCAGCTTGTGTTCTACAGATGAAACTAAAGGAATTAATAATATTAATTCAAACGAACTCAGCGTCCTGACAACACAAAAGTGGATAGAGTTTTTACTGTTTTGCCTCAAACCAATATCACAAAAGCAACACTTCCTTCCATAGAAGATAAAGGTCTTAGAAATTAACAAACAAAAAGATGAATAACAATGACTTAAAAATGGACAAACAAATCTTTGAGTTTGCAGCTCAAGTGTATAAATAAACCCATAACTAAGCCTATAAATAGGCTATACAAGACAGGCGTTACAACACCTGTTTAATAATAGGAAACTAATAGGACTTTTAATGTAAACAATAGGAAAGTAGAAAGACTCTCAACATAAACTAATGGGAAACTAGGAGTTCTCCACATCTATTTTGCTACTTAATAAACCAAAATAGCAACTATAAATGAAAAATTCAAACGAGTTCCAATACTCCCCCTTCATTTGAATTTGGAGATTCCTAAATGAGTGCAAAGCTCCTAATGCTTCATGAATGGTAAGCTCTTTACTATAAGGTATGCGAGCTATTCCTCAGTTTTGCAATTTTCCAATTTAACTTCTCTTTTGACCATCAATTCTATTATGAAATGGTGCTTAATTTCAATATGTTTAGTCCTGCTGTGATATACCAGATTTTTCGCGAGTAAGACAACTGACTTACTGTCATAAAACACTTTTGTTGCCTCACTTTGTTCATACCAAAATCACTAAGTAGCCTTCACAATCACACTACTTGACAAGCAATAGCTGTAGTAGTTATATATTCTACTTCTATCAAAGAAAGGGCCACAGTCGCTTGTTCCTTTGAACTCTATGATATTAGAGTTGTTTTAGGAAAAAAACAGTTCCCTGCTGTACTTTTGTTGTCCTCTAATGAACCTACCCAATCATTGTCATTATACCCTTTTAAAGTAAAAATATGAGCTTCACAAAACCAAATACCATAATCCTTAATGCCAATAAGGTAATGTAATACTCTTTTTGCAACTCCAAAATGATGCTTACTTGGCTTATGCATGAAGCAAGAAAAAACACCAACTGAGAAACTCACATTTGGACAAGAATGTGTTAAGTAAATAAGTCTACCAATTAAACTTTTGTATAAGCTTCCCTCTACCACTCCAGTTTCATCACCTGACCATAACTTCTCATTAACATTCATCGGAGTAGCAACATTTTTTTGCCCCAATATATTAATCCTTTTAATGTGTCCTCCACATATTTCCTTTGTGTCATGAAAATGCCATCATCTATTTGAGTAACTTCTAAGCCCAGAAAATATCTCAACTTTCCAAGATCAGTAATCTCAAACATTCTTTTCATAGATTTTTAAACTCAAATATAATACGTGATGAAGACCCAGTATAGATCATATTGTCAACATATAAGCTTATTACCATAAATTGATCTGTACCTTGCTTCTTGACATACAAAGTAGGCTCATGCATACTTCTTTCAAAACCATTATTGTGGAATAACTCATCTATTTTGTTATACCATGTCTGAGGTGTCTGTTTCAAATAATAAAGCATTTTCTTGAGTCGAAACATTTTATTTGGCTCATTTTGATTCTCAAATATGAGTGGTTGAGCCACATAAACTTTCTCTTGCAATTCTTCATTTAAAAAAGCTAACTTTACGTCAAATTGAAAAATTGTCCACTATTTCTGCGCTATTAGTGTCAATACAACCTGAATAGTTTCGAATCGAGCAACTGGTGAGAAAGCTTCTTCAAAGTCTATCCCTGGTTGTTGGGCATAGCCTCTTACTACTAACCATGCCTTATTTTTTTTATGCTTCCATCTTACAAAAAATTTGTTTTGAAAATCCATCTCAAACAAATTATATTTTCACCTTCTGGTATGTCAACTAGCTCCCAAGTTTTATTTTTTTTTGATGACTTTAAGCTCTTCTTGCCATCTTACTGCTTCATAGTCTCTTCTACATGTGACGGGTCCTCGACAAATAGGACTAGTGGTGAGGTGGCATAAATCTCTTGACTAAAAGGCTTGTATTTTCGTTGTGGTGAGTCCTCTAATGAAGGCGCTGACTTGGAGACTAAACTTGAGTTTGTTGGTGTTGAGTTTTATGAGTTGTGCGGAGTGTTAGCTACCACGTCAACTGTTACTTCTTGCTCCTCCATTATCTCTGATTGGTGGTTGAGTCCTTACTTCATTCCTTCCATTCCCAACAACCTTACCCATCAAATTCCACATTTCTGCTCACTATAATCTTCTCATTTTCTGGATTATAAAGTCTACAGGCTTTTGATTTGGTACAGTAACCACTGAATATGTATTTTTTCGATTTCTCTTCCAATTTGTGTCTGTCACTTGTGAGCAGAGCATAACAAATACAACCAAATATGCGTAAGTGGCTTACTGAGGGTTTGCTTCTATACCACGCATCATATGGTGTTTGGTTCCAAATTGCCTTCGTGGGTGAAATGTTAATAAGATATATTACAGTGGCCACTCATTTCTTTGCCTTCATCATTGATCGAGCCATTTATATGACAGTTTGATTCTTTTGTTCTGCTACGCCATTTTGCTCAGATGTATATGGAGCTGTCAACTCTCTCTTTATACCATGTTCTTTGAACAGAGAGATGTTGAGATTGAAAACTTAATCTCATAAAAGGAGTTAATGAGCTTGACTAGTTATTTACACAGAGAACGAAAACTGACTAAAAAAGAAACTAACTCTGAAACTAAGCTAACTATGGTTACAAATAAGCTAACTATAGTTAATAATAAATAACTACAGTTTACATCCTCCCCTCAAGTTGAAGCTGGTGGAAGTTGAAACAGATTCAACTTGGAAACTAAGTTGTGAAACTGAGG
>JANSVA010000005.1:1638905-1663356 GCA_025504915.1 Erythroxylum reticulatum
AACCACGTTAAAAATCCTGTGTCCATTTTGCTCATTTTAATTTTCCTTTTCACAAAATACACCTGCTGCGCCCAACATGTCTTACGTTTGCCAATTTGTATTGTAAGTACTCTGTTTTTGGTTACGTTAATGGCGGCCAGAGCCAGCTCGATCTGATTGAAATAAGTAAACTTGGTTAAAAACAACAGGAACAATTGAACAACGGCAAGTCAAATCAACATAATGAAAATGTTCATGCTACATAGATATAAAAACTGAGAAAGGGATCGACAGAACATAAAGATACAGTTCTAGGTCTTCTTTTTTTTTTTTCCCCCTAACGTAGTCTTGCATCGACTATAATACAACTAAGGTAGGTACCTCCGTTACTGCTCTTCTTTCTTGTTAATTTGTACAGTTGAGATGTGGTTTTCCTCCACTACTTTCTTTGTTTTCCTCTTGCTCCAGGAACTACTTATGTTCTTCTTCTTCATGATCACTTAAAGCCACCAAAAGTTGAATGTATGGTTAGTGCACAAACTGATGGTCTTTTCAAATGCGTAGATATTCCAATACCTATAGCATCATAACAGCCGTTAGTCTACTCTAGTGCCTTATAATTATGGAGGAAATTAAAGAAGCCAGAGAAGAAAATAGGTGAAGTGCTTGCACTGTTAATCCATTAGCACGTAATTAAACCTTCCATTTCTTTGATCTATTTATGTTAAGTGCGTGCACGCATATGTTACTGGTTTCAAAATTAAATATTTCCTTATTTTGTTGCTGCTAATTCATAGCCACCTGAGTTTCTCTTTGGCAAATGCAACTCTTGAGCTTGTTCTTGGTGGCAGTCATGCCAACTATTAAACTTCTACTGATCAGTGCTACGGGCGCTTTCCTCGCAACCAAGCGCATAGATCTCTTGGGGCCAACTGCGAGGAACCATCTTAATAACGTAAGTGAAGTCACCTTCACCTACCTTGTAATGTAATTGTTACTGTTAGTAGTAGCAATTCTCAAAGCCTTCCCATGGATGAACAGCTGGTATTCTATGTATTCGGTCCAGCACTGGTAGGTAGTAGCTTGGCAAAGACAGTTACCATCGAGAATATGGCTACCTTGTGAGTGAGTTGTATCTATATGTCAATGGAGTAAATTTATATTATGATGGTACGAAAACATTAATTAACTTTCTGCAATCCATACCATATATGTCCATGCGTAGGTGGTTCATAGGAGTGAATATGCTTTTCAGCATTATCATAGGCTCAATACTTGGATGGATACTCGTCAAGATTACAAGAACTCCTCCACGTCTTCAAGGCCTGGTGCTTGGCTGCTGTGCTGCCGGTATCTCTTCATCTTTTATGTCTGGTTTATTTTCTTGCAGAGGCAAAATTTTTTACTCTTGGTCCTGTCACCTCACAGATTATACATTTTTATATCGACAGGAAACTTGGGTAATCTGCTTTTAATAATAATACCATCACTCTGTGAAGAGAAAAGCAGTCCATTTGGAGATTCAACTGTCTGTTCTACATATGGAGAGTCCTATGCTGCATTTTCCATGGCGGTAAGTAATAGTTATGAGTCATCTCCAGCTTCTTCACATGAAACCATTACCAACTATATTCATGGCATCCTTTTTTCTGCTGCTTCTTTTCATGAAACAGGTGTTAGCCGTCTATGTATGGACGTACGTATATTTTGTCATCAGGCTGTATTCTACCAGAGAAGCTAAAGGAACTAATAATGTTAATGAAAATGAACTCCCCGTCCTGCCAAACAAAAGTGGAGAAAGTTCGGACATTTTGCCTCAGACCACCAACACAGAAGCAGCACTTCCTTCCACAGAAGATGAAGGCCCGCAGAGTAGAATTGAAGAGAAAGTGAAGGTCTTCAGTTCATATATATGTTCTCATCACCGTTTCCTGTTGCACCATCAGTTGCTGAAACTTTTATTTTTCCATTACTTTGAACAGGTAGTAGCATCATATGAAAAAGTTAAGGAACGTGTCAAGTCATTCAAACTGCAGATGGTGTTGGCTCCAGCCACGATTGCAGCAGTAATCTGCTCACATTTCTTCTAGTTATGTTCTGCTAAAAACTTGCATCTAATACCTGACTTATTCATTTTATTTGCATGTTTTTATCTGGTGTAGATTGTGGGGTTCATGATAGGACTGATCTCTCCATTTCGAAAGGCAATGATTGGTAAAAGTGCTCCTCTTCGTGTGGTTTTCAATTCCACAGACTTCATGGGGTACTTCTTTTCTCTCGTCTGTCAGTATCAGCTGTTAATTATAAACAGTTTTGGACCATTATTAAACAAACTAGTTCGTGCAGGCAGGCAGCAATCCCTTGTATTATATTGATAGTGGGAGCAAATCTTCTTAAAGGTTTATTCCTCTTCTTCTTCTTGTCGTAATTGTGTCTAGGATACGGATGTTGTTTTCTGGATATTACTTAAAGACGTATTGAATTAGCAGGTCTAAAAGGATCAGGAGAAGTAGGTGTGTCAGTGATCATAGGGATCATTGCAATAAGGTTTGTATTGCTTCCAATATTGGGAGTATTGATCGTAAAAGCTGCAATTCATGTGGAAATTGTAAAATCAGATCCCTTGTACCAGTTTACGCTTATGCTAAGCTACGCAGTTCCACCCGCTATGAACATAGGTACATACATACATTTCTTCTGTTACTTGTTTGATTATATTGAACAAGATGATAAATGGGTGTTCTTTCTTTTTTGGGTTCTTTGAAGGTACAATCACACAGTTATTGAAGGTTGGTGAGACAGAAAATTCAGTGATAATGCTATGGACATATGGAGTTTCTGCAATTTTCTTAACATTGTGGTCCGCCTGCTTCATGTGGCTCGTTACTTGAGAGCTTTTTGCAAGTACTCAAAAGATTTTATCGAGTATAATCTATATGTTTTAGCTTTTATTTTGTGCTTTAAAATTTTCTTATACCGCCACCTGTATAGTATCATCAGCAAGAATCAGCTTTAAGAAGATTTTCTCCAACCCTAATAATGGTCTAAATTCTATAACTTTTTATTGTTAACAGCTGTTACAGAAAATAAGTACCCACAAAGTCATGTTGAATTGAAAACCACATGAAGATGAGCACTTATTACCAATTATTACCTTCTGAAATGGAGACCAGTCCTATCACCAAAATCTACACCATATAAAAACATGCAAATGAAATCAATGACACCGATATTAGACGCAAGTTCTTAGCAGAACATAGATAGAAGAAATGTCAGCAGATTACTGGTGAAACCTTAGATGGAGCCAACACCATCTGCGGGTTGAATGACTTGACACGTTCCTTAAAACTTTTCATGTGATGCTACCACCTGTTCAAAGTAAAGGAAAAAAAAGTATCAGCAACAGGAACTGGTGATGAAAACATATGAAGTGCTGCTTCTGTGACGTTGGTCTGAGGCAAAATAGTAAAAAATCTCCCCACTTTTGTGTTTTCAGGATGCTGAGTTCATTTGAATTAAATTTATTAGTTCCTGTAGTTTCATCTGGAGAACGCGGTCTGATGACAAAATATATGTAAGTCCATGCATAGACGGATAACACCAATTTCATGAAAATAAGTAGCAGAAGAAAAGGATTGCAATAAATAGAGTTGCTAACAGTTTCATGTGAAGAAGCTTGAGAACTGCCATGGAAAATGCAGCAGAAGACTCTTCATATGTAGAGCAGACAGTTGAATCTCCAAATGGACTGCGCTTCTTTTCAGAGTGATGGTTTTATAATTAGAAGCAAATTAACCAAGTTTACTGTCCATATAAAACGTAAAATCTGTCGCTTGACATGATCAAGAATAAAAACATTTCCCTTTAAGAAAATAAACCAGACATAAAGGATGAAGAAGAGATACCGGCAGCACAGGAGCCAAGCACAGGGCTTTGAAGACGTTGAGGAGTTCTTGTAATCTTGACGAGTATCCATCCAAGTATTGAACCTATGATCATGGTGAAAAGGTTATTCTCTCCTATGAACCACATACGCATGGACATAAGGTATGGATTGCAGAAAGTTAATTAATGGTTTGGTACCATCATAATATAAATTTACTCCATTGACATAGAAACAACTGATCACTCACAAGGTAGCCATGTTCTATACATAGAACACCAGCTGTTCATCCATGGAAAGGCTTTGAGAAGTGCTACTATTATCAGTAACAATTACACTCCAAGTTAGGTGAAGTTGACTTCACTTACGTTATTAAGATGGTTCCTCGCAGTTGGCCCCAAGAGATCTATGCGATGGGTTGCGAGGAAAGCGCCCGTAGCAGTGAGCAATAGAAGTTTGATAGTTGGGCTTGACTGCCACCAGGAGCAAGCTCAAGAGTTGCATTTGCGAAAAAGAATACTCATATGGTCGACGATTATTTCTTCAAACCAATCTATGAATTAGCAGCAACAAACCATAAAAATATTAATTAGAAAGTAGCAATATACGTGTGCATGCACTTGACATAAATAGATCAGAGAAATGGAAGACACAGTTACCTGCTAATGGATTAACAGTGCAAGCACTTCACCTGTTTTCTTCTCTAGCTTCTTTAATTTCCTCGATAATTATAAGGCAGCGGAGTAGACTAATAGCTGATATCAGAGCTATATACGTCTTAAAATTGCTAGAGATCAACATAATTACGTCTTAAAATTGCTAGACTACAAACATCAAAAGCGTGCTCACCAACTAGGATTTTGATGGAATATCTTTTTTTTAAAAATAGCCAACGAAGTGCGAATTTTAAGCCAAGATCTGCGGAAATGATCTTCGTGACTTATCAGGTTTTCCTCCACCACTTTCTTGGTTTTCCTGTTTCTTCAGGAGCTACTTAGGTTCTTCTTCTTCATGATCACTTAGAGCCGCAAAAAGTTGAACGTATGGTTAATGCACAAACTGATGGTCTTTTCAAATGCGTAGATATTCCAATAAATACATCTAAGGACTCATCTACTTCCCTAAACAAAAGAAGTAAACAGCTAGTTGGCAAAAAAATAGCCAACGATTGTTGGATGGTGGATTATGGCTTCTCGGCTTATCAAAACCACATCTCAACTGTAAAGATTAAGAAGAAAGAAGAGTAGTTACGGAAGTATACCTTCCTTAGTTATATTATAAGTCGACACAGGACTACGTTAGGTAAGAAAACGACCGAATAGAAGTATACCTTTATGTTCTGTCGATCCCTTTCTCAGCACATATATATACATGACGTGCCTTTGTCCAATTGTTCATTGTTGTTTTTAACCAAGTTTTCATCACCATTTCCTGTTGCTGACACTTCTTTTTTCCATTATTTTGAACAGGTAGCAACATCATATGAAAAGTTTTAAGGAACGTAAGTCATTCAACCCGCAGATTGGCTCCATACAAGGTTTTAATCTGCTGACATTTCTTCTGGTTTTGTTCTGCTAAGAACTAGCGTCTAATATCAGAGTTATTCATTTCATTGGCATGTTTTTATCTGGTGTAGATTGTGGGGTTCATCATAGGACTGATCTCTCCATTTCAGAAGGCAATGATTGGTAATAAGTGCCCCTCTTCATGTGGTTTTCAATTCAATAGACTTTATCATGGGGTACTTATTTTCTCTCCTCTATCAGTAACACCTAGGAATAAAAAAATTTTAGAATTTTGTTGGAGATGTCTCAGAAATTCACGAGGGAGCATCGGATTAATATGACCATGCAATGCCATGCATGTAACGTACAAAAAATGTATTAAAGAAGATCAAGAAAAGTTAGTTAGTTGACAGTTAGAATTTGAGTGTTATAAATACTATAAATCCATAGTATATGAGTGTGCTCATTCTGTACTTTGATATTCAATAACAACTAGATGAAATCTCAACAATTTAGAAGTGCTCTGTTCATCCCTGTTTTTAAGAAAATTCTCTCTCTACACTTCTCTCTCTAAATTTCCAGTAGCTTTTGTTGTAGTTTTCGTGTATGATTATTTGGTAATGTCAAAGTGGTATCAGAGCCAGATTCTTAAGGGATCTGTGAAGGTGTAGGTGAAGAACTTGGCTAGGAGGTCTATCTCTTTCCCGAAAAAGGCACGACTACGAGCGGAACACTCAGAGATGGCTGAGAGCTTAATGCAGTCCCTGCAACCCGTGATATTTAATGGTGAAGGATATCAAATCTAGGCAATCAAGATGGAGACATACCTGTAAGGTCAGGATCTGTGGGAACCAATCGATGAAGACTATACGGTTGAGATTTCAACTGAAGATGCTCCAATTGCTCGGCTACGGTGGTTGAGGGAGAGGGTGACAAAGAAAGCCCGAGCCAAATCTTGCCTATACCAGTCGATGTCACCCTCAATTTTCACTCGAATTATAGGTCTTGCTTCTGCGAAAGAAATCTAGGATTTCTTGAAACAAGAATACGACGGTGACGAGAAGGTAAAAAATATGAAAGTTTTGAATCTATTAAGGGAATTCGATAAAATTAAAATGAAAGAAGATGAGATGATCCAGAATTACAGTGAAAGATTTAATTCAGCTAGCTGATCAAATCAGACTCTTAGGAGCTGAATTCAAAGATCAAAGATTGGTGCAGAAGTTACTTGTGTTCGTCCCTGAGAAGTACGAAGCAACAATCGTCTCTCTTGAGAACTCCAAAGATGTTGGATAAATAAAACTTGCGAAAGTCGTGAGTGCCTTACAAGCTTAAGAGCAGAGATCTTTGATGAGAAAGAATGAAGCAACTGAAGGTGCTTATCGAGTCTTTGCCAAAACAGAAACTCAAGAAAAATCCAAGAAGAAGAAAAAGATGAAAGGAGGGTCAAGCTCAAAAGGCTCTCAAACACGCCATAAACAGGGAAGTAAGAATGCAGGAGGAGATAAATCGAACAACTACAATCCCTGCCCACATTGCAGTAAGTTTAATCACCTAGCTTTCAGATGTTGGAAGAGGCCAGATGTAGAATGCAAAAGGTGTCATCATAAAGGGCATATGGAGGCCATCTGCAAGAAGCAATCTACACAAGCGGCAGCCAACGTATGAGTGACTGAAGAAGAGGAAGAGCAGTTGTTTGTGGTGATTGGCGCTTGTGTTAGAAATTACCCATCTGATTGGTTGATTGACAGCGGATGCACGAGCCACATGTCCCCAGATCCAAATTTATTCAAGACTCTGGATAAGAACGTAAAAGCAAATGTAAAACTTGGAAATGGAGACTCCATCCGAGTTGAAGGGAAAGGTGAAGTAGAGATAGTGACCAGGAAAGGCGTCAAGATCATCTCAGATGTTTTATGTACCCAAGATACAACACAATCTCTTGAGTGTAGCCTAACTGACTGAGAAAGGTAAGTCTGTATGTTTTGAATCAAATTATTGTAGAGTCTTTGATAACTCTGGCCAGGAGATCCTTTGCACCTGAATGAAGAATAAAAGTTTCTTGATGAAACCTGAAGAGCTGCAACAGGAGGCACTAGTAGGAGACTTAATCGAGCCAGCTCTTTGGCATCAAAGACTAGGGCATTATCACAAGAGGGGATTGGAAGCAATGAGGAAGAAAGATATGGTAGAAGGTTTACCACCAACTCCATACGAGCATGTTGCATGCAAAGTTTGCATGACGGGGAAGCAATCACGTGCACCATTCCAAAAGGCAAAATGGAGGACTGAGGAAAGACTTCAGCTATTGCATATGGATGTATGCGGACCTATGCCTGTTGCCTCGTTAAATGGAAGTAGATACTTCCTATTAATCATCGATGATTATTCAAGATATTCATGGATATTTTGCCTTAAGAGCAAGGGAGAGCTTGCAGGAGTCTTTCAGGAGTTTAAAGCTTTTATTGAGAATCAAACTGGACGAAGCATCAAGTATGTAAGAACAGAAAATGGATCGGAGTTTACGTCTAATGATTTTGGTGTAATCTGTAAATCAGCAGGAATCAAGCATCAACTTACCACGCCCTACACTCCACAACAGAATGACATCATGGAGAGAAGGAACCGAACCGTTGTAGAAATGACAAGGTGCATGCTGGAAGAGAAGAAGCTTCCGAAGGAATTTTGGGAAGAGGCTGCGACCACCGCCTGCTTCCTGCTGAACAGAGTATATACTCGGGCTTGAAGATAAGACGCCATATGAGATGTGGCACGGGTTCAAGCCGAATATGAGGAATCTAAAAGTGTTTGGATCACTATGTAGTGCTCTAATTCCTCAGGCCAAAAGAAGAAAACTTGATAGCAAAGCTGAAGCAGCAATCTTCGTGGGATACTCTGAAGTTAGCAAAGGGTATAGGTTGTACTATCCGGACCAGAAGAAAATTAAAGTACATAGGGATGTCCACTTCTTCGAGGATGAGTGTTGGAGCTGGCTTGGAGATAAGGGGACAAATGGAGATAGAAGGCAGACAGTAATAATGCCTACGAATCTACAAACAACTACAACCATCCCAGGTGAATATGAAGATGAGGGAGAGGCAGAACCATGAGAAGTAATAGAACCAGAGGTTCAGCATGATCAAAATGGGTAGACCTCTGAAGAGGAGTACATTCCAATAGAATCAAATGATGACTACGATTATGCACTAGTAAGAGGGACAAGAAGTCTAGCTGAAATTTATGAGAGGAGCAATGAAGCAATACTAGAACCCACTCAAACTCAAGAAGAATTACAGAATCCGAAATGGGTAGAAGCCATGAAGGAAGAAATGTCCATGATTGATAAAAATGAAATATGGAGTTTAGTCGAAAAACCCCCAAACAAGAGAGCTATTGGGTTGAAATGGGTGTTTAAGACAAAGCTGAATCCAAATGGGTCAGTGAATAAACTCAAAGCAAGGTTAGTCGTAAAAGGATACACACAGATTGAAGGTGTGGACTTCACAGAGACGTTCACACCTGTGGCTAGAATTGAAACAATTCGGTTGTTGTTGGCACTTGCAGCTGAGAAGGGATGGAAGGTACATCAAATGGACGTTAAGTTTGCCTTCCTTAATGGGTTTTTACAAGAAGAGATCTACGTCCAGCAATTAGAAGGTTTTGTGATAAAAGGAAAGGAGGAGTTGGTGTATAAGGTCAATAAAGTCCTCTACGGGCTGAAGCAAGCACCTTGCTGCTGGTACGCGAGAATTGATGCATTTCTCTTAGAAATTAAATTTAGAAGAAGTTGCAGTGAACCAACGTTGTATGTGCAGATGCAAGAAGGTGATATAGCTGTAGTTTCAATCTATGTGGTTAATTTGTTACTTACTGGAGGATCTGTCAAGCAGATTAAATCTTTAAAGCAACAATTCAATAATTCTTTTGAAATGACCGATCTTGGAGAGATGAAATATTTCTTGGGTATGGAAGTATTTCAGCGTAAGGGATGTATCGCTGTAACCCAAAAGAATTATATTCATGATGTATTGAAGAAATTTAAGATGGATCAGTGTAAGCAGGTATCTACTCCAATTTTTTCGAAAAAGAAATTGGTAAAGAGGGAAGAAGGTGATGAAGTAGATAAGAAGAATTATAGGAGTATGATCGGATGCGTAATGTATATCACAGCTACAAGGCTGGATGTTCTGTACTCAGTTAGCATGCTTTCTAGATACTTAAGTGATCCTGGAAAGCAACATGTAATGGAGGTGAAAAGAATTTTAAGGTATCTGAAAGGGACGGTCGATTATGGATTAATATATGAGAAGACTGGAAAAAGCGAGCTTATGTGTTATGTAGACAACGATTGGGGTTAAGCATCAGAAGACATGAAAAGTACTACTGGATATTGCTTAACATTAGGTTCAGCATGCTTCTCATGGACATCAAAGAAGCAATAATTGGTGGCGCTCTCAACAGTTGAAGCTGAATTAGTTACGGCCACAGTAGCAGCAAAACAAGTAATATGGGTCAGAAAATTGCTTGCGGATTTGCAGGTTCATTTAGAAGGAGCTACGGTGATTTATGTTGATAATCAAGCGACTATATCAATTTCAATGAATTCAGTTTTCCATGGTAAAACTAAGCATTTCAAGCTTAGATATTATTATCTAAGGGGGAGATCCAACAAGAAGGAGAGCTAAAGGTTCAGTATATTCCTACGGATGATCAAACTGCAGATTTGTTTACAAAAGGATTTAACGTCTCACGTTTTGAACAGTTAAGGAAAATGGTTGGAATTCAGAAGCTGAACTTTAGATCCAAGGAGGAGTATGTTGAAGATGTCTCAGAAGTTCAGGAGGGAGCATCGGATTAATATGACCATGCAGTGCCATGCATGCAACGTACAAGAAATGTATTAAAGAAGATCAAGAAAAGTTAGTTAGTTGACAGTTAGAATTTGAGTGTTATAAATACTGTAAATCCATAGTGTATGAGTATGCTCATTCTGTACTTTGATATTTAATAACAATTAGACGAAATCTCAACAAATTGTTAAGTCCTTAGAAGTGCTCTGTTCATCCCTGTTTTTAAGAAAATTCTCTCTCTACACTTCTCTCTCTAAATATCCAGTAGCTTTTATTGTAGTTTTCGTGTATGATCATTTGGTAACTTCAAATTTAGACCATTAGTAGGGTAGGAGCAAATCTCCTTAAAGTTGATTCTTGTTGATGTCTTATAAGCTTAACAAGGGAACTTCTAGTGAGAGAAAAGTTGACGTAGATTTTCATTGAGGAAGACAGTGTTCGATGTGCGATCATGAGTGTGTCTGGCCTGAGATCTTTGTAGTATTATGGAATCCCGAGGGTCACCTAGCCAAGAAAGGGCGGACTCGCAAGAGGGATGATGAGCCTGCCCAACCCAAGGTATCCTATATCGAGGTAGTTAGTGGGGGTGCAGAAGTGGATGTCGAAGCTGCAACGTCAGGCTGGCAGGAAGACGTTCCAGTAGAGGTCGAAGAGGGCGATATCACGTCAATCGTTGGGGAGCTCAGGGGTAGCATCATGCTATCCAAAACCTGAAATCGAAGCTAGACCAATAGTGGGAGTTGACGGTTGTGGTGAAGATCCTGGGATGGAGAGTGGGATATCGAGTGTTGAACACCCAACTTAGGAGTCTCTGGAAGCTGCGCGGTCCTATGAAAATCGTGGACATGGACCACAATTTTTTGATTAAATTCATGGAGGAAGAGGATTATCTAAATGTGCTTACCAATAGGTCGTGGGTGATATTTGGCCAGGAGATCACCGTCTAGCGGTGGCTTACCTCCTTCCGCCCGTCGCACGCTCAGATCACGCGAGCAGTTGCCTGGATAAGGATTCCTATCCGGCCAATAGCTCGCTACCACTCGAAGATACTCGCTGCACAGGGGAATCTCGTGGGCAACACGATGAGGATCGACGACTCCATCTTGCAAGATCAGAGAGGGCGGTTTGCGCGCATAGCAGTGGACATCGACTTGAACGCTCCTCTGAAAACTAGCGTGGATCTGGATGGAGAAACGATGATGATCGCGTATGAAGGACTTCCCCAAGTGTGTTTCATGTGCGGCATCATGGGGCATTCACCTAACACCTGCTCAAGGAAGAATAAGGAGACTAACGTACCTCACCCTCCGACGAATAGTAATGGTGACGGTGTGACTGAGCAAAAGAGGACGTCTGAGGAACCCACGAGGAGGAAGGTAGATTGGACAACAAACGACTATGGACTATGGACCAACGTGCAAAGAAGAAAAAATTGACCAGTAATGACAAGACAGGGATAGCAAGGGGGAAGCGGACCGAGTGGAGAGGCCTCCAAGGGAGGCTCGAGGTTTGCGGTGTTAGTTCAAAAGGAGACTATAGGAGAAGAGACGGCTAATCCAACCATAACTCCTAATAACATGACATTTGCTGGCTTTGGACAAAGGTTTAACCTGTCCCATTTTATTGGAACAGGAACGCCTCAGACTCTGGCAGGGGCATCAAGGACTACTGAACAATCAAGGAGGTTCACGCAGAGCTCCAAAGGAAAAGTTGTTACTAATAACCAAAAGACTCGGGGAGCAAAGGGCCAGGCTAGCAGGAGTTAGGAAACGAACTCAGAAACGACACAAAAAATCCAACTAAAACTCACGGTCACGGATAGGAACTTAGCGGTTGAAATCACGACTCATTCAGAAATGGTCTGTGATAGCCAGATCATTGCAGACTAGGTACCGGGGACAGAGGAGAGGCCCCAACGTATGGAGGGGTCAAGGAACCTAGGAAAGAGTGCAGTCTCGGAGAAGGCATACTGAAAATCTCACCCTTAGAACCTCTAGATTTAGCCATGGTATCGGGTGGGCGGGCGGACATACCAGAACTGAGCCTGACTGCGGAAATGATACCGTAAACTCAGGAAGTTGACCAAAGGGAGGAACACCTCGGAAGCACATTTGTTGCTCCAACTTAGGGTAACGCTTCTTCCCTTAATTTACTTTTATATCAATCTTGTTATAGAATTGCCAAGGGGCAGGAGGGTCGAAATTTTAGGCCCTATTGCGTAATTACAAATCAAGCATTTTGGCATTGATGGAACCCCGAATAAGTGGCTCTCGGGCTAATGAAGTAATTCTTTCCTTAGGGTTCGATTATTCCTTTAGAGTAGAAGCTGAAGGTTTTTCGGGTGGTATTTGGCTCCTTTGGAAGGAGGATTTTGATATATCAGTCGTCATAGCACATCGGCAACTTCTTTATACTACCATTAAGTATTAGACGAACTCTTTCGATCTTACTGTAGTTTAAGCTAGTCCGCAAGTGTCTTTGCAGTCCATACTCTGGCTCGTGTTATCATGGATCGGCTGCTCTACTACAAGGCCCTGGATTGTGGGAGGAGACTTCAATGCCAAGTTGGCGATATCAGATAAAAAGGGATTTGCTACCTTTACACAAGTGGTGAGTAAAAGGTTTAAGGATTGGGTGCATCAGTGTGGACTTCACGATTTGGGCTTTATGGGCTCAAATTTTACTTGGTGGCGAGGAGCGATTCAAGCTCGCCTAGATAGAGTGTTTGGTTCATTAGTTTAGATGCAGAAGTTCCCCCATACAGTGAACCAACATTTACTCTTCCTAGGTTTCGACCACAGGCCTATGCTTATTCATTTATTCAGGCCCCCATAGAGACTAGCCGGAGCACCGCCCTTTCGATTCCAAAATGCTTGGATCACACATTCAGGGCTTAATGAGGTGTTCGATGAGTATTAGATGCCAGCTGAGGAGACGATGAGTCGTTCTTTAGCCCAGTTCTCTAACCACCTTATGAGATGGAATACGTACGTTTTTGGTAATATCTTCTACCGGAAAAAAAAGATATTATCTCAGATGGAAGGCATTCAAAGAGCCATGACGGTCGAAAATATGGATTTTCTGTAAGCTTTGAAGGACAAACTGAGCAAAGAGTTGTTACAAGTCTTGTGTGAGGAGGAAATGTTTTGGCATCAGAAAGCCTAGTGTGAATGGATATCAAAGGGCGATCGTGATACCAAGTATTACATACGATCACCCTATCCAAAAGGAAAAAGTTACGGATTGAGAGTCTCACTAACTCTACTAGGAACACTGTTCTGACCCCGAACATATGCGCATGCTAGTCAAGAATCATTTCGTCCAACTTTACAACCTTGAAGAAGGGACAACCTTGCAGTTTCCAATCTCAGGAGCCTTCCCACCCCTTATGGAGGCAAAGGTCCAGGAGTTAGCTCTTATAGTCCAGGCGAACGAAATCAGGAGTGTAGTTTTTAATATGAATCCTATCAAAGCCCCGGGAGTTGATGGGTTCAATGCGTTATTTTTCCAAAACCAATGGGGGAAGGTAGGGCCTATAATGGTGGCATTTATACAGAAAGTTTTCCGGATGGAACGATGGGAACCAGATTTAAATCAAACCATTCTAGTTCTAATTCCCAAAATCCCATCTCCGCAATAGATTTCTCAATTTCGACCGATTAACCTGTGTAATATGCTCTATAAGGTCATCTTTAAAGTCATTGTGAATCGGTTGAAAGCGTATATGGACCATCTAGCAGCGGCGAACCAATGCAGCTTCATTCGTGGCAGGCATATCACGGATAATATTATTATCACCTAGGAGGTTATTCACTCGTTGCGGAAGAAGATAGGTGAGTCAGGGTACCTAGCCATGAAAGTGGACTTGGAGAAAGCCTATGAACGACTTCGGTGGGAGTTTATTCAAGATACTCTGATGGATATTAGACTCCCAGAGAATTTAATCTGGGTCATTATGAAGTGTGTTACGACTGCCTCTCTGCAAGTTGCCTGGCAAGGCACCGTCTCTGAGCCTTTCAAGCCTTCGAGAGGTATTTGGCAAGGAGACCCCCTCTTGCCTTACCTTTTTGTTCTTTGTATGGAGACATTAGGACATCTCATTTCAAAGGAGGTGGGCTGCGAGGTTTGGAAACCCATCAAATTGAGTCGCACGGGAGCTCCTATCTCCCACCTATTTTTTGCATATGACCTAGTGTTTTTTGTGGAAGCAAAGGTTATGCAGACGTAGGTAATAGCAAGAACCTTGGAGACTTTCTGCTTAGCTTTAGGACAGAAAATAAGTACAGCTAAAACTCGGATCTTCTTCTTTAAGAACGTTCTTAGAGAAACTGCGAGTTGTCTCAGCCACGAATTGTAGGTTACCTGTATGCATAATCTTGGTAGGTATTTAGGGGTTCCCTTGATCCATGAGCGGACGACTCAAAATACTTATCAACATATCCTCGATAAAGCTCAGAAGAAACTTGCAGGATGGCAAGCCCGGATGTTGTCACTAGCAAGTCGGGTTACCTTAACCCAGGCAGTCATTTCTTCGTTGCTAATTTTCACGATGTAAATGGTTCGTCTCTTGCACCAACTGTGCGACGATTTGGAAAAAATCATGTGAGATTTTATATGGGGTTCAACGAATGAACACCGTAAAATGCATCTAGTTAAATAGGAGTCAATGTGTCAGCCTAAAGCTGTAGGGGAACTGAGAATTAAACGCATTCGGTCTACCAATGATGCGTTACTGGCTAAATTAGGTTGGGACCTGGTAACTAAACCCACTACACTTTGGGTCCAGCTTCTACAAGCCAAATATAGATTCGATGCTACTCATATACCCCACACGATCTCCAGGTCAGGGGCTTCGATTGTCTGGAAGGGGATTTTGACATCCTGGCAATTTGTTTGACAAGGTATCAAATGGAACCTGGGCAACGGGAGGCGCATTTTATTTTGGCTGGACAACTGGGTGGACGGCTGGGGACCACTAATACATATGGCAACCTCTCAAATTCCTGATAGTATACTCTACGCTACAGTTGCGAACCTTACGGATGAAAGGGGTAGTTGGCTATGGCATGAGTTTCAATAGTACCTTCCATCCACAGTTTGTATGGAACTTGCAAATTTATGCCCTATTGTCGATGCTATAAAGGAAGACAAGTTGATGTGGAAACCAACCAACCACGGGGGGTTCACAGTGACGTCAACTTATGAATTAATTGAAGGGCACCCCACAAACATTAGTCACAAGCTGTGGGAGGTTATATGAAAATGGGCAAGCTTACAGCGAATTAGGTCGTTCTTTTGGCTAGTAGCTAAACAAAAACTTTTGACTAATCAACAGCGAGTAGCCCGACATATTGCTATGGATAATAGATGTCAATTTTGTGGGCATGAAGAGTCAACTATTCATGTGGTGTGGGACTACCCAAGAGTGAAAGCTATCTGGTTTAAATTTTCTCGGGAAGTGGTAGATACGGACTTTTTCTAGCAAGATGAGGAGACGTGGCTGAAGTCTAACCTCACGAAACAAACTCAGATGTAGCAAGAAGTGTGGGCCAAAATCTATGGTGTCGTATGTTGGTTCCTATGGAAGTGGTGGAACAACAACCTTTTTGAGCCTAGATTTGAATGGCCAGAAGATGGTACCAGAATCGTAATAGGTTATGTCGTTTGGATAGCAAGAGCAAGAGTGATGGAAAATTGCGATTTTCCAGCACAGGGCATACCCGTGGGTACCTTCGTGGGCTGGACTAAACCTTCGAAGGGTTGGGTTAAAGTCAATTCTGATGGAGCAGTAAAGTAAGGTTCCACAAGGTATTGGCGGGAGGTTTAATTAGAGATTGTCATGGGAACTGGTTTTCAGCAGAACCTCGAAAGGGGGTCGACCTTATCTGCGGAGCTTTGGGGTCTTTTCTCAGGACTTACATTGGCCTAATATTTGGAATATAGGCGGATTATGGTCGCAGTGGACTCTTTAGAGGTCATTAATATTCTCTCTAACTCTCACACAGTGTTGACTGAGGATACTTTTTTGGTGATAGGAATCCAAGGGCTTTTACATCGAGCTTGGGAGGTTCAACTTCAACATGTCTTCCAGGAAGGGAATCAGTGCACCGACAACCTAGCAAATCTCGCAGTCATATTATGTCCGGGTCTACATATCCTTCAGAAGCCGCCTTTGGGAGACCAGGAGTTTCCCCGTAGAGATGTGCAAGGAGCGTTGTATTCCAGAGCTTTGAGTTAACCTTATTTTTTCCCTTGATATTATACAGTTAGTCTAAGAAATTTTCGAAGTACAAAATAAAAGTTAAAACATATAAATTATACTCGATATAGTCTTGAGTACTTACAAGAACCTCTTAGGAAACGAGCCACGTGAAGATGACGGACCATAATGTTGAGAAAAATGTAGAAACTCTGTATTTCCATAGCATTATTAAGATGACCCCGTATCGTCTTAAGACTTTGCTTCGTCTTAAGTTGATCCCGCTTCATCTTAAGAGTTGCATCGTCTTAAGTTGACTTTGCTTCATCTTAATTTGACTCGGGTTTCGTTTGTCTTTTGCTTCATCTGTATTTTGTTTCGTTTGCATTGATTCGTCTGCTTTCTATTTTGTCTGTTCGTTTTGCTTCGTTTGCTTTCTGATTCATTTGCTTTTGGGCTTCGTCTGCCCTTTTTGCTTTGTCTACTTCTTATTTCGTCTGCTTTCTGTTTCATCTGCCTTCTTGTTTTGTCTGCTTTTTGTTTCGTCTACTTTTTGATTTGTTTGTCTTTTGTTTTGTCTGCTCTTGGGCTTCGTCTGCCCTTTTTGCTTTGTTTGCCTTCTTGCTTCGTCTGCTTTCTACTTATGTGACCTAAACTTCTCCTTTTGTACACTATTCATCTGATGCTATCGTCTGCTCTAATTTTGACCCTTCAGACGATATAATTTGTCTTCAAGGTCTTCATGAAAGTTGTAGATCTTGAAACCTCTTTATGATAATCCAAAGAACACTTTGTTTCAACATCTGTAAAGAGAGTTATGTCAATTGACCCGAGATAAGTTCTATATGTTGAAGGATAAGACCTTTGTTCGATTCTTTCAGCCATAACTTTGTTATCCGACCTCCAAACGAGATGAACTTCATGTCTAGATAAACTAGAGACATAAAGCTATCAAATGATTTGAAGGAATATAATTTTAACCTAGCCTATAAGATGCTTAATATCTGGATGAATGTTGAACATAGAATATTTGCTTCAGTATAAGAAAGTTTTGGAAGATACGACCCGACACTATGGTATCAGAGAATAAAGATGAACCGAGGATGACTAATGAGGGTTAAATAGGAATAATCTTGTATGGTAACAAGCACAAGCACACGCCTCATGATAAGGAATGTTGGGCTAGGGAATCGGGGTCCAACACAATTGTGGTATCAAAACAAGAAGAGGATTCGACGATGGTTAAGGAAACCTCATTGGAATAAGTTCAGTGATTATAATTTCGCAAGAGTTGGCTTCCAGAAATGGTGCCCAACATTTATGTTATCTGAGCAAGAGTTGGGTTTCGGAAACGGGATCTAACAATTATCACTGAACTTTCAATAACTGAGTAATTGTACCTTCAAACAACCAAAAAATGTATGTATGTACCTATGTTCATAGCGGGTGGAACACCCATTAATCCTCTTGTTTAATATAATCAAACAAGTTAAAGCAAAAATGTATGTATGTACCTATGCTCATAGCAAGTGGAACCGCATAGCTTAAGCATAAGCATGAACTGGTATAAGGGATTTGATTTTACAATTTCTACATGAATTACAAATTTTATGATCAATACTCCCAATATTGGAAGCAATACAAACCTTATTGCAATGATCCCTAGCTATGATCATTGACACGCCTATTGATAACTTTAGAATTGATAGAATTTTGATTGAATAGCTCAACGCTTTGTGGTTGTTATTTCATTGAATAAATATATGAATATACAATAATTAAACGTTGATTTACAAGCTGATTGCAAAGATTAGCTAATTTGTAGGGATTCTAAAACTGATTTCTCTCTATTTACAACTATACAATATAAAATTGAAAAGATAAATTGGTTGTACAAAATAAATGATTGATATATATGGCAACATCCCCCTCAAATTGATGATGATTGATCAAGCATAATTTGCCAATTAAAAATTGATGACGTTGTTGAGTGAGAATTTTGGTAAACATATCAGCAATTTGCAAAGCTGTGGAAATATATGGAAAAGAAATAACATGAGTATTTATAACTTCACAAATGTAATGACAATCCATTTCAATATCTTTGACACCTTTATGATAGACTAGATTAGTAGCAATTTAAATAGCACTTGTATTATCTGCGTGGAGAGGAGCAGGATCATATTAAGGGAATCCTAGTTTAGCTAACAACCCCCTAAGTCAAGTAATTTGAGAGCATGCAATAGACATAACATAATATTCAGATTCAGTGGAAGATTTGGAGACTTGATCTTGTTTCCTACTCTTCTATGAAATCAACGAATCCCTAAGAAACATACACCAACCTGTGATAGAGCAATGTGTATTTGGACAACTGGCCTAATCAACATCACTAAAAGCAGTAAGGTGCAGAGGAGACCCAGCAAATAAACCACGACATGGTGAACCCGAAGATATTGTATGATGCAACAAACCACAGTCAAGTGAAGATGACAAGGAGAATGCATAAATGGACTAACCTGTTGGACAACAAAAGGACATGTCTGGTCTAGTAATAGTTAAGTAGTTTAGACTACCCACTAATTGTCGATAAAATATGGATCAGTAAGTAACTCTCCCTCATCTGTGTGATACTTGACATTGACTTCTAGAGGAGTTAATGAAGAATCCTGAAGACTAACCAAAACCAAATCTTAAATATATTTATGTTGATGTAGAAATATACTAGAAGAGTTAGTGTGAACTTCCATCCTTAAGATGTATGTAAGATGGTCGTGATCCTTCATATGAAATGAATATCGAAAATGTCACTGAATCTAAGTAATTAATAAAGAGTCTGAGCCCGTTATAATAATATCATTAATATAGACCAAAGGAAGGACTATTCTAGTAGAAGTTTAATGCAGAAATAAAGAAGGGTCATATTGACTTTACACAAACTTAAATTGAAGCAGTGTAGACCGAAACTTCTCAAACCATGCACGGGGAGCTTGTTTTAAACCATATAATGAGCGATTTAACTTACAAACTTCCAAAGTAGAAGAGGAAAACAAACCAAGAGGAGGTGTCCTATAGATATCCTCTTTGAGATAACCATGGAGAAAAGCATTTTTGACATCCATTTGGTGAAGAGTCTAACCTTGGGAGCATATGTCTCCTCATAGTCCACCCCATACTCTTGTCGATTACCAAAAGCAACCAACCTAGCCTTATATAGCTCTAGAGTTCCATCAGAGTGAAGTTTCACTGAGTACACCCACTTACATTTAATAGGCTTAACTTGGGATGGACGTGGAACAACATCCCAAGTATTATTATCTTGAAGAGCTTGAAGTTCCTCTTGCATTGCTTGTTGCCAACACTCATGCTTTACTACATGTGAGTCAGAATATGGAACCAAAATAGCAGATAAAATGGCACTAAATGATGTATGATAAGTACCATACCAATTAGGAGGATGTGAGACTCCAGTAGAGCATCTTAAGATGGGAAAATCTGAAGCAAGATTAGTTGTTGAATCTGGAGCAGGATTAAATGGCAGATTTGGATTAGGAAGGGTTGTAGAGGAGGACGTCATTCATATACACACCCAGGCTTGAACCGTTTAGGAGTAGAAGTCAATTCATCAAAACTAGGAAGAATGGCAATATCTAATAATGACTGATCACAAGTAGGAAAGAAAAAATGATTTTCAAAGAAAACAACATTATGAGAAACACGAACCCTTTTAGAAGAAGAATCATAACAAAAAAAAAACCCTTGTGATTTGTACCATATCCCATAAAATCGCATTTAACAGATTGAGCAGAAAGTTTATAACATTTATTCAGAGGCAAATGAACGAAACAAACACAACTAAATGTATGCAGATGCTCATATTAAGGATTTTGTTGATAAAGATGGAAATAAGGAGACTCAAGGTGTAGAGTTTGAGAGGGTAGTCTATTAATGAGATAACCTATTGTAGATAAAGCCTCTACCCAAAACTTAGCTGGAACATAAGATTCAAATATCAAAGTACGAGTGACTTTTAAGAGATGATGATTCTTTCACTCTGCCACACCATTTTTGAAAAACTGTATAAGTGGTTGTTTTGCAATCTGTTTCTGGCAAAATAAATAATAGAAAAATTAAAAGCACTAAATTAAATAATACCAAGATTTGTTAATGTAATTCAGCATACCTTATCTACGTCTACGGGGCCCTCATCCAGCTTAATTAATTCGACATACCTTACCTATGAAAGTGTAATAGATTTACATAAGGCCTCACCGAGCCAACACACTCAATCCTTGTAACTATCTCTCAACCTCACTTCCCTTGAAAGATTTTCACACATAATAACATAATTGACTTGTGTTAACCTCGACAAAGGATTTTTTTAAACAACTTTTAATAGATGACAATTAAACAAACAACTCAAGTGATCAATCAACTAAGAATATAATAATAATACAATTGAGATAAAAGAGAAGAATAGCTTCCCAAAAAGTTCAGCTCCAATAAAATAAATATGAAAGTCGTTGCAACAATAATGGGCTAATTCATGTAGAAATTTAAACCAAGTCACAGCTGCACACATAACACACAATATACAGCAGTAGTTACACGGAACATACAAAATAGTCCACCCAAGAGCCACTCCACAAAGATGAACGTCCAGCTTAATCAACACCCTACAAAATCAATGCAAAGTTGTGGATCTTTTGACTAGAAAAAACAGACACAATGCACTAGAACTACTCAACCGTGAGCAACTCCAGAAGCTTAATAAAAACACGGCAGAAGGATGGATTTTTCAACATTATAAAATCATCACGTTAATCTTTTTCAATAAATAAAAACGTCACCCATACACCTTTAGATGTTCACCAAATTCAATTAATGCATGGTCACACACAACTTCCAGCTCTACCCTCAAGCTTTACACCCACGTGATGCACCACACACCCTGTCAAGATAGACTTCAATCCAATATGGGATTCTTTCACAACTAGAAAATTATCTATATAGCTTTTGAATCTAAGTTAAACAAGGATTATTAATTAGCTATGATTTTCCAATAAAAAATATCTAATAAGTCCAATTTATAAAATTATGCCCTAAAAAAACATAAGTAGATATATACACTCAATTTTTGTAAGTATCTCTCAACCTCACTTTCATTCAGAGGTATGGGGATAAGAGCGTTGAAAGGGATTACCTTTATCATTCAAAAATTGTTGAAATTCATTAGACATGTATTCTCCACTAGAATTAGATTGAAGAACGTTAATAACATCAGAAATTTGGGTTTTAACATGAGCAACATGAAAAGACCTCATATTTGGAACAAAGAAAATAAATCCAAGTAAACTGGCTATAGTCATTAATAAATGTCTCAAAGCATTTATAATGTGCATGATTATATGTCTAAAGACATTTATAATGTGCATGAGAAATAACTGAGTGTGATCCCCCATATATTAATATGAATAATATCAAAGCATTTATTTGTATGAATACCAGTAATATGAAAAGGATGAACTTTACTTTTACCCAATTTACAAGTTAAACAATCAAAAGAAAGACTTGAAAATTGTCCATTATTACCCAATAAACCAAAATTCAACAAATAAGATAATACAGTAGAGTTAGGGTTACCTAAATGTTTGTTCCAAAGTGCACTTTTATTGATAATGTAGAATAAGCTAAAGAAACATAACTATGAATGGAAATATGCAAAGGAAACACACGTCCTACTTTAAGCCCCTTCGCTATAACCATCCTCGATACTTGATCCTGCACACAATAACCATCACGAGAGAAATATATTTCATAGTTATTTTCTACTAATTGGCCAACCGAAAGAAGATTATTGGAAAGTCCACGTGATATAAAAGCGTTGTTCAAAATTGGAGTAATATCACCAACACTGGTAATGGGCAAATTGCTTCCATTTGCAACTTGACTATATTCTGAACCATGATATAGATGGACATTTTTTAGTAACTTAGCTGAACTAGCCATGTGATTTGATACAGCAGAATCAACAAACCAAGGCTGAGATGAAGGATTACCTTGCCCAAGAGCTGAAAGGCTGAAACTATAATTTGTTGCACCATTTCAAGAGTAAGAACATTGGGTTGAGCATTTTGATTGATAGCTGACATAGTTAAGGAACTGTTTTTAACCTAATCAGTAGAAGAGTTGCCAACAGTTGTTTGAAAAGCCATGTTCTGGTGATTTTGAGGACGAATTAAACAATCTTTGATGACGTGCCCTTGCTTTTTGCAATAATTGCAAAATTTTCGGGTACAATTTAATTTGCAGCAATATGTCCATAACTCTTGCAACTAAAACACTGAACTTTACTCATATCTCTACTCTTGCCTTTTCCATAAGCTAAAAATGTCATTAGTGATGTGGTCATTTGCTCTTTGCTTTGTGTAAGAAGATGTTGTTTTTCACAAAGCAATTCGCTTAAACATACATCCAAGGAAGGAGGAGGATGTGGTTCATCAAATTAGAATAAGCATTTTCAAAATCTGATCACAGCTTCATCAAAAACTGATCACGCTTGCTAATTTCGTGAACACTTAATACATCAGCAAGAGAATCCTTAGATACTGCACCACAAACTATATCAGAAAATTCAATCCATAAATTTTGAAAACCAGAATAGATAAACTCTCTTGAGTATAATTGGAATCTCACACTCCAATTGAAATCTCCTGGCTGAATGTTTTGATCGTAAAGCTTTTTCAAATATTCCCACATTGCTTTAGCAGTTTTATTGGAGCGTAAATTAAGAACAATTTGAGAATCACATGACTCAATAATCCAAGACATCACTCTCGCATCCTTGGCCTGCCATTGGGCCAATTTAGTAGTGTCTGTTGTAGCTGGATCAGTGCCATCAATATGTCCCTATAACTCTTTTCCAGTAACATACAATCAAAATTGAAATTCCCATATTGAATAACATTTTCCCGTAAATTTGACACAAAATTCAAAGTTGTTAATTGCTAGCCCTTTGTATAAAAGTAATTTAGTTAACCAAAATACGTGAGCTTCCTCTCTACCTAAACTTGATCTGCAGCCTAACTGAACTCTAAACTAATAGAATCTACAATGAACAAGAAGGACTAGAATAGAATCTGTAGCGGCCAAAAAAAAAACAGAATCTGCGGACCAAGAATGACCAGAATTGATAGAATTTTGATTGAATAGCTCAATGCTTTATTGTTCTGATTTCATTGAATAAATAGATGAATACACAATAATTAAAGCCTGATTTATAGGCTGATTGCATAGATAAGCCAATTTGTTGGGATTTGAAAACTGATTTCTCTCTATTTCCAGCTATACAATCTAAATCTAGAAAGATAAAATAAATAGGTTGTACAAAATAAAGGATTAATATATATGGCAACAGCTACTCCTCCTTATACTTTGACACTTGCTAATTCAATACATCTTTAAAGAATATCCAGAAAACAAGAAGAAGAAGAAGAAGAAGAAGAGGAAGAAGAATCACCTTTAAGAAGATTTGCTCCCACTATCAATGTAATTCATGGATTGCTGCCAACCAACTTGGTTTTTTAATAATGGTTTAAAACTCTTTACTCTTAACACCTGATATTGATAGAGGAGAGAAAAGAAGTACCCCATCAAGTCTGTTGAATTGAAAACCACACGAAGAGGAGCACTTTTACCAATCACAGCCTTTTGAAATGGACAGATCAGTCTTATCATGAACCCTATAATCTACACCAGATAAAACATGCAAATTAAATGAATAACTCAGGTATTATATACAAGTTTTTGTGGACTTATGTTGATTCATGGAGCCTTCTATGATGAAGATTGTGGAGGAAATTGCAAGCTCAGTAACAGTGAAGAAGATGATCAAAATGAAGAGCAAGTTTTCAGCTTTAAAGAGGAAGCTAGAGATGATGATCTTAGTAGTAATTCAAAAATGTTTGAATTCACAAACCAAAATTCAATTGATTGATAATCAGAGTAGGAATGAAGATCTATGCAAGGTAAACAT
>JANSVA010000005.1:1669407-1682635 GCA_025504915.1 Erythroxylum reticulatum
TGAGGTTATGGTTTCGAGTAGCCGCTGCGTCGGTCAATCCTCGACATAACCAAAGCGGACAGTTCCTTTGGTGTGGGCGAGCCCAGGTAGAACTGGTAACCCAACATTAAAAGGCGCCTTTTAATGTTGGGTTACTGGTACGGGATCCAACAGTTGGGATCCGGTCTCCGGGTCGGGTCCTAACACCACTAATCCCAGGAAATTCACGGTGGCTTCTGCTTATGCCCTTATCGAACAAACCAATATAGACGAGACCAGTAAGATTTGGGAGATCATATGGAAATGGGCAGGACCCCAGCGGATAAGGTCCTTCCTTTAGATTTTGGCGAAGAGGAAATTGTTAACTAATCAACAGCGAGTGGTGCGTCATTTAACAATGTATAGCAAGTGCCATTTCTATGGTTAGGGTAAGACTATTCTCCATGCTCTATGAGATTGCCCTAGAGTAATGTCCTTCTGGCAAAAGTTCCCTTCAGTAATAATTGACAGGGTTTTCTTTCACAATGATGAGGAAACGTGGGTTACTAGTAACCTTCGACCTCAACATCAGTTCAATAAGATAGATTGGGCGATTATCTTTGGAGGCGCCTGTTGGTTCTTATAAAAATGGCGAAACAATAACTCACGAACTTTGTTTGGCCAGTGGAAGGTTTACGCCTCATCATGGATTATATTAGTTGGATCTCTCGGGCCAATACGGTGGAAAACCGGGTCTTCCAAACGTAGGGTATGCCTTTGGGTGCTCTTGTGGGTTGGAACAAATCGCTGAAGGGGTGGGTCAAACTCAACACGGATGGCGCAGTGAACCCAGGATCTAACATGGCTACAGTTGGAGGACTCCTGCGATCAAGTTAAGGACACTGGTGTGGCAGCTTTCTCCAGAATATTGGAGTGGGAGTGCCTCTGGAGGCAGAATTATGGGAGGTCCATTCAGGGCTCTCCCTGGCATGGGATCGTGAGTATCGACGAGTGGTAGTCGAAATGGACTCGCTGGAGATTATTAATATTCTCTCCTCTTCCCATAACATTATGTCTAACAATTTTTCTTTGGTGGCAGGTATCCGAGGATTGATTCATCGAGATTAGGAGGTTCACATACAATATATCTATTGAGAAGGGAACCAATGTGCAGATCGACTAGCTGTATTAGCATCTCGATCGAGGACTGGACTGTATTATCTTCAAGAGCCTCCGATGATTGTTCGAGACGTACTCTATCATGATATGATCGGAACAATGTATCCTCACACCCTGCGTTAGGGGGTGTCCGGGGTTGAGAGTTTCTGCATTTTCTAGGTGTTTTTCTCCCTTGTAAAAAAAAAAAAAACCAAGTTGGGGACAACGTTTCAAGTATATATAAATGCCAAGACTATGTCCTTTTATTTGTGTATGACTAGAAACATAAGTCAAAGCTTGGAAGACCTATAAGCGATGATACAAGTGACATCTACTAAGCATGCATGTGCTTTGAAACTGCTTCGAGCCTTCCATGAACATGTGAATGAGAAAATTTTCCAATTCAATTCACCCCTTGGCTCTGTTTTATCAACTACTTCATATCATAATATAAGTTCTATCTTTAGTTAGTTAGCAATTATACTCGTTAATTTTTTATTAAATTGAGTATATCTACAAATTTATAGCCTTTCATCGATACTAAGTACATAAATAACTCACACAGTTTTTTAACCATCATCATTCATGTTACTCCTTCCAGTTACGTGTCTTCCATGCCTAAACGCAATGGTATCGATAAGATTAATGTTGTTTAATTTAATAAAAGATGGCAAAAACGAAATTATTCCTTTTGGTCAAATGTTTCTTTCTTAGAAAGAATCTTCTCAAGACATTTGTTTCTTCTTTTTCTATTCTTTTCTTCCTTGCCTTTTTTTATGTAGAACAAAGAAGAAAGTATTAGCTATATTAGTTATGGTGATTTATTTATTAATCATACTTAGTTTTGTTAGCTAGTAGTTTTGTTGTAATTATCGTAAGTCTGTTTCCCATTTCTGCTTCTTTGTATACTGTATATAAACACAATCATTAGTTGCAAATAAGAACAGTTTTACAATTACCGAAAACACGTTTTCTACAAAAAGGCAAATCACAAAAGGAGGATCATCCCTCTAGCGCTGCTATAAGAAATGAGAGAGCAATATCCACACACAACCAAAAAGCACAAGTACATACGTGCAAGTGTATGGTTGCATTGACATACATTTCATCTATAGAGAGAACATTGTTATTTTTCACTCTTATCCATTTACATTTCATTAGTAACTGTTAATTCAGTTTCCTTAAAAAGGGAGACGGTGAGTTTGCTGAATCAATAAGATAAACAAGGATAAACTGAGACTTGACTTAGTTGCCACAGATAAATGCCTCATTTCAATAAATGACATAAGGTTTTGAAGAAGGATGTTGCTAAATGTGTGGCATTCTACTTTGCACTACCTTGCAGTAAAGATGGGTTCGGCATCTGGAGTTGGTTGTGTTCTTCGAGTGTATTTTAAAAGCAAACCTTCCAAAGAAAGACCAGGCACGTTTAAATCCCTGAAAAAGAAATCCACTCAGTAAATCAAAATCAGTTTAACTTAGACGCAGACACGAAGTGAAAAGGTGAATAAAATATCGAAAGGGAACTTAACCTGATGTATGGCTCTAAATCCTTCCATGCCCATTTTGATCGTTCTCTAAAAAGCATGGAGAAGCGTTCTGCAGGATTTGAGGGCAATGAAGATGCACTGAAGGCATAAACCCACATTTCTACACCAATCCTTTCCGTCAAAACTTCACCTTCCAACATGTCAAAACTTGCCTGCATCCCATCTGGTATGCTCTGCAACCATTCTGACATGAAGTTATCCTTTTTTTTCTTCCCTGTTTTTAAAATTTCTCTTGCAAAATGGACACAAACCCGCTTCTCATCCAACGTCCATAAAGTTCTTGAGCCAGTACTGCTGTCCACCTTACTGCCATAAACATGCAGACAATGATTTGCAAGCATCCGCGGGAATCCATCTGCTTCCAGTGTGTTCATGATTTCCTCTTCACAGAGTTGATCTAACAACCAGTCATTCAAAACTGAATTATGCAGAAGCATCCTCAGAATTGTGTCCATATACTTTTCATCTACAAGTCTCCAATACCCATCAATCTCCACTGCTGAGAGGGCATGTAATCCAGCCCTCAGTTGGTCATTACTAGCCTGAACCCTGTTAACAAGATCATCCCAGCTATAAAATCCTGCTTTTCTTTTCTCTATGACTTCCTCTTCAGCTGCCTCCTCAAAGCTGTAAGGATTCTCAGAGAGAAGCAATTTAAGCCTGTCAAGCCTTGGTGAAGTCTCATTAAGCTCAATGGTACCAGGTGCAATCTTAATGACAGGAGCAACAACTTGCTGGTCATGAGAATTTCCACCATATTCTGACAAGTCTTCACATATCAAAAATTGGCCAGATGGTGGTATGAGGAAGGCAGAATTAGAAGTTCCAACAAATTTCATAGCATAGGTCTTTGACTGAGTGCAAAAGACTGCGTGTTCCTCAGGCTGGCCTCTTAAGGTTACCCTATAAAGTTATAATAAGTCTTGAATCAAATCAACATGTAATGATTTTCCAGAACTAGAAGCAAAATTTAGTGCCTACCTTTCATGAAGCACATCCTGAAGGAGTTTCTCGTCAAGTTCAAGTAGGATCAAATCGTCATGGGAACCAAAAAGAGGATGATATGAGATGGAAATAGAGGAATTGGGCTGAATTCTTAATATTGTTTCAGCTCCCCTGCAAGCTGGTTTTGCATGTTCCATAGTTTATTCTCCTAAAGGAGGAGAATGACTTAATATAACTGTCAGCTACTAAGCATCCAAACCCAGAGGATATAATTTCTTTTGCAGCGCACTTCTTCTATAGTTTCACCACATGATATTGCATGAAGAAAAATGAACTTCTGCATTTAGTAACATTCAAGTTGTTGTGACAGAAGTGCTCTCCCATATAAACAGTCTAGTGTATTGTTATTGTTGTAATTTCTGAATTCAATCTGCCATTAAAAGGCTAACAAAAGAAAGTAAGATGATAAACAATTTATTCCAGCACCAGTAGTACACAGCGTGAAACACTAAAAGCTCATGCTATTTGCATAGTAACTCCATGGAGTTACCAAATGAGGTAAAAATGATTTGGTATTACATTAGAGCAGAAACAATTACAATATAACCACTTAACCGTACAAGATATATAATGTTCGGCCTTTTTCTAATAAACCAACAAACGGTAAGAAATAAAACATAAAACCTATTGCAAATACATTTCCTTTCTTCAAAAAGATTACGAATATTCTCATTAGTCCTTTAACTTCTCATCATTGCAGCTTGTCAGCAGCTGGTTATAAATATAAACAATTTGAAAACGATAGATTTTCATTAACTAGCAAATAAGAAAGTCAAAAAAATTTTAGCCTTACAAATTCATAGACATCTCAAAGCATTCCTCAAGTTACAAACACATGCTAAACAGCAGAAGAAGAAGTAGCTATTCCTTTACTTAATCAGACAGAGGATAATGAAGACACCAAAAACTAAAATGTGATCCGTTTTCTTTTTAATATTTCACATCTATTCCAGCCTACACGGAATTGAAGCAACTCCAACATCTCAAAGGAGAAACCAAATGAAGGAAAGAAAGAGAGAGATCTAAACAGGTGAAATAAAAGCGAATCTGGACAAATATCCAAGGGGCTTACCTGACATTAGCTTATCTTTAGCGTCCTGGAAGGGAAAGAACTCAAAAGGGCCTCTGTGGTGGGCAAAAAAAATCCGAACCAGATGGCTAGGGTTTAAGGGTAGTGAACTAATTGGCAATTGCGGTTGGAATTTCTTTAATTTACCCGCCAAAACTTCTTCTTGGATTTGGGCTATTAATCAAAATTATTACGTTAGGCCCAACGGACATTCCCTCTTTCTTCTTTTTTTTAATTTATACACAATTTAAACTTTTCATTTTATTCCCTGATTTTTCTTTCCTATATGTATTATATATCCCTTTTAATTAAATAATAATGTATTTTTTGTTTTTACTAAATACAAAAAATTTATAAAAAATCGTTAATTTTTTAATGTTTTATGGTTTTATAGAGTTTTATTAGCAGTTGTCCCCTTTCTTTTCTTTTTTTATAGATTTTATTAATAAAAATAATTTGTGACTTTAGAACTTTATAATAAAATATAGTAAGAAATAATAATTTATATTATATTATATTATAAAAGTAAGTAAATGATTAGCATTTGTTCCAATTAATAGCATTAACTTTGACTTCAAATATTTCTTGTAATAGAAAAAGAAATAACAAAAGTGGCTAAGATATTCACTAAGCCGTTGACATCTGATTAAACTACATGAGAGTGGAAATACATATTATTTTTTGAAAACGATGCCATGTTAAAGGCTTCCACAATCATCACTGACACGTCTTTCTTTCTTTCTTTCTTTTTAAGAAGACAACTAAAATTAAAGTAAAGTACACATTGTAAATCAAATGAAATTGGATTGAGTAGGGACCATAAGAGGCTTAAAACCATGACGTAGAGTTGCATCCCAAACTTTGTCAATGTTGGTCATGGAGTAGGAGGAGGAAGCGCCACATTCATTCTCCTTCCAACCTTCTAAAGCATGCACTATTCCAGCTACACGCCATGCACTCATCACTCTTCTTGGCAACCAGTTCTGATCATTTTGTTTTTCCAAGTTTTAGTTCATCAAAACACAGCTAAACACAAACCATATATGTTTGTGTTAATCATATGCTTACCTCACATGAGTCCACATTTTCGAGATTGGATGGAGCTAACATGGCTGGTGTGGTGTGATAAAAGCAATCATTGCGTGATTTCTTAGGTGGGAATTGCGAGAAAGGAACAAAAAATGTTCCTTTTGCTGCCTTCTTTTGTTCTTGTTCACTCAATCCGTCACCTACCAACCATACCTGAGGCCACAAGATGATAGCTCTTTTATGGCAAACCTTGGTGCAAAAACGCCATGAAGTAGATCACAATCATTCTCAAACAAGTCCATAATAAGTGATCCCATTTCGGTACAAGCATTATAATAACTGTAAAACATATGCAACTTCCTTGTTATGGATATACCTCTGGATAGGAAGTTGCAGAAAGTATCAAGTTGGTGCTCTCTGAGTTGGTCCCTAGAGATTTTTTAAGCTTCTCATACACATCCTTGCGTATGACAGCTACCTGAAATCGATTTGTAATCGTGAAACCAATGATTTATAAATGAGAAGTTGATCTTAACACGATAGGCACGTACCTTGATTTGTCTTTTGCATAAGACGAGAACAACAGCATGAGCAACCTTAGTAAGGTTTCCGGTAAGAAGCACCCGTGTTGTTCCTTTAGGTATATTGTTAAGTACAACAGCAACTGCAAGACTAGTCCCATCGACAACCTTAATCTTCAGACATGGATGTTTTTGAACATATAGCTCACCATACATGTTCAGCTCATCCCCCTGGAAATGTATACTCGTGCCTGATTACAGTAAATATAAGGGATTTAACCTAATGACATTGAATTGTATGTATGGAGTGCTTGCCTGATTCAGAAGTCCAAGACTTATGACTTTGACACCTTTATCTTCTGCTTCAAGTATGGCTTCCTCAATCAAGTTATTGATAGATTCACTCTGCTGTTGTATGAAGTACTGCCATGTTCATATGCTTTCTATCATTAACTACTCTGAGACATTAGTTACACTATATATATATATTGACTGAAGAGACGTGGTCTACATATCCACGAAGAAGTGAGTGCTTACTTGTACGTTGTACTTTGCTACGGCCCAAGTTTGTAATATGAGTTTGTCAAAACGATGGCTCTCAACAACAAAAGTGCGACCACATATCCAAGTTAAGGTCATGGTCCACAGAGTGATAGGCCACATTAACCATAGGTACCAATTGGATGAGGTGTAGGGCTTAGAGGCCAAGTAGGCAAATCCCAGACGGAGATGGTAGATAGAGTCTGGTTTCGTTAGGTGAGTTAGATGCACCACATCTGGTGAATCTTCTGGTCTCCTTAGTGAATTTTCGTATAGCGTATCAGAAGATTTGTCCATAGTCCCATACACGTAGTCATAGAAAGGCATGAAAAGCGAGTAATTGGTGCGAAATTGTGTGTGATGAAGGGAATGAAACCTGCAATGAGAGGATAGATAATCAATCAAATTAAGCCCAGAAGGTGGCAAACTATAAAACCAAGCACAGATCGTGAAATGGAAGAACTTACGATGGAGTATACATGAAGTACTTGAGTGGAGGGAAGATGGAGAAGAAGAACTTGGGAATGAGCTCAAAGTTGCAGTGTCCCATGTTATTCATAAAGTCGATATAGGTGATGTAACCAGCATAGGAGACGATAGATATTGTTCCATTGAATACCGTTGTGAGCAATGGTATTGCAAAAAGCGTAAAGTATGCTATATGTTCAGCAAATGGATGTATAACGGCTGCAATGGCCACCATTAACGTAACATAATAAAAATCTAAACAAGTTCTCATAAATTTAATGATATATGAAACAACTGTCCTGTCGTTTATATACAATCATCATTCCTGGCAGGAAATAAAGAGAAAGTGACGTTAAAGAGTAATTTAAAAGTTATTTGAGATAATCAATTTTTAACTTCATTATTAGGAGTTTAATTATGATCATGCATTGGTTACAAAATTAAATATTAGTTCATGCATAGTTTTGAGTTTATGTATGGTTTATTTCATGTACTTAGATATGAATAGTCTTTTTTGTACCTATAAATACTATTAAGATATATGCTATATATCTTATTAATAATTTTGACATTATTTGATAATTGGACTTTTAATATCTTAGATTTTGTTGGGATAATAGAGATCTTTCTTGTAAAGTCTTCTAATTATGATATTTCGATATCTTATGAGGCACTTACATTGATATCACGTAACAACTGGGCTAAAGTTGCTTATGCTATGATTTTCTTAGTGGTGTAGCTGTTAACGTATATTGTTACGTGGTAGAATAAATGTGGTAGTTATTTAGTTGAAGTTGGAGTCTCATTGTGTAAGGGATTCTTGTGTGCACATTTAAAAGCTACGATTGAAGTCTATCACTTGGTGTGTGTGTGTGTCTAGCTTTTGAAGAAAAGGTATGTGTGCAGCTTTTTGAGAAAAAAGGTGAGTGTGTGTGCTGAATAATGAGTGAGTAAGTGTTGGTGCAAGACACGTTTCAAATTAAAAAAGGCTAAAGCGTTTTAGTTATTCAATTATACATGGATTGCGACAATGGGTGTATCTTTGAAGACAGCTGAATAACGTTGGGTGTGAATGAAGCCATGGTGAAGGGAACTACGGTGTAGTGCGTTAGTAATATCTATGGTGAAGTGGGTTAGCCGATTGTTTCGTTCGAAAGGTCTTTATCTGGGTAGCGTGACGTTTTTGTAAGAAGAACACCGTGGCTTCATCAATTGTATATATTTCCATATGGTCTAATTGAAGTTGTTGAATTTGGATGGATTGTTTCAGTTAAAGGATTATTTCGAGAAACTGAACCATAGGGAAGTTTTTCTTTTATCTTAAGCATATTGTCGTTCAGTTTCTAGTTGATTTAGTACTTTAGTTATTTTTATTGATTGTTGTTTGAGTGAAAGTAGTTAGAAAAATTTTCTGACGATATTCACATGAGTCGATCGTGTTATTGAGTGTGAAATTTTTTTACGGAAAGTGAGGTTGAGAGATAGTATCAAGGGTTGAGTGGTGTCGGCTCAGTAAAGCCTTGGGTAAATCTGTTGTACTTCAGTGAAAATTTTTAAACTGGGTGAGAGTCCCGCAGACCTAGACAAAGTGTGTTGAACTGCGTTACCAAATTTGTGGTGTTAATTTATTTTTGTTCTCTTAATTTTTCTGATTTTTGTTTACTAGAAACGAATCGAAAAGTTAGCAAGACTACTACTCCCTTCAGTTTTTCAAATACCTCTTTGTACTTAAACTAAAATTATTCAAATAAAATACAACCTCTTTTTCTAAACAATTCTCTCCTTTCTAGACCTCTTCATTTCTTGACGAAGGAGCAACACAGCCAAGTTCTTTGAGAAATGGCAAACAATGGTGAAATATACTCATTTCAATTCTCTCATCTCATAAAAGAAAATTATAAAACATGACGTTTTCGCATAAAAGTCGTGCTTGACTCATAAGATGCTCGGGAGATTGTAGATAAAGGTTTTATGCAACCTTAAAGTGGAGTCGATTTGTATCAAAATGAGGATACTTTGGCAAAGATCAAGAAGAAGTATCAACAAGTTTTCACTCTTATCTATCAATATTTAGATGATTCAAAGTTTAAGCCGGTGGCCGATGCAAGCACTTTAAAGGAAGCATAAGAGATTGTGCAACGTTCCTTTTAAGGAATTGTTAAGTTATGTCTCAAACTTAACTTAACAATCGTACCAACACGAAGAAATAAAAAAAAGTCGTACCAACACGAAGAAATTAAAAAAAAAACTAGAGTAACTAAGAAACTTACAAGTGATGGGTTCGGTGGCAATAGAAGAGTGATGATGTGAGTGATAACGAGAGTAGAGATAGTGATGATGCAGAGCTCGATGAAGCCAATAGTAAATGAACTCAACCGGTCCTGCATGAAGAAGAGCACTAAGAATCACACCGTCCGTTCTCCAGAACGGCAGGTGAGTAGTCCCTGGAACTATCGTGACAAAAATATAGAACACGAGCCCATTGAATAGTATCTGATCATCCCTGAAAGTGTCAGATTCATGAGATGTTATATATATATAAATATAAAATACAAAAAGTCTAATAATATACTTCAAATGGATAAGTTATTGTACGGAACCTACCAGCTTCTTTCTCGATCGACTTGGTCGAACTCAATGCCTTTGTCGACGATTCTGTTACTTCCTTTGGCGGTTCTGTAACGTGAAAGGCTGATCCATATCTGGTTGTGAAGCATTCTCCACAAGAGAAACGGGAAGATGAGAAAGCTTGAGATGTCCTTTTCATCCTTGACAACCAAGTTATAGGTTCTGTGGATCGCCCATGGAGCTAGTAACAAATACTGGTTCAAGTAATAACATGCACAAAATACAACATGCAAGTAAGTAGTAAGATTCTGAGAAATCAGTGGAACAACAAAGTTGATGCAGCAAATTTTGTTTCACGTGGATTCCTATCTTAATTACATTTTGTAGATACATAATAGTGGTAGTACTGCGAGTGTGATTCAGAGAAATTAAGAGTAATAAGAGAAGAGGAGACCTTGAAGCTTCCAAGAGGCTTCCAAGGCCACTCACTGAGAATTCCAGGCATGGATGCCATATTTTTGCTAGCTTTTGTTATAAACTTTATGTGTATTCCTCTGTTGCCTTTTTTTTTTTTTTTTCTAGCCAGCTATGTACCAACTCGATCCCAATGGTCACATATATATATAGAGAAAAAAGGGAGTGGTGTGATCTGATGTGAGGCACTTAACCTAATTAAGTGCACACAAATACTTTATTTTTAATAAAAATCTTATAATGCATCCCTTTAGTTTTAGCCAATGTTTTTAAAATTAAATTGATCTGGATGGTTATGAAATTATGATTATAAGTAATAAAACGACAAAATACTTTGATGTCAAGTATTTTGTCATTAACTTGACATAAATGTACTAAGTGGGACAGTTATTAACGACTATGGAATGTTATGTCATCATATTACAACTAATAAAAATCTAAAAGTAACCTAATACGTAATTATATTTTTAATTAATAAACTCATAAATGTCTGCATTTATAACTCTCCCCACCCGCATTGGTTGGGAAAATTGAAGCTTCCACCAAATGCGCGACCCAATCACATCTTTGCTCACTGCCCTCACTGTTGCAAGCATACGTACGACATATTTTTATTGATTCTGTTTTCATGCACATGTACCAACTTTCAATTACTTTTCAAATTTTGTGGCTACCGAAAGGTCCGAAACCAATGCATGGCTTCAAACATTTCAACCAACCATTTAAATCTTCTCTCTCTGGTTAGATTTTACTTGAAACAGGAGGCAGTGGCACAGACAAAAACAAGGTACTGAAGATTCCAAGCACAACCCATCGCATCCTGTCCGGCTTGAGATCGTCTATACCGGCTTCTCTGTCCCATTTCTGTGCCAACTCCTCCTATCCACATATTTCACAATAAATAAATGGGATAATGTAAAATAAGTGGGTAGGACTTAGGAGTGGTTGGCACAGAGATGGAAAAGAAAAGGCGTCCTGGAAGGGAAAGAACTCAAAAGGGCCTCTGTGGCAGGCAAATCCAAACCAGATGGCTAGGGTTTAAGGGTACTGAACTAACTGGCAACTGCAGTCGAAATTTCTTTAATTTACCTGCCAAAACTTCTTCTTGGATTTGGGCCATTAATCAAAATTATTGCATTAGGCCCAACAGACATTCCCTCTTTCTTTCTTTTTTAATTTATACACAATTTAAACTTTTCATTTTATTCCCTGATTTTTCTTTCCTATATGTATTATATATTCTTTTTAATTAAATAATAATGTATTTTTTTGTTTTTACTAAATACGAAAAATTTATAAAAAATCGTTAATTTTTAAATGTTTTATAGAGTTTTATTAGCAACTGTTCCCTTTCTTTTCTTTTTCATAGATTTTATTAATAAAAAGAATTTCTGACTTTAAAACTTTATAATAAAATATAGTAAGAAATAATAATTTATATTATATTATATTATAAAAGTAAGTAAGCATTTGTTCCAATTAATAGCATTAACTTTGACTTCAAATATTTCTTGTAATAGAAAAAGAAATAACAAAAGTGGCTAAGATATTCACTAAGCCGTTGACATCTGATTAAACTACATGCAAGTGGAAATACATATTATTTTTTGAAAACAATGCCTTGTTAAAGGCTTCCACAATCATTACTGATACCTTTTTCTTTCTTTCTTTCTTTTTTAAGAAAACAACTAAAATTAAATTAAAGTACACATTGTAAATCAAACGAAATTGGATTGAGTAGGGATCATAAGAGGCTCAAAACCATGACGTCGAGTTGCATCCCAAACTTTGTCAATGTTGGTCATGGAGTGGTAGGAGGAGGAGCCACATTCATTCTTCTTCCAATCTTCTAAGGCATGCACTATTCCCGCTACACGCCATGCACTCATCACTTTTCTTGGCAACCAGTTCTGATCATTTTGTTTTTCCAAGTTTTAGTTCATTAAAACACAACTAAATACAAACCATATACGTTTGTGTTAATCATATGCTTATCTCACATGAGTTCACATTTTTTAGATTGGATGGAGCTAACATGGCTGGTGTGGTGTGATAAAAGCTGTCATTACGTGATCTTTTTAGGTGGAAAATGCGAGAAAAGAACAAAAAAATGTTCCTTTTGCTGCCTTCTTCTGTTCTTGTTCACTCAGTCCGTCACCTACCAACCATACCTGAGGCTACAGGATCCCGTCTGTTTTATGGCAGATCTTGGTGGACAAACACCATGTAGAGAAATATAAAGTAAGACTCGTTGCTAAAGGTTATAAACAAAAGAATGAAGTGGGGCTCAAGAATGTGAGGACTCGTTGCTAAAAGTTATAAACAAAAGAATGAAGTGGAAGTCAAGCATGTGAGGACTCATAATCAAGTTGCGGATACTTTTACGATATTACTCAAATTTGAATTTTTTCAACATTTGAGGACAAAACTTTGAGTACGAAAGAAAATTTCAAATTAAGGGGGAGCGTTGAAGAATAATTTGAAAGTTAGTCTAGATATATGGATGTTTAAGGTCATTGTTAGGAGTTTAATTATGTTAATGTACTAGTTACATAATTAGAAAGTGGCCTATATATGGTTTTGAGTTTATGTATGGTTTATTTATTTAAGTTCATTAATGGGTTTATGTACTTAAATATGAAGAATCATTTTTTGTACTTATAAATACCTCTTTGTATTTAAACTAAAATCATTTAAATGAAATACTACATCTTTTTTTAAGCAATTCTCTCCTCACCAAACCTCCTCACTTAATAAGTGACGGCTGACGGAAATCGTACCAACACTAAGAAATTAAAAACAAAAGAGTACCTACATGTGATATATTGTCGACTCCAACATCCAATGACTAATATGTAATGTTGTACACTCTAATTACAAATATTATA
>JANSVA010000005.1:1786068-1799856 GCA_025504915.1 Erythroxylum reticulatum
GTGAGCTGAAGATGTTGGAATCAGAGACTTGGATAGAAGAGCGGCAGAGAGGACAAGTGTGATTGGATTGGAGCCACGTGTCGATGCAAGCCGCATGAAAAGCATGACAGCAGAGTGGAAGCAGCCGCAGCTGGTCCTGCGGTTCGAATTTAGACAAGCAGACGGCGCAGTCGGCTTCTGAGGAGGAAGAGCGACGTTTGATGGAGCTGAAGGTGAAAAGCGGGAGAACATCCAAAAACGAAGACTGCGGAGTGTCGGGAGAGACTCGGTGGGAGTGGCGGTTGGAGGAGGAGGAGGTGGTGGTGGTGGAAGTCGGGAGAGTGATGGCGGAGGGAGAGAGGTGTCGGAGGCAGCGGTGGTTGAGTAAGCGGAGGAGGAGGCAAAGAGTGACGGAGAGGAGAACGGTTACAGAAAGAATAAGAAGAATAATGAGAATGCTGGGCTTTAGACCCTCAAACGGCGACGTGTTCGTGTGGTGACCATTGTTATCGTTGAAAGTTAATATAGGAGGAGAGTAAGCAGAGTAGGAAGAGGAGGAGGAGGACATTGTTGGCTTTGCTTTAGCTACTGCTACTGTTACTACTGTTTCTGGCTAGTGTTAGGAATTAAGTGAGAGTGAGAGCTTTATTGGCTTCTATATAATAAGAGAAACAAGCAAGAATGAAGGCAGGGAAAGAGAAGGCATGTGAGATTCACGCGAGCAAGTAAAAACTAGTGAAGGGACATTGCATTTACATGGAGGAGTTAGTGGCGGTGGTGGGTGGTTGGCGATAAATGTGGGAGGAGGAGGAGGAGGAGGAGGAGGAGGAAGAAGAAGGGTCAATGAATTAACTCAAGAGAGACATTGCTCGAGTAAGACCAAACTCAGCCCTCACGTTCTCTCGTTTGTCATTTATTTATTGTGGTGGACCATAAGATAAGAGAGGACATATGCACTTCCATGGCTGCTGCTATACAATACAATACATTATTAGGAGGAGGCTGAGGAAAGGAAGATCTTAACCACTGAAACCATTTAGTATTTTATCAGTTGACTTTCTTATTAGATAAAATTGAAGTGATCTGGATCATCAAGAGATGCTCTTGGGGAAATCACGACCTTGTCACTACTCCATAATCTTGTCATTATCTACTTTGACGATTACTATAATAATATTCAATTCATTCCAATGTTTTCCCTCACATTCCTTCCTCCACACTCCTCTCATCTCATGCTTTTTCGTCGGAACCCCTTTCCTTTTCCGCCATCACACCTGCATTTATGGGTATTGAATTTCTTTACATTTCATGAAAATAACTCTTTCTTGCTTAGTTCATTTTAGACACAAAAGATTATGTGTCGGTGGTGATAGTTTGTGGCAGATGAAGTCATAAATATACCAATACCAATATCTACTATTTCTTACTGTATGTCTAGTTTATATCCATTTGCAGCTTTCTTCAAACATCATGGTGTGTTTTGGAAGCAGGTTAAACTGTTCTTATGATAAATTGGTACCAGGAAAGTACTTGAAACTAACGTATAAAGCATTGTAGATTTCATGATAGGTGTCTTATTATTTACAATGGCTTCTAATGACTTTCTTTCTTTTTCTACTTTTTAACTCTTTTGCAAGATTTGCATTTCCTTTTATTTGTTCTCCTTAGAACCTGGCTATCTTTTGTTTGCTGGCATGATTTTGCACAGAATTTGTTAATCAACTTTTGACAAAAACAGTGAGAGAGGAATTTGTGGCAGATTGACCTGATTTTGTTAGTAACAATAGAAAAGGAGAAACATAGGATTCATGTTTTAATTGGGGGATTTGAAAGGTAATCAAGCTGCCTACATACGTGTATATTTTCTCACCTAACTTATCCATTACCGTCAAACATCGATTGATCGGATGATTAGCTCAGCTAAACAGATAGTTTTCGTGTATTGTCCTTGAAATCCTTGAAAAGGAAGTCGTGAAACGAATGAACTTTAGGTTAACTTCCAGCTGCTGAACATGCGTAGCAAAGCATACATTTTTGTTTTCTCCTGATGGGACAGGTACTGATCTGTTCAACAATTGAGATTTGAGAGTAGTATTACCGTATGCTCTGCTGCTGCTACCTAGAATGATTTACATGGCCCGACGTAAAACATGGTCAAAAGGAGTTCAAGGACGACACGTAAACCTCAAATCAAAACCACACCGAGGTAGGCCGCTGCTCTAAATGACTTTGTATGTAGATCTATGAAATGTTGCTCATGCTAAGCTTCTAATACAGTTTTACATTTAAGACCAATCTATACCACTTGACCCCAGCCAACTTCCTTCCTTAGATATGGGTAGTGGTAGTTAGGTAGTACATAGAGTAATTAACTAAAATCAGGTGGTGTGCCTCCAAGAATCCAACAGAACATTAAACATTGGAATTGAAACCCAACCTACCCCTCATTTAAGTTCCGACACTCGGCCGTTCTTTCTTACACACTTCTCAAAATACTTAAAATTTTATTTTTCATGCACAACAAATGTTGATTTGCCACACACACATTGTAGAAAACTGCAATGCCGACAAAGAGCAAAATAATAAGAAAAATGACCAGGCCTCTGGCACTGGCTCTATTACTGTCCCTAACTTTGCTTCATCTGCACTCTTGGCATGAAACCCCAAAAACTAGTTCAAGAGTAGGACCCCATGTGTTTAATGAATCCATATAAACAACCTTTAGCTTTTGGTTCCCAAAGTGAACTGCTTATTAACTGTCCTTTTTAATGACCTACATGCAAGGCAAGCATGCATGACCAACAAGATTCCTACTAGCTTTTCAATTTTTGCTACGTTGGGATTTGGAAGCAAGTACTCTTCCTTATAAATGGTCTCTAGTTATGTACAAATCATCGTATCTAGCAGCTTACAGAAGTTATTCTTGCCTTTCGGCTAAAATCGAAGGTCTTGTTGATCCAAACAAAGGCAGAAATTCCTCTTTATCTTTTGTTTTTCCCTCCCTCTTTCGCTTTTGTTTCCCTTACAACTTCAAGTTTACTCCTTCTGCACGCCTTGATAGGAGTCAACCCTTTTCTTGATTTAAGACTTGGTGAAATATAGAGTACGCCGTTCTAATGTTAAATCTAAGATTAGTTATGTTGATTTTATGGTTTAAGTGATGTGTTCATAAGTCATTTATTCAACAACATCTAATCTTTTGCCCGTGGTTTAACTCAAAACTTCTGTTCCCATCACCCATCTTTCTTTCAAGCAATGACTTTACCCTATTAGTGATCAGTGTCAATTTGAAATCTTCCATGCACCAAAAGTCTTCATGTTCTATGCATAAAAAAGAAAATTTATGAACTCTCATTTAAAGGGATCCTGTCGTGACTTAAGGTTTGGCTTTCATGCAGGAACAACATATCTACTGACCTTTACAAGGCCGTCGGTTTGATGCATGTGTCACCCCCTACAAACTAATGAGAGTTCATCTTCAAATCCTTAAGGATCAATAACAACCAGAAAGACTTCATAATTCCCATTTTCAAATCCTTAATTTGTGTCAAATTTAATGGGATTACGCATTAATTAGTTGCAGATTATATATAGTTCACTGACTTCAAACGCTTACAACAAAAGCATATATAGGTCAAGAGTTGAGGGAGCTAGGCTTTATATAGACCTCTATTAACGGTGACAACCTTGTTAATCCATTGATTTAGGTCTAAGTACTGACCATGAATCATGTGAAGACTAATATGTACAATTTCTTTTTCCCTCTTTAGTGTTCCTGTTTAGTATGTATCAGTGTGATCATAATCACAAATCAGATTAAAAATAGCAGCAGAATCTTTCTGTTTAGTATGTGTCAGAAATCACGAATCTGTTATTGATGAATTCAGAGATTATGATTCCTCATCACTTACCATATTAACAGACGAAAAAACAAAGATACATTGCCTATGTATCTATATATATATATATATATATATGCACGTATAGCTACTACACAAACTTGACAAAGAAACTCAAAACCTGGTTTCTCTGACGGATAATCAATCTGTGAAGGTGATCATGACGGATAACAACAGCCAACCTAAGAAAACTCAAGGACGCCGGAAAATTCCCATCAAGGCCATAGAAAACCAAAGCAAAAAGCTTATCACTTTGTCTAAGCGCCGTCATGGGCTTATGAACAAAGCAAGCGAGCTCAGCATCCTTTGTGGAGCTGAAGTTGCGTTTATCTCCACCAATGTCGGCCATAACAAAGTCTTTGGCTTTGGCCACCCCAGTGTCGACACCGTGTTAGACCGGTATATCAACCGGAATTTTAACACAGAATCACAGGCGGAGAACAACGATCGTATACAGATACTAAAAGAGGAGTACAAGGAGCGCCTGAAAATCCTGGATGAAGAAGAAAAACGTCTTGCCATTGTTAAGGAGCAGAACAAGAGGAATAATGGATTCTGGTGGGAATGGGATGAGGCTGTAGCTGATATGGACTTGGAGGAGCTTGAGTACTATAAGCTCAGCCTTACACAGCTTAAGAACAAGGTAGTCCAGAGGAAGATGGAGTTAATTGCACCGGCAAGTCCATATATCTCAAACAACTTGCTTGCCGGCGGTCCTAGTTCTGGAATTCCATAGTGCATTCAGCCATTGTTTTGTTATAGCTAAGTAAGGGCCTTGCTTGCTTATCATTTATTAAGCTTCTTAAAGCAGTTAGTATATTTTTATATTACTCTTCATAACTAAGTTGTATATCTCGAAATGAAAGCTTATATTTACTACTAAATAAGTAATCACTCATTCGAAGTACATTGGAGGAGTGCTATTGTTCTATCTCAAATTGAATTTAATATATTAAAATCTAAATTAAAAAATCACATAATAGAATTTAAATAAAACCTAAATTAATTTTGAGATTAAAAAGTGTTTAATTCTTTGAGATTTTTTTTTATTTAGTGTTGAACTTTGGAAAAATTTTAATTTAACTAAACAATTTTAAAATCTTAAAAGATTAGATAAATATTTTAAAAATCAGAAGTTAAACCGATAAAACAAGAAGTTGAACCGATATTAAACCGTCATAAGTCTGACTAAAGATTAAATATATTAAAATTTTTGAGATATGATTGAAAGAGACTGCCCTTATATATATTAAAGAAGTTGAAGTTTGATTTTTAAAATATATTTTTAAATTAATAAAAATTAATTAATTTTTATTTATAAGAATTTATTAATTTGTAAAATTGACCAATTAATTAATTATTTTTTAATAAAAATTTATTAAAATAAATCAAATTAAAAAGTTGATATTACAGGTAGAAGGATTGAGTTTTTTAATTATTGAATATTAGATAAATTTTAAAATATTATCTAATTAATTTTCAATTCCATTAGAGGAGATAATCAATTGGGCCTAGGCCCAGCCGGCCTTCTCCCGGAGCCCAAAAGCAAAACGCATCGATTTGTTCTTCACATTCGGGTGCCGTGCGGTGACTAGAGAGAATAAAGAAAGAAATAATAATAGTTAGGAAGAAGGGAGAGGGAGAGGGAGAGGGTGAGGGGTTTTTGTTTGGTTGTTTGTTTGTTTATGGGTCGGTCACTCAAAATCCCTTCAATTCAGTTCTCCTCCTCTGGTATTCGTTCATTCGTTTATTCATTGGTTGTACGGTAAGGAAGGAGAATGGAAATGGAGGATTGTGTTGGAGTTGGAGAGACGGAGAATCGGAGACGAAGAAAGAAGAGGAATAACAAGTGGTCTCCGTCTTCTTCAACTTCTCCTAACTATTACAATTACAGTTGCCCTATCAGTAATTTAGACGATGGTTGTCTTATGCACATCTTCAGTTTCTTACCTCCTATTCCAGGTCTCGCACTCACTCTTTTTCTTCCTCAATTCTATTTCTTCGGCTTTGCACGATGATCCAGTTTTGTTTTTTAGTTATTTTCTCTAAGGTCTTTTTATTTTATACTCCATAAATTCATGTAATTAGCTCTTTTGTTGTCGAATGGACCCATTTAACTATATAGGTAATGGGTCAACAAAGATTCCGTCTTTGTAGTTTTTGAGCAAACAGTAGCCGATTGTTCTGAGTTCAATATGTCAATAATTTTTATCTAGCAGGAATAAGAGAGCTTTGGTGTAGTTAAGAAACCCGCTTGGTTTACAATTTTCTGTGTGTTGTGTGTGTATACATTTTTCAGCTATCGAAGTTCTAATTCTAAAGAATTATAACTCATTTAAATTGGGTAAGGTTTGACTCGACCCACTGTTCCAATTGAGAACGAATTGCGGTTGAAGATATTAAAGCGATCGATCTGGGTTTGCGTGTTAGGACATGAGGCTGATCATTTCTGCCAAAAAAAAAAAAAAAAGCTAAATGGGGAAAGCAGTGGAAAATAGGGTTTAGATGAGTATTTGCTTAATGTTGGAGCATTTCCCAATTGAATTGATCGCTTGTAGTTTAGTTACTTATTGTTATACAGATTGGATGCTGAACCTTGCATGTATATTCAGTACCAAACGTATTTGTTCTGCTTGTGTCACAAATTGTATTTAGTTTGCAGATCGGTATAACACCGCCCTCGTTTGCCACAGATGGCAATACTTGGCTTGTCACCCTCGACTGTGGCTTAGAGTAGATCGATCTGTCAAAGATTTTTCAGAGCCTGGAGTTTTCCCCAGCATTGAGACAGCTGTGTCTGCTGCTAGGTATGCCCAGTGGCATTTTGCATATGTGTGTTTTTGGCTTTAAGTAAATTGGGATTCAAAGCTAACTGTAAAACTTTTTCTTTATAGGCCTGGTGATACTATTCTAATTGCAGCAGGTGGCAGTCATCTTGCTTCAAATATTCAAATAAAGAAACCTCTTTGCCTGGTATGTTCCTGCTTACACATTTTCAAGTTTTTAAAGGCTTCTTGTTCAGAAAAGTACCTCATAGGTGGGTTCAGACGTACCTTTTATGCTGAATCTGGAAAGACTTGAGTCATATGCCATTTTAAGATAGAACTAGCCGTAAGTTTATCATGCCAACTTTTTTTGTTCTCTCGGTTTGGGCCCGTACTTTATGATTTTCCCTGGTGAGGTTAACATTATTCCCATATTTTTAAAATTTCTATGCGATGGTTGTCGCTATGTTTAACAAGCTAAAATTTAAAGTACACGCCAATTATTTTCCAAAATCTGTAAAGTATCTCTTCGGAAAGGTTGCATGTTATGAGTTCCTTATGGTTTTTCTATGTTTCTTCATATATATTCTCATTTCCTACTTCCTTTTACCAGTGGTGAGAAACTTGGTTACATTGTAGAAACAATGACATAGAGTAGATGGGTATTATAATATTTGTATGTGTATATACATGTAATTGCTCTGGGCGATGGGGAATGACCTCATCTTCTGTATCACGAGTTCAGATCTGTCCAATTTTACTCTTTCTAACCCTGTCCAATATCCAAAATGATGTCGTTTTGGCCATTGGACATAAGTTTAGAGACTGTCCAAGGGTACTGGACAGGGTTGGACAGAGTAAAATTAGGCAGAGGATCTCCACTCCTGTATCATACTATGAGAAAATAAGATTAGTTAGTGTAGTTTGTACATTCCATCACGAGCAGTTTCTAAGTCAATTGAGTCATCTAGATTGGTGGAGGCGAGCTCCCTGATGAAACAACACTGTTGTGCTCCCGAGGTTCGGACAGGTATGGAAGTTTTTGTAAAATGATGTTCCGTTGCTAGATGTTGATATATGGAGTTGTCTTGCCGTTGTGCCATCACAGAAAATTCTTAAAATGAACAATGATATTTGTAGAACCGTCAGTATGAGTTGTCTCTCATATTCCAACCCACCACATTTGAAAAAGAAAAATGAAAAAAAGAAACCATCTTTGTTATAGTGTTATGCATTGGTACCAGGTGATTCTCTTAATTCCTGCATGTAATGGGGGTACTCTGATGTCTGGATCCAAGAATTGCTATTTGTATCTATTTGAGGTTTTGACACTGAACTATATAGAGTTGACTTCTCCTATAGTTATCATTCTTGATCTTTTTTTCTTCTGCCAATGGTAAGCTGCAGAATATGGTTGGTTTTTATTTGCGCAGTGCACTGGAATTCATGTCAACTTGTAAATTGTCAAACTTAACCGTGAAGGCTGAGCTGGGTTGCTGCTTGCTCCATAGAAGTGGATGGCTTACCATTGACGGCTGTGTACTTCAGTGTGAGTCGAACCCTCTGGATTATCTATCATGCCCTATAGTCAGTACAGCGAGTGGGTGTCAAATCCTCGCTTCCTCGCTGAAGACTGATTGTGATGGTGTTTCGGTTATTCAAACTCGAATTGAGGGAGGTGCCAAGGCTGTCCTTACAAATGGGGACCTTTCATTACAGCGGGTTCGAGTCATTTATACACGAACTTCTGTTTACTTCTGGTTCGACGTAGCTCATCAGTGATAATTATCTTAACTGTTCTCAAGTAATTGTGAACCCTTTTACACTGTTCTCAAGTAGTCGTGAAGCCTCAACTCGAGTGTGAACCATTTAATTTTCAAGATCATGTAGATCATTTACTTCTGAATAGATTAGCTATTCCCTTATGTTCATAAAATCATTAGTCCTTTAGAAGCTAAAATCATTACATAAAAGTGCAATATTCAGAAACAACTATAGCTTCATGTGCCATTTATATAAAGAACTGTTAACTTTGCAAACAAGTCTAATGTCTCAAAGTAGAACAAGTCTATTTACTCAAGTCTGTAACAAATATCCTCAAAGCTTCCCAATAATGGAACCATTCCCTTATCCATCATTACACAAGGAAATTGATGTTACTGTTCTGCTTTATTGTGATTATAAGAAACGAACCAGCTTCAGTGTCCCCCTCTTTCGGACTTAATAGCTCCACCCCTCTCAGCATTAATGGTGTTCTCCAATGTGCCATGCCCCAAGCTGATTCAGGATTGTTTCCTGCAAGGAAATTGAAGAAATGCATTCAGACACTAATGGGGTAAGCTCTTATTGAACGATCATTTCAAGTGAGCGAGGAAGAAGGAAACATCAACCAGTTGGATACAAGTTGGATGAACTCAGCTTCCTGAAGTAGGTCTTCTTTGTATCACCAAATCATCAGCAGAGTAATAATCAGCAATGAGCCTATATATGTATGATGGGTTGTGCCCTCCACTGTGAAGGTCGTCCGAAGTTAGTTAACAAACTATATATGAATGATCCATTCATGTACTTACCAACCTCAACAAAACTTCCTCATACAATTGCCAAAAGCATCTGAACTTACGTATCAGTAATGAAGAGGCTAACGAGGTTTGGCGGTACATAATCGAAAGTCGGATTGACAATGTGAAGGAGAGGAGAGCCGGAACCACTGCCAAAATCCAAGCAATCTGAGAATTCTCCAAAATCAAGAAGCTCAGATGGGGATCTCAACTCATTCAATAAGACCTCTGGGTTGTGAGGATACAGAGGGCACAACTGTCGCAAAAATTACCATCAGTCACTCATTTATAGCAAACAAAAGGGCTCAAAAGGAGCTGAACTACTAATTCCAGAGGCATAGAGTGATACACTGCAAAAATTTTATTTGTTTAAAGTAGATAAGTCTCAAAATCTTTACTTCTACCACCACCAATATCTAGGAAACCAGTAAGTATTTGTCATTTATGAGACATCTCCTCACTTTTTCTCTCACTCTCTCTGTCTGCATTCAATTGATCTGCTATTCCACATAATTCATATGTCAAACAGAGCTGAGCTTGTGCAAGATTACCTTGTGACTTCCAGCAAGTACTACAAAAGGGACAGCATGCTTTTGAGCTGCAAGTGCGACCATATTCATGCCAACGGGTGCTATGACGCCACCATTGGCCATCACGGCATGAGCTCCTACAATAACCTTCATACCGAAAATTCAGGAAATGTGTAAGCCTCCCTTCGCCCAAGATAAAAGGCAAGGGAAAGAGGAGACTTTAGCATACCATGTTCACCCGGGAAATCATGGCAAAGACTGCAGAGTCAGTAATCAGAGTAGTCTGTAAACCTTTTTCCACCAGCCCCTTTGCAAAAGCATGCCCTTGATATCTAGTTGAATAACAGCTGGCAGTAAGAACATTTCTAACAAAATAATATAGTGAAACATTTCTAACAAAATAATATAGTGAAATTCCATCATACAACTCAGTATTTGTAATCTAGTACAAACCTTGGAGCACCCTCTGCAACAAAAACTCGGAATGATCTTTTCTTCTCCTTTGCGAAACAAAGAAATTTCGATACTGTTTTTGAACTGCCTAAAGTCAGAATCACTTCGCTGAACATAGATTTAGCAAGTAGTTAGCACATAAAACAGGTATACTAATGTGATTTTGAATGAGCTTGCTAACCTACTGCAAGATAATAGAGTCACAAACTGTAGAAAATAGTGCATAGTTATGAATAGCACAAATTATAAAATAGAAATACAAGTATGCTTGACTGGTTACATATCACTGGGGGCAGTATCTTAGATCCTTCACTCATATACAGCGGTAAGAAATGACCGTATTGATCAGGGAGCTTTTTCAACATTGCCTTTGTTGCCAAGAATTTTATGCTTATTGTATCATTATCAGGAAAATATTTCTCAAATTTAACATAGTATGCGGCAATCCACAAGTTAAATTCAGGCGTGTCCAATTCATTGGCAAACTTCAACATTTTAGTATTCTCCAAGTCTCTAGCCTCAGAAAATAAATGAAAAATTGAACCTACTGAAGATGAAACTAAACATAATATGAGAAGTATCTATCAGCTAAACTTAATACAACTGAAATTCAGGACAAAGATGAAAAGTTGTTGGTGATTATTCTGTAGTAAACAGCAAAAGATAATTGAAGAGCAGTGGCTTAAAACCATTATGGAATTTGCTTCAAGCATGAAAGTCCCATTTCCCTCCAACCCGACCTGGCCACCCACCCCATGCAATTCAGCACAGAGAGAGAGTATACATGGAAGTTTACAAACACGATGGACTTAACAGACCCAAGATCAAAAAGGGAAAATTACTTCTGATGAATATGCTCAACAGCTTGCTCTGCAATCACTTCATGACAAGTTGATATTACTTCAATAAGTTCATTAACTGCTTCGATGACATGATGTTTCAGCCTTTTACTTCTTGAACCTTTATCAGCAGCTGCTATGGAGGAAAGAAAGAATCTCAACGTACCAAGGTATCAAGAGACGTGCTATGTACTGATGAAATAAATTGTTATAGCATGTAAAAAATTACTTAACTAATGATATCATAAAAACATGAATGTTTATTTCCATCGTAAGCATAAAAATACAGTAAGCAACTGATCTCTAGCATAAAGCAGCGAAGATTAGCCAGATAAACTAAAGAATCTTGGTTGCATGGTTGTCGTCCAATTAGAAAACAACAGATATGATGTCGTACATAATGAAATGAAAAAACAAGTTTCAACTATGGAATTTAGTAACATACATTTACTTTTTCCATCAGATTCACCTCCTGATGATGAAGCATGAGGAATAGCTGCTGACACAGGAGTTTCCTCCAGCAGGGTGTGCAAGGAAGGTGCACGTAAAGTGCTTCTTGCAGCAGCAGCAACTGCAGCTGCTGAGAGAACTGGCTGATTATCTCCCTCACCGTCATCGTCATCGTCATCACTTACAGATGATAAATTCAAGCCCCCAATAGCAGCTGTGGTTAGAGATATGTCCTCGTCCCTGATGATGTTCAAAACACGCCTCACAATGTTACCTACTGCGAGCTCTGCAGCAATGAATTGTAAAAGTATGAATGGAACTAGCAAATCCATCCACCTCACAAAAGAATAATTTCAGATCACATAAAAATGGCACCCCGACGTCTTTAACCTGGCAGTTAGTTCCATTGCTACCAACAGACTCCAACAGCTTTATAGAATCAATCCCATAAAAACGGTCAAGAAAGTTATAGCAGCAAAAAACGCATCTAAAGCAAAGCTCTCTACTCCTAATTAAAAAGAAACTAACAGAATCACAAACCAAGAGGATTAGCAGCAATTAGTTGCGCTCCAACAGATTTCACAGCATCAATTAAAGCTCCAGCCTGATTGGTGTAAGGCACTCGAGTTTGTGAAATCACTGAGCGTAGCAATTCCGCTGTAAGCTTTGACGTGGCCTGCGAACCCTCTATCTGCCTGCTTCCATGTACCGAAAAGCCAACCAAGTGAGATAAAAGAAACCATTCTGCACAGAATGAGAACCTATACAATTGAACGGGTTCACCTTTTCTTAAGCTTGTTTATAAAATCATTGAGAAGAGGTTGTACGTCAGGCATTACTGAAACTTTGAATACCCACCACCAAAATCTAACTCCTTACTCTCTAATACTTCTGAAAGAATAAAGGGAAAGTAAGCTATTTGAACTCATAATTCACTTAGCATTTTTTTCTCTAACCAAGCAGAACAATCAGTTATATACTATACAAGTAAAGAAAAAGCTTACAAGAGATTGGAGATAGAGAGAACACCGGAGCGTAGAAGCACGAGAGATGAAGACTGAAGAGTTGCAATAATGTTTACGAAACCATAAGGTTTTTAGGGTTTTGGGCCTTGAAAGAGGAGATGACGTCAGTGTTCTTTTGGGCCTTTTTGGGGGGTGGGGTTGGGGTTGGGATTGGAGTGGGGTTGCACTTAGACACCCACCAAAAGAACTAAACAATGCTTTAACGTTCCAACAGTAAACGTCCCACGGCTCATTAACGCCGGCGACATTCGCCTGTTCGGAAAAATTATATCTTTTACCGCACATTCTCACTCTCACTCTACAGCTTTAACTTGAATTTCTGTCTCTCATTCAAAAACCCATGTTCCAAGGTAGTATACCGGCATGTGTAAGACATGAAAAGGAAGGATATTCATTTCTATCATGATAAACAGAATGGAAATGCGAAATTTTGATCTGATAATTCTTGTCATTGACATTAAGAGATTCAAATGGATGAGAGTACTCTTCTAAGTTTTTAACAAATTTAATAAAGATGATGTATACGAAAATGTCAAGGTTAGGGACTTAATACCTCGTTGCAAATAATTTATATCTCTTATTGTCTTCCATCAAAACAAGGAGATGAAGGTTCGCAGTAGAAGTACGTGAGGTTTCAAAATAAACGGACACGACTTATCATAAGGAAACCAACGGATAACAGCATGACCATATATGTACTCTACACAAATGGAGATTTTATTTTCATGTTTCTTTCCTTTCTGGGTTTTCGTTACACGCAAGCATTTCGATTCTGAATTTTTTCCAGAAACCAATCTTTCTGGTGTTCATACTCTTTTTGGATTTATTCCATTACCTTGTTGGTACTGTCGGAATTGTTTTGTGCTGGCTTCTCAAGAATCTATGTAAGAGCTTGAGACTATTTCTCATGCTTTATGTGACTAAATTGATATGTTTTGTTTGCCCCTTTAAAAGTTTCTTTTCCCAGTCCAGCTTCACCATATTTGAGGGACATTGAACTTTGAGGCAGTTGTTCTTTGATATTTTGTCTTTCAATACTTTCTTATGAGCTATAAAATTTCTTGACTTGATATTTACTTTCATGTCTTTGCGTATAGAGTTTCTATTCTAGCATGGCATCTGCCAATCCTTTCTTTGATGATATGCAGAGGGTACCTTGGGTGATTGATCCTCTGCAAGACGAAGCTTTTCACCTTCTCATGGCCCCAGCATAGAGCATTCTTGCGGTTTATGGGTGATGATGATGAGGCAAACTATAGCTACAGTCTCGAGGTTGGTGGGAATGGG
>JANSVA010000005.1:1807912-1839204 GCA_025504915.1 Erythroxylum reticulatum
AGGAACGAGTGAATGAACCGCTAGAACTGGCATTGGATGACCTTAACTGATAATCTCGGATTTTCTTGTAGTCTCGTAGGAGATTATCCCACTTATCATTGCATTGGTTCACCAACGACCAAGTTTGCCTGGATGGCTTTTTCGCTGCCCTCCTCTCGCATAACGTCGTTGTCGCAGTAAACGCAGGTAGCGATAGCGAGGGTGGTGTAAGAGGCGCCACAAACGAGGTTGAAAGAGGATGCGGAGGAGACTGCGGAGATTTAAGGTTTGGGAAATCTGGAGAAGGATGGAAGGGTAGGAGACAATGGGGCAAACGTCGATGTAGACGGGATGGGATTCTCGATTTCAGCTTAAGGTTGCCAAATTTTACAGCCTAAATATTGTGAAGCTGAGAATCTGAGATACCATTGATGAAGACGACGACAACTTTGGAAACGAAGATTGAAGCTTTAGCCTCTTTAAGGGAGAGGGAGAGTGGAACTGAGTAGTGGGAAGAAGGCTTTTGCTCTGCTGCTCATTATATAGAGGCATAGAGCAGTGTTACATTTGTTACGTACGGTAGAGTACGATTTGATTTGGTTTTTTAAGCACGATTTGATTTGATTTAGTTGTTGTCTCCTATTCTGTTTTTGTACACGAAAAAAAAAAAGTTAGTTTGGATGGAGTAGTTGAATAGACTGCCAATTTTCATGCATGGAGTAGTTGAAGATAATGGGATATGCGTGTTGTGAAAGAGGACGATGACGATGGCTGCTGCTGCTGCTAAGCTACTGGCTCTGGCTGGCAAGGAGAACAGAAAGTTTAACAGAAGTAGGGAAAGACGAATGGGGTAATTAGGTAAACAAACCTTTCCTTTCAGTACAAAACATAAATTCCTCACATGTCAAAACCAAAATTCATTCCTTTAACTTCCTATCTTCATATCACAAACTCTTCTTTCTCTCTCTAGCAGTCTGTCTTTTATACTATAGTGAACTTCAGATTTCATCTCCATTCTTCGGTTTCAAGCTATTTCCTATCTGGGTTTTCCTCCTAACTCTACATATATCCACAAAGTTTTGATCTTTGATGTGTGGCGCTTCAGAATATGCATTTATTCTAGCTTAGCATGCATGTAAATTCTAATTTTTTTAATAATTAGTACTAAATTAAAAAATTAGAACCTTTTAATCTATTATTTCAAAATTAAAACTATGTTTTTTATTTATTAATGCTTTCTTTCTGCCACAGCTGCTCGCAGTTTCCATTTAGTAATTTTGTGTAATAAGAGAACTCTACTATGTCATCCAATTGGTAGTTTGAAAGAGGAAGTGATGTTACTAACAATGAAAAGCATTTCCTGCTGTAGTAGTAACCAACCCTTTTGTCTGCATAGCTCGATCTTTGATTTCTCAGTGCTGTAATTGCAGATTAAGAACTGCTAACACAGTTTGGCTGTTCCTGCTCTAAACAAAATCATATGAAAAGGGCTCAGGAGGTTCTTGAATCAACTCTACAAAGTAGTACATCTAATAAGCAATCAATCCCATTTTTAGTTCGGTTTTTAATTTTTCGTTGTTAAAAATTGATAATTTTATTAATTAATTATCAAATTTTATCTAATTATTTTATAAGTTAAAATAAATATATAAATTTTTATTTAACAATTTCTTTTCTTAATTTAACTTTACAATTTTCAATAAATTTTGAGACCATTATCAGTAAAGGTTATTCCCACTACCTTTGACAAAGTGACCGTTCATAGTGCTGAATGGTGTAAGGTATGATGTTGGGACCAACTCATTTATCCTATTCACACGCATGATAATTCCTTCTTCGATACTATATAGTAAATCACTATTAGTGAAATGGACTATCCTCACCTACTAAAAGTAGAACTCTTCACCTTCAGGCTTCAATTCCAAGCCTGTTCCAAGGAATTTGTTTAGTATGAGAACAGTGGAGACAGGTTTTAAGGATCCGAGTAAAGAATGGATAAATCTGGCATTATAAAGATATGAATCAGACAAGAACTAGAAAAAAAGAAAGATGCTAAACAGGAGGATAAGAGTAATCTTTATATTCTTTCTGCAATCTCTAAAAGCTTTTTTCAAGATTTGATACGTGGGGAAGAAATCTGTGACCTAACAGCTATTCACGTTTTGACCGCAAATCTGGTACTTTGGGAGATTATTACAGAATCACGTTGTTAAATATGTTATCAGGATCATTTTTGTCCTGAAAATACTCACTGCTAAATCGTAATTCTGTCGAATTTCGATATGCCAGCCATTATCTAAATTAAGACAGCGATAGCAAAAGAAAGAACAAAATGAACACTTTCCACTCATTCCAGCATCAAAAGACGTAAGGTTTTGTACCTGAAAGAATGGAACTTTTTTCTTCTTTCTTCGAGTTTAAGCAGAGCAGGCAGGTACATACTGGTGGAAATTTCAACCATCAAAAGAAAATGAAAAAAAGACCATATCATATAAATAATATTTTACCATTTGAGAAGATGTTCCTGTGCAAAGGTCTAATGATATTAATAGATAATGTTAGTAATAAAAGATTTAGTTGGTAAAGAGTCCCATGCACGTGCACGTAATGTGCCCGTATTCTAAGAGAAGGGAAAATGGGGTCAAGTTGGCCACCACCTCCTTCGCTAAATACTCAATGATGAGGAAAGGAAGGTACTATCGTTGTTATTATTATTATAATAAGGAAAGAACATACCACCTTCTTTGCTTGTTGTCCAATTCAAATATCAACCTAGAAGATCCGGGAGATTCTTGACGAAATCTGCCGGATCTTGCTTTCCAAACTGTCCAGATTTCCTACAGGATTTGTATCTTTTAGAGGACATGACTCACCATTTAAGACATCACCCACCTTCTTTTGTTTCTCATTGTTCATCTTCTTTTTTCTGCTTCCCTGGTTCTGTTCTTCTTCTTCTTGTGTTCTTGCAACCTTATTTGGATTCTCGCATCATTTCTGCAACATGGGTTTGGCCACGGAGACTCAGTTTCATGTCCTTGCTGTTGATGATAGCCTACTTGACAGAAAGTTGATCGAAAGGCTCCTGAAGACATCTTCTTATCATGGTATGTTGCGTTCCCAGTGGTGAAACAAAGAAACTCTGTCGGTTGTTTAATTCCATGTTGATCTTAATTGTTAACGATCTATGTTTCTTCATCTTCTACAGTTACAGCAGTTGACTCTGGAAGTAAGGCTTTGGAGTTCTTGGGTCTGAATGAGGACTCTGAAGAACATAGAGACTCAAATCCAACCTCTATTTCTCCGGATCATCATCGCCATGACATTGAAGTAAACTTGATCATCACAGATTACTGCATGCCTGGGATGACAGGATATGATCTCCTAAGAAAAATCAAGGTAATTTCTTATTGATTTCGAGTCGTTGTTCCCAAGATCAGTGTGTTTGATATGTGCAATCACTCACTGGAATCTGATTATAGATGTTTCTAATGGCTTTCAGGAATCTAAATCGTTCAAGGACGTACCAGTTGTGATAATGTCTTCAGAGAACGTCCCAGCAAGAATTAATAGGTAAGATCAATCAAAGAAATAATTTCCCTTACATGATTATTAAGTTTGATCCACTCAATATTTTGATATACGAATTACCAACCTTACATTGGTTGGTGGGTATTGATCAGATGCTTGGAAGAAGGTGCTGAAGAGTTCTTTCTGAAGCCAGTTCAATTGTCAGATGTGAACAAGCTTAGACCTCACCTGATGAAGGGAAGAGTCAACGATGATCAGCGCAATAACAAGAGGAATGACATGGAAGAAATTCACTCACGTGATAGAACGAAAACCAGATACAATAATGGATTAGAAGTTCTATGATTAGGCAGGATCTAGGAATTTACCAAGGCACAGGGAGAAAATTTCTTGATCTGATCTTTATCCATTTTTTGTTCATTTTTTTCACCTTCTCTATAGGATTGACTATACAAGCTTAATAGAAAATTTTATCCAGAGACTGAAAACACTTTGTAATGTTTTTCTTTGAACATCTAATAACATAAGATGATAATCTGAATCATTCGAGGAAGCAACCTCGACTTTGTAACTACAGAAATCAAAATGTTCCACAAATTTTGTTGTTTAATCATGGCTCATGAGTATAAAGATCCCATTTCTCTCTTTCAATCAAACGTCAGTCAACTGTACAGAAGGCTATAGCTAATCTATTCATCAATCGACGACGAAGTTTTTGCTTGAAGACTATAGCCTATTCTCCATTTTTCAATTATATTTGGTTGTTGAAGATACGTAATTCCAACCACCTATGCTAATATAAGTAAAAACAAAATGTTCTGTAAGAGATTCTGTGCATAATATCTAATATTATAATGCGGAGAAGCAATTTTCTAGATCATACAATCTTTTATCCGTTTACTTTCTCACTTCAAAATCAATAGTGCAGTGAACAAACTTGAACCAAAAGATACATGAACTATGATATCTGAAAATAGTCAAAGGCAGCTCACCCACGCTAAAACAGAAGAAAAGAATGTCTAGGTTCATGCAAACCTTCAAAAGGACGTTTTACTTTTGCTTCCTACTGGAGAATTATGATCTCCCACGTGTCCTCTGATGCTTAGCCTGCATACACAAATATCAGCAATTTTCAGACCACAAGGGAACAGATACAAGGTTCAAACTGAAATGGAATTTTGCGTAGAACCAGTCACTTTGTGATCCCTCATGCAGTCATGCAATTCCATTTTTAGCTAGGAAAGCATTGTTCTCTTTGCTTATAATCATCACTTGAATCAGCTACTCCCAAAGTCACTGATTGAAGCTCGTCTAGGTTATTTGGTAAAACGGAAGGAGTAAGGGAATGTGGAACTACAAAGTGGAAATATATACAAACGTTCGCAGTCTAAAGTTCAACCGAATCTCAGCAATACAAGTGAGTGATCCTGTCTTATCTTCTGGGATCAACAGAAAATGATTCATTCCTTCACCAAAACATAGAAATCAGACTACCGTGAACAAACAAGTAATTTTCCTTTTTTGTTGTGTGCGATAACTAACAACATATAATAGGAAGGAATGCCTTCTAACACAAAATTGAAAAAATATATGGGATTGTACTCCCAACGACATAAATCAATAAATAAATACTTTTCTTCACTAATTTTTTACATGCTTGATCAAGATTGCAAATGTTAATAGACTACTAGAGCTAAAAATAACAAAAAAATTATATCCATGTTGTGCTCCTAGGTGAAATAGTTGAATCTTGAATCGCATAATTCTGAAAACGTTGGAAGATTGTTATTGGAAAAAGGGAAATCTCTGCCCCCGTACTTGTCAGCACAATAACTAAACTGAAGGTCGTTCAATTGCCAGACACCACTTCAATTGGAACCAGTATTGTCAACAGAGTCAAATTCACTTCAAGAACATGAACAACTGCAAAAACAACAATAGGACAAGAATGAAATGATCAAGTGCTGTACCGAAATAATATTAGAGTGCACGTCAAAACAAGCAAGAATGCATTATTAGTACCTTCTAAGTTCCAGAACTTGTATGCACAGAGCTGAGATGAGCTAAATAATTGCTCTCAGCAAAATCATGCAGTGAACGATGAGGACGTCCCACTTGAGCGTCAAATTTTCCAACCCCTTCTTTCAGCAATCTTCTACACTCATCAGGGTCCTAGAGAAAAAAGTAGGGAAGAGGATCTCAAAGTAAATGTATCAAGGAGAGAAAATACCACTAGGGAACTAAAAAATTGCAGCAAGGATATTGAAGAAAAGGAAAGGAGATGCAGTAGTACAAACAACAAAAATCTATGAATTGGCATGACAAAAACAACTTTGTCGGAATAGGTTCCTAAGAAGATTCCCTCTCCGTGCCAGTCAGACAACACTTGCATGGATAGTGATTTAGACGATCGTAAATCAACCCAATGCAAACAAAAAACTGAAAGTCTTCCAATAGGTTCATTTATTTCAATAAAATTATAGATCAAGAGAAGTAACTAAAAAACACTTCAGTAATAAGAGGCACTCACTATTTTATATTTAGTTCTTTTAATCAAATTAGGGCAAGAGTAACCATACCTGCAGGAATTTGAGCATCAGCTCTTCAATTGTACTACGCATTGCCAAAGTCTCCACATTAATGGGGCGAGTAGCACCCATACGATGAGCGCGACTAATAACTTGCTCTTCCATGCTGGTAATGTTTCAATATAAGCCATTCTTTCAATTCAAAAGATGAAAACAGGATAAAATCTGTAACATGGCGAGACATATTGTGTGCGTGTGTCCATGTGAGTATGTGTGTGTGAGAGGGAGAGAGAGAGAGAGAAATAGAGGGAGATTTTTGCAAGTCAACGAAACTTCATCTCATCAGTATTATGTGCTTGTGGTAACTGATTAGATTAAGCAGACAGAAGCTGGGCAAGACAATCCAAATCCAACAACATATTTTGAACATATGGTAAAGGGAAATTCATACTGTTCACATATAACAATTTGTTTACTAGGGGAATTCATACTGTTGACATATAACAATTTGTTTACTAGTAAACAGAAACAATCATGGACACAAATTCTCCTTTCAAGGAGAATAAAGGTGAAAAGTTTACCTTCTGTCCCAGATTGGTTCCAATAAAAATACATGGGTAGCAAAGCTAAAGTCAAGACCCAATGCAGCACTTCCATCCATTAAAATAGCTGTACAAGTTGGATCATCACGGAATGCAGCCAATGAAACGGTCTGAAGGGTGGAATACACATCTTCAAAAGTTCATACCATAGCAAAATATAAATGCAGAAAAGAAGAGAAATAGCAAGATATACCTTCTTGTATGTATGCAATGGACCAGTAAGCTCAACCCATTTGATGCCTGCATGTGTTAACTGTCCATAAAATGAAATGAAGAAAACAGTCAATCTCAGAATTTATTAAAGAAGAATCAGATGGACCTATGACTTGTTACTAATGAGCAGTAACAGATACCTGCCGTCCAACCACAGCAAGATGCTCCAGAAATTGAGAAAATATGATAACTTTTTCGGTGGATGTCTTGTGAGAGTCAAAACAATGTTTTGAGGAGACCTCAGATAATCCAGACGAATTACTAATCTGGGACTGATGAACTTGCTCTTCAATTTTCTTGACATAATTGGAATTGTTTACAGAGTGAAAACTCTCTCTATTGGCCTCCTGCAAAGATTTCAACCTCTGAACTATATAAGCTGCTTTACTGCTGGATGTTGATTCCCAATCTGGATACCATTGATCCTGCGTTGACATTACACAGCCAAATATTGGTAATCCCAACATACACCAATAAAAACCATTAAGATCATATTTTACCTAGCAGTAAGGCCATACCTGTTGGTATGCAGGTTGCAACTCAATAAGATCCTTGGGCACAGGCCATTTTGGGTTGGGATTTTCTGGCCGGGCTAATGTTTCTGGAGATTGCATCTCATACAAATAACCACAGTCAGGAAAAGTACATTTTTCACGATCCAAAGCAACACAATCAAGGCACAGAAGATGCCTGCAAGGTGTGATGATAGGTAGACGACACCATAGGTTGCATCTGACCCAAGTAGTCACCAAAGCAAAGAAAAAGGGGGGTCAGGAAGGAAAAAAAAAATCAGCAATTCGATACCTTACATGTGTCAAAAGCTGTCAAAATTGATCAACATTTCATCAAATGACAGAAAGTTACCTGAAACAGTTGCCACCGTATTGGAGACTATATTTTATGAAAGCATATACCTCTGAATCAGGATCTAGACCTTTTTCAACTAATAAGTCCATTGTTTCTTGAATATCTTCCCCAAATTCTTCCACTTTTATATGTCCAGCCACACAGCAAGACTTCCTCAAATTCATAACAGTAGCACTGCGATGTTTCCATTGCTTTGGATTTAACAAACTTTCAACATGAGATGGATCATTCCAGTCAGCCGTTAGAATATTCCGCCTCACTGTAGCAACAATTTCATTATAACTTCTTGCTTGCACCTCAGTGAAGTTGAGATATGTAACTTTCTTGATGCATGGCGGGATATCTTTTAAATCTACTTTTCTAGCACTAATCAAGCACCTACGTAGCAGTTGCAACAACCGGGAGCGGCCTTCCTCCATTTCAGCCTCAAATGGTCTAAGAATGCCTGTTTCCCAAGACTTCTGATTCAGTCCATAAGCTTCCTCATGTAGGAACCTAAGCATTGGCTGCAGATGTGACACCTGGCTATCAGGCGTATTAGGTGTAGGGGTTCCTGTCAGTAACCAGCGATTAGAAGCTGTCAATGAAATAACCATCTGTAATTTATTTGTCAAGTTAAGACTGGAACCAAGAGTATGCCCTTCATCTAATACAACCCTCAGCCAATGCACTTGCATTAGAGGACTTGTTTTATTGGCATCCCACTCAGCACTTAGTCGATTGAACGTTGTTATAACAACATCATAATCCCAAGCCAGATGGTGAGCGGAAGGTTTCCTGTGATCAGTCCAAATGCAGAGCCGCAATTGACCTGGTTTGACATGCTTTTCAATTTGGCTCTTCCAATGCTCAACTAGATTGACTGGAACAACAATCAGCGTTGCTCGTGATAAGTATAACCTCACTGAATTCAAAGGTTGGACAAGAGCCATTCTTAGAGCAGCCAGATCAAATGCTAAGTTGTTAAGCATCCGAGGATAATGCCAAGTAATACTAACCCCCCGACTTCTCCTTACAAGGCCAAATGCAAGAAATATTTTTTCAAGCCCACGAGCATCATAAAAGGGACATAACAAACCCAGTGTTTCCATAAGGGAGAGACGTTCAGGTGAAATTGTAGCAAACCACGTCAAGCCTTTCATGGTTTTAGAATTTAATAAAGAATAGTGCTTCTTAAGCACGCTGACAAAATACAACACATTTTCCTGCCTCCCATCCGAGGTTCCTTTCGTGTAAAATCCTGGTAGTGATGTTATGGACTCACAGTTGTCCCAAGGTTCTTCTGGATCTTCACAATTCCTATGTTTAGGATTGCTGTTCATGCTACAAAACCATGCAACTGTGGTATCAGCAACTGCATCTGTGAGCTTCCTCCACTTTTGGCAGGCATCACATTGAATCCACATTTCATTATGAACTGAACAATCATCTTTTGCATTCATACACGACATATCACATTGTTTTCCTCTAGAAGCACAAGCTGAGGTGCTTGATCTTTCCTTCCTATTGATTAAGTTTTTGCCTGCATTCTTTTTACTTCCCAAACTAGATGCTTCCTCAAATGCATGGAAAAGATTTTGTTTAATGCAACTCAAATTCCGTGTCGATCGAACTGCCCTTCTTACTGGTATGGAGCATGGTGTTGATAGTGTGCTCATTCCTCTACCAGAATAATACTCATTAAAGTCTCCCAATTGCTCGCCAGGATCCTTTAACTTTAGTCTTTTAGATGATGAAAGGTCCATGTCACCAGGTACAATATGATCCAAAGATAAGTGTCCTCTACGAGCACTCCGGCTGATAATACCTTTTCCCACAGATTTGTTATTACCGGCAGACAGCTCATAATAACCACATTTATCATCACCATTGTGAGCACACCATGTTACCTGAATTCCGTCAGGTGGATCAGCCATTGTTCTTTGTGTCTTCAGAATAAGAGAAAGAGCAGTGACAGTTTTACCCAGGCCAGGTTCGTCACAGAACATTCCTCCTCGAAAATCTCTTATAGTAGGCACTTTTCCAGTAACTATTTCACCGCTAGCAGTATTTACATAGAAGGGAAATCCATCACTAGTTGAGAAGTTCATGTACAGAGGATGTGGCAACTCTTTGGCATTCCTCTCACGCTCTAACATCCACTCTACTGCTGCCTGCTGATGAGGAAACAATTTAAGTTTCATACAAGGCATTATGGATGCAGTCAAAGATCTCAAATGGCGACATGTCGCAGCAGTCCTGGAAAGATCCATAGGCCCAAGTGTGCGCAGAATTTTCATCAAGATATCATCACTCAAATCCCAAATACCCAGGCCAAGAGACTTGTCCTCTGGACACAATGTTGACAAATAAGACCTTTCTCCAGTTGCCAAACTTGGCAAGCTCTTAAAAATCTCTTGAAGTTGAAAATGCTTTTTCCTTGAAGAATCGGGGACATCACATGCCAAAGTGCACTCAAGAACATGACAACCATACACATCCCAAATATTCCGATTGCCTCCATGGTCCTTAAAATGCACTCCTATATCTGAAAGCAATGAGCTTCTCTTCTGCCAGTCGCAACTGCACACTTCACTCGTATCAGCAAGATAGTAGAAGCATCAACTTGACATCAGTTTGCAGCAATAAACTGCATTATTAGTAGTCACACACACACTAATGTAACATGAAACCAAAACTTGTTTGATCGATCTAGCAAGAAGTCTATCCAAATACACGTTCAAAACAATACATCCTTACTGGCAAATAAAGATTGTTCCATTAATGGAATAAAAAAATAGAATCACGAAAAAGCGGGAAGCAGACCTTAAATGCTTGAAGAGAGCGCCAGCAATTCCTCCGGATTTAGGGAATTGCCAGCCGTCCCAAACTTGAATCGGCAAGAAGACATCGACCAGAGCTACAACTCTCGCCTCCTTATTTCCACCCTCACCAACATCCACGTGCAAAACGCACGCAGCTACCTTCACGCAATTATGGACTACCAATTGGTGTATCTGGTGGACAACGCTAAAGCTGCCGTTGACCACGCCGACCATCCGCAGCTTCCTCTTCCTAGAAGCGACGTCAACAATGCTGCCTTCGTGAAAGCCAATAGGGGAGAGGAAGATATCGTCGGGGGTTCGGAAGCCAATTCGGCCGCCATCGGAGAGAAGGCGGCAAGGGGAGAGAGGAGTTATTGCGGTGGAGAGAGAAGTCGGAACAGAAAGAACCGCGCAGAGGTAACCGCCGAGCTTGTGGGCCGGGTAGGGATTTTCTTCTCCATCGTCATCCATTGCGATTAATCAACTCCTTTGGGTCGCGCCTTTTACTTGTATTTATAGGGTACAAGTCAAGCCCACATGGCTCAAGTCAAGTCAATCTCGTTTATTTTTTTTATTTAATTAACAAAACAATATTATTTTAATAAATATTTGATACATTCAAACTTCATTTTGGGCCAACCCGAGTCCACTCAACTCGAACCAACCCGAGTCCACTCAACTCGAACCGTAATTATTCATTTCAAACCGAACATAAATATCAACCTTGTTATTATTTCTAAAAAGTAATTATATTTTTCAAGTCTAATTAATTGATAAATATCACAACTTGCTTTGTGTTTGTATATTTGTTAAACCGAAATTTAAATTGAAAAACGGATAATGAGTTGGACAAGCATAATCTAAAACCTCAAATTTTACAAAACATAAGGTCCTGCAGCCTGCATTCCCCTTCATTCGGTGCCTGGTTGCACTGCCTTAGTCGGAATGAGATCGGACTCTATTCTAGTGCCGTGTAGACATATCGGTGAAGTTCCACCATCATGTCCGACGGGATGGCAAACCAGCCCCGGCCTGGGAGCTTGAATAGGCTAAAGTGCAACCCTAGTTATAAGTTGCTAAACAAACTTTTGCTACTATACTGCTGATACAAAACAGACCAGACCGACAATGGACAAACAAATAATCAGACATAAAAGTTCCAAGTTTGCTTCAACTGCGGGACAACAAATGCTTCTTCCTACTATTGAGGAGGAGTTTGGGAATGCGGTGGCGGCCCTGGTGGAAGTGGCGGAGCCATGCCCGACTGATTTCCAGACTGCAGAATATTTGCAGAAAAAATATCCTCCTGATCATTAGCTACATATAAATCCAAACAGAAGCTGCCACCGTATTTGGATTAAACAACATCAAGAAGATAATACCTGAAAAGGATTGAAACCGGGCATCATTGGCATCTGTCCACCTTGTTGCCGGTTGAATGCACCACCTTGCGTCGGATACATTTGGGATCCACTCTGCATATTCGGAAAACTACCACCTTGAGGGGCACTACTTGTGGATAACGAGCTTGAGTGCATCGGATTCATGCTGCCCATAAAATGACCCTGTGGTAAAGGAGGAACCATCTGATTCATTGCACCTTGCATTCCCTATAAAAATGATCGATCTGGTTGAAAACTAATCCAGTTCAATAAGGCATATATACTACTGAAACACATCTTATAAGATCCACAGATATGTGGTGCCAAGGTGACCTGGTGGTCAACATAAAATCTGACAAAAAAGAATCAGTATAGACCAATATCATACCACTGGACCAGGCATTGGCAATTGGACAGATGCCGACATTGAAGAAGGTGGTGGTAAAGATCCATGAGGAGGCATTTGTGGAGGTCCAGGGGGAGGCCGAGTTAGATGAGGATGAGGAAGCAGAGGCAGATGAGCTGGAGGCTGTAGCTGCTGCATGTTTGGAGGTGGCATCGCCATAGGGGGCATTTGTGGAGGGTGTTGCTGTTGCTGCTGAGGATTTTGTTGATATCCCTGCTGCAAAAGAGAGGGATGTGGACCAGGAGGCAAAGGCGGTGCTCCCAAAGGTAAAGAATTTGGATGAGGCTGCTTTTGATCTCCAGATCCATCAAGTTGAATAGATGGTGGCATTGCAATTCCAATACCAGGAATGGTTCCCTCATTTCGAGTCAATCCAGGAAGAAATGGTCCAGGAGTAGTTGGTTGTTCTGATACAGGAAAATTACCAGGCATGCGACCAGCAAAAGCAGGATTTTGGTCACCATAGCCTGATGGAAAGTACAATATTTAGAAATTGAACTCCTAGCCATGTTTAGATTTAAGAATTTCAACTCGTATAACAATGCAGAAGCTATATCAGTCAATATAAAATGTAAATTCCATACTATCAAAGATATCACTTCTTTCCAAGTCTAACCTTGGTTATGACCCATACTATATTTATCACGAGCAGTGTCCCCAGGTCGATTTCTGCACCAGAACTTCGTCGTGTGATCATTGCTACCACTGCAGATGAAATAATGAAAGTTTAAACAACTGAATAGTAGGTCAAATCTTCACCAACTAACCCAGCACCTACTTGAAACACCAACAGAAACTAGAACCACATATAGACAAATGAAAACAAACAGAAAAGCGAACTTCAAGTAAACTGAAAATGTTTTCCATGTCAGAATCAAAGAACATCTGATGTAGTTTTCATCAAATTCACCTTGCTTTATTTTTCTTGTTCAAATGTACAGAAACTTTTACAATGAAGGGACTCAATTTGTCAATTGATTGATGAACTACGAAAAACTACATTGTAGGAATTGACAAAGAAAATTAAGCAAATTACAACCGACAAAGAAAAGTAACAATTGCTACACCCTCACTAAAACAGATCAATTTACAGAAGGGTGCTCCTAGGTTGGCAATAGTTGATTGCTAAATTCTTAAGCGCTAATAATTGAGACATTACCTGCAAAGAAGATACCCTATAGGATGCCAAGCAAGATCCCACACACTATTATCATGAGCATTCGGAACTTCAATTTGGGGAGTTTCATGCCTGTGCATTAGAACATTAACAGTCATAAGAAACAGGAGTTAAAGGTAAGATAAATTTTCAACAGGCAACATGTAACATGATGAGAGAACCATATAAAAAGTTTTCTGCAAACCGTCATAACAACCTGCACTAAAAGATTAACATATTATGTATAAACATGAAGAATCTGATTACTAATAGCTTCATAGAATAAAGGTGCTAACACGGTATAAGACAAGTTTTAAAAAAAGGTAAATGAGATAGAATGTAGCTTACCCAACAAGCCAATGAAAAATGGATCCGTCAAAACTCCCACTGACAAAGTATTCTTCATGAAATGGATGCCAAGCCAAGGCTGAAATAGAGAAAAGAACTTGAGCCACAATAAATGCCCAAATAACTTAATACTATAGATAAAAGCATGAAAACTAGCTGCCAGGCAAAATTCAGAGTAAGTGTCAAGTTAAAACAGCTATAAACAATTTGAATCACAGAATCAACAGCATTTCAGACAAATTTTGTATCATCAAGCCCTGGAATAGTTTCTCTCTACCTGAGATAGATCTCCCAAATGCAGCTCTAAGAGCAATAAAGCATGATCAAGTTATCAATACAGGTTTACGGGCTAACTTTTCTTTATTAATTCTATAATATGACCGAATACTTGCTAAAAAAACTTTCAGCTGTATATTATTGCACCATTTATCTTCTCCGTGTTCATCCGGCTGTTATTCAGTTGTTAGCTCAGCTGAGAAAACTTCCCCCCCTATACAACTTGTATTTCAAGAATACGTTACTAACCAGTCACATCCTTTCGATGCCCACGGAAAGATTCAAGCTCCTTCATAGACCTTATATCATAAAGCTTGAAATTCAGGAAACAAGATTGTTAGGAGAAGAGAAAAAGCGTAGCTAATATGAAATCATATGACGACAAAAGGGTACACATTTTATAGATTTTATCAAAAGTATCTCACCTTAATAATCTGGTCCTTTGCAGCAGTAAGCACCCAGTTACCATTTTGGTTCCACTTCACACAAAGCACAGTATTCTTGTGACCATGACTGCACAATAAACTCTTGAAAATGAGGAAGAAGTTCCACAGCTAACTATGAGATGATCACCAATAACATGGCACTTACAAGGAGCAAAGCTCTTTCCCAGATTTAGCATCCCAGATTTTTACAAGGTTATCCTTCCCACCTAAAAAGAGGCTAAAAGTTATTAAGAAGAACTTGATGAAAGAGTCAGAAGAAACTAAGTCAAACCTGAAACTAATAGTGATTTCGTGGGATGCCAATCAACACTTTTCACATCCCAACCATGGCCTGCCTGAGTTCAAAACATGCATAGAAAATTCTTAGGTTATTTCAGGCACATCATAGTATACACAGCACAAAGATTTTAGGGATGAACTCCAACTATGGAGTAAACTATAACAATACATCAACAAATAAGGAGAAGAAAACAAATCAAGCTACTGTAGTAAATATTTGATGACGTTCATATCAATTACACGTATACACTGCCGTAACCCACATAAGAACAGGAATGATACACCACATAATACACCTCTAATTGCCAATCACTCTTAACTCATCAAGAAAATCCCACCAAAATATTCTTGAATCATCTTAGAGTTACTTTGGTAAAAAGGAACTTTCTCAGTTTTTCTTTTTCTGTAATGTCTATTACATCAAGTGCGAGCTCAAGGAAATATTAAATAATTTATTTATTTCAAAGACATATCAAATTATAAAAAAATAAGTCCTCGATATTGAACTAAGTAAATCATATGCTAGTGCAACTAGAGAGATCACTTTTGGCCCATGAAAGGATGATTCAAACATAATTATAACTTATTGACTCATTAGAATTACATATAATTGGGTCATCAATATGCCTAGCATTTAGTCAAACAGCATTACCAGTTAATGAGCGCTCTTCTTGGCACCGGGCAAAGTCCCAAACTTTGACAGTGGTATCGTCGGAGCAAGAACAGAATTTTAAGTCTGTCCTACAAAAGCTGTTCAAGAGGTCATTAAGGAATATTATATTGGCATGCATGAGAATGTAACAGAATATAAAGAAAAATATATACCTCAAATCACGAACTGACTCTTTATGAGCAGACTTATTGGCCTTGACATTATTCATGTTACTTTGCCAATACCTAAGAATTTCCCATAGTTATAATTATCGGGAGAAGAAGAAAAAGAAAATTCCTTTCAAATTCATAAGCATGTCAAAATAAGCAGGATAAATAACGCAGAAAAAAGTAGGCACATTACTTAATTGCACCCCCATCATCACCAGAGATCATCCAGTTATCATTATGACTCCATATCATGGATCGAATTGCTTGGTCATGGGCCTGTAGATTAAAAAATGTGAGGAGCAATTGATCCAGCTTGCTTTCCTAGTTACAACTACATGGGTATTGTAACATACCTGGAGAATCATTTCAAAGTTAAATGACTGTCCATTCCAAAGAGTGAATTCACCACTTTGAGAGCCTGTGATTAGGCGCCTCCCGTTGGGAGTCCACTAAGTATGAAATAAGAGTCAGAATACCGTGTCGTTATTCGAGATGTTTTTTTATAACTCATGCAAATAGACAAAACATAAACTTTTGATGAAGAATGAAATCATAAGCAAAACATCCTTGCAATATAAAAACATCAAAAGTGGAAGAAGACAAGTAGATACAGAAACTAGAAACAAAGTCAGAAACTTCATTCTGATAAGACTTACCAAAACTCGATTAATTGAACACCGATTTTTGTTTAGTGACGTATGAACAAACTTGGCAGTAAAACTAGTTGATGGATTATCAGAATAAGCAACTGGGGGCAGCATCTACACCAAAATAATGGAGGGACAGTAACCAAATCAGAAGCACATAAACTGAGGTTATAACTACAACAGTCAGGCATTTATTCAAGAGAAACGAAAAGAACAAGAACAGCATTATGCACCGACATCAATAGCTGCAGCAGTAGTGGGCTGCAATGCTGTCCTGTCCCTAGAGTCCTGCTGCCACATTCGATTCTGTATGAAAGTTGAAATAATATTATACAAAGCTCAACAAATGAGCAAGATTAGCAAAACCATAATATAAAAGAGATGAGAATCATCATTACCTGGATATATCGGACAACAGTGCTTGTATAATCAACTGCTCTCCTCTGGGTTAGCTTCCTCATTCTTTTTGCACCAAAACCATCACCGTGTGCTGCAACAAGTACCCATTAGTCCAAAAATATATTGCAACTATTCGAAAAGCAGATTCACAGTTGAACCATCATATAATAGGCTGCAAGAAAGACTACCAACGATGAAACTTATTACATTTTACCATAGAAATGCACCTAAGAAAATCAAAAGATTACCATCAAAAGAGGGAGGAGCCGAGGGGTGGTGGTAGTCAGCTGGATTGAGAGTGGTTGAAGAGGCAGAGGGTTGACGCATCATCATCATGCCTTGCGGTGGAGGTGGCTGTTGTTGATACTGCATTTGTTGCTGCTGTTGTTCGTACATCATCCTTTCTACAAATCAAATCCAAATCCAAAATCAAACCCTAACCCTAATCCTAGTATCGCCCAGCACTCAACAATAAATGGGAAGATCGATGTAATCATACGTTGGCGGATTAAGAAAAAATCAATTCGAGTTAGTAGAGTAGAAAAATGTAAGCCAAAGAGCAAAGTCATATATATACCTATATAAAAGAATCGGGTGGATAGTCCGGCCCGTTTCTCCCAATGGTTTTAGGGCATAACATTTTGAGCTCCTTAAAAAATACCTACACGCCAGAAACGCCTCTGAATTATCAGAAAGATCAAATCTTGTAAGCTCTTCCCGCCTCCATTGACGCGGTAAGGACCTCTACTTCCTACTCTGTTCTGTTGAGAATATGGGATTTTGAGATCTCTCTGAGAATATGGGATTTTGAGATCTCTCTCAAGTGTTGTTAACATACATGACAAAAGCTTTCTTCTTTTATCTGTTTGATCATATCATCTTTGCCAAAGCTGAAATTTTTATTATGTCTGTGATCTGCACTCTCTTCCCTTTAGCTTACCATCAGTCTTTCTACTGGAACCTTCTCTGAAACTGGTAGGTCATTACGAGATTCGTGTTTGACTGTTTGTTGTTTGTGCAAAAGGACTATACGGACTGAATCCACTTATATCCACATTTTAGATCCATGTGTTTCAGTGCATAATCTTTCTGTTAAATTTGGATTTTGGCATCTTTGTTTAGCTTCTAGTAAAGTGTTTCATGATTGGCGATCGCATCTCTGCAAGATAAACAACAGTGCTCCTGCATGTTTCCACTTCTATGGTCCTATAATGGCTGTATCTCATGTCTTAATGAGTTTCTTTGTGTTGAATTGTAGGTGGCACTATTAAACTTTTCTGTCTCAATATCTCATTGCCTGAGTAAGTTCTTTCCAACAAAGTGTAACCGGATTGTCTTCTTGTGGCTATTGTGACTTGCATGCGCTTCTTGTAGATCATTCCCAATATCTCAGTTCTTGTTAAGTTTTTGCTCACAAGTGAGGAAGGCAGTTGTCTAATGGCTACTTCGGCAAAAGTTCGTGCTGTTGAAACTAGTAACGTCAATGGAGACTGGACAATTGTTGTACCTCGACGTGGCAAACAGAGAAGGAAATTACCTACAATCAGCAGTCTAGAAGAGCAACAGCAGGTGTGGGTTCCTACTGATCTTGAATCTGATCATGATAGACAATCAAAGCTGATGCAGAAGATGCAGATCTGTTTGAAGAAAGTTGAGAGCTCCCAATTCTATCACAACTTTGTGGAACAAATCCAAAATCAAGAAATTTTGGATTGCTTTAGCAGGGTTTTACAATCAGAATTGAAGATGGAGACGGTGATATATGGCATTGGCAGTATTGAATTATACGAAACCCCTCGACTTCAGCTTAGCCTTGCAATCTTGATGAAAAGAAAGTTCAGTTGGATTGGTGACATAGAGGTCTTTGATCCAATTCTCTCTGTAACAGAAACTGATGTCCTGAAAGCTCTCGGTTGCTCTGTCATGTCCATAAACGAGCAAGGTCGTCGTCTTGCTACGAAGCCAACACTTTTCTATATGCCTCATTGTGAGGCAGAGTTATACAACAACCTTTTACAGGCAAACTGGAGAGCGGAACACTTGAATCACATTGTTTTGTTTGGAAACAGCTTTGAGGTGTATCAACAGTATTCAGAGTTCAGGAACTCAACCATTGTTGATTCAACAAATTATATTTCCGTTGCTCGAAAATTCACTGATGAATATGCTATCAGAACAGCATCAGATGAATATTTTGCTGCTTTTCATGATTCAAGTTGGCATTTTTTCAGTCCTCAAACTGAGGAACACCTGCAGTTGTTCAAAATTGATTGAGATGGTGTCTGTGCTTCAAGGACATTGTTTTGTTTGGAAACAGCTTTGAGGTGTATCGACAATATTCAGAGTCCAGGAACTCAATCATTGTTGGTTCAACAAGTTACATTTCGGCTCGAAAATTCACTGATGAATATGCTATCAGAACAGAATCAGATGATTATTTTCTGCCTTTCATGATTCAACTTTCAAGTTGGCATTTTTTCAGTCCTCAAACCGAGGAACACCAACAGTTGGTCAAAGCTGATTGAGATGGTGTCTGTGCTTCAAGGACATTGTTTTGTTTGGAAACAGCTTAGATGTGTATCAACATATGCTATCAGAAGATGATTATTTTGCCGCTTTTCATGATTCAAGTTGGCATTTTTTAAGTCCTCAAACCGAGGAACACCTGCAGTTGGTCAAAATTGATTGAGATGGTGTCTATGCTTCAAAGCCACAACCTTTATTGTACAAAAATTCTTTAAAAGAACATCCTTTTCAGTTCCTGTAAAGTGACTTATAGTTCATGCTTAAACCAGCTGGCAGGCTATGTTTTATTCTCATTAGTTGCTATCTTATGTACAAAAACACAGTTGTAATATGTCGTTAATAGAACAAAACAAGCCAAAACTTGGGTCCTTGTCCTTCCTCCAAACACATGAATTGTGTTAGAAAGAGTGGCAGATGATGAAGTCAAGAAAGGTAGGAGCCATTAACTTTGGAACATTGACTAAATCAACACTTAAATAAATTGTGAATTTGTAACTTTGTAGGGTCCTTTGGCAATGATGGCCTTAGAAGCAAAGTATAAAGTAATCATGATGAAACCTAAAATGAATTCATAAAACAACAAGCTTTAAACCTAACACTCAAGGATGAAAAGTATATGATCACCTAAAATTTAGGTTAATGGAACCATTTAAACCCAAAAAAAAAATAAATCAAATTATGGTTATAAGTAGTTCTCAATCTGCTAATAAACCTAATTAATTGAAGTTCATTACATTAAGTATAACTATAAATGGACAATTTAAATAATATAAAATAATCAAATCCGATATTAAGTTCAATTCAAATTTAAAATCATGTTTTCTTGTCACATTTGCGTTTGAAATTCAAACACGGTGCTTATAGCGGCGGCCATTTCTGACCTCAGCCCCACCGTCCACCACCTGCCCTCCCTCCATTAAAGTCAACCATAAGAAACAAAATTCAATTAAGATAAAAAAAATTAAAAAGGGTCATGAGATAAATGATTATAATTAATTACAATATTCTTAGCTTAGCATAGCTTCTAAGATTAAAAGTGGTAAGCATCCAGAATCAGCTCTTCTTTCTTCCACAATTTTCTCAACCTCCAAAACAGAGAAGCAACAGATAAAACAAGAAACATAAAAGAAAATGAATTTACAGATATATCAAAACCATGTGTCTCTTTCATTCTCTCCAATCTCTCTAACTTTTCTTCTTTTTCTCTCACTAACCGTATTTCATTATCTATCAAAACAAACAAAGGAGTTCAAAAGGATTAGAAAAGAAAGGCAAGGCAGAGAACCAAAGTGTGTTTCAACAGAAAAAGCTAACGCCTTTCAACAAACCCCTATTGCTCAAGCAATCTTTACCCTCCTTTCACCTCCTAATACACGCCAACGTTCAGCCCTCCACTGGGTGTTCAATCCGATCGTTTTGTAATCGACGGTGAGAGTTTTCTCCTTCGTCTTTTTTGGGTGTTTTCTGAAGAACTGCTCGTCAAAGTTCCGATCTTTTGTGTAGTTTCTCGACCCTGATTTAAAGGGTAGGGATTGTTTTTGGTTTTCTTCCTTGAAAACACGAATTTCTTGCGGTTTGAGTTGGTTTGGTGATCTGGGCCGATGGCGGAATTGGAAAATAATATGGAATTCCAGGGCAAAACGAAACCTGTCACCGTTTCCTCTCTGTTCAATCGATCCTTCACAATGCATGCTTCAGCCGTGAAACCTCATTCCCAGCCTTTGTCAAGATCATACAATCCTTTTGAGTCAATGAAAGGTAAGGTCAAAAAACTCTGCAATTTGTTTGAATCACCAAAGTCCCCAACTTCAGTCCCCATTGAATCGCCACCCCCGTTGCAGACACAAACAAGCACCCTCAGCAACAAGCTTAGATCAATAAAATCAATGGGTCATGATTACAATCGGTTCTCTTTTACCTCTAACAACAGTGGAATCCGATTACCGGGTACTGAGGATCGAATTGTAGTTTACTTAACAAGTTTGCATGGTATTCGGAGGACTTTTGAGGACTGCTATGCTGTCAGGATGATCTTTAGGGGGTTTAGAGTGTGGATTGATGAAAGAGATGTGTCCATGGATTCAGCTTATAAAAAGGAATTGCAAGGTGTTTTAGGACAGAAGAATGTGAGCTTGCCACAGGTGTTTATAAGGGGAAATTATGTTGGTGGTGCCGATGTGATCAAGCTAATGTTTGAGACAGGCGAATTGGCTAAGGTTCTTGACAGGTTCCCAAGAAGAGAGCCTGGATTTGTGTGTGATGCATGCGGTGATGTGAGGTTCGTGCCATGTGGGAATTGTAGTGGAAGTAGGAAGGTGTTTGATGAAGACGAAGATGTGCGAAAGAGGTGTTTGGAATGCAATGAAAATGGTTTGATTCGGTGTCCAGATTGTTGCTTGTGAACTACCTTCAGCTTATGGCAACTAACTATAGAATTCAGCAAGCAAGAAGCTTGCATGGTTTTAGGTTTTGATCTTCCTGATCTATTGTATTGAATGTGGATAATGTTTTAAGAGTTGAATTCAAAAAACTCTTTTGGGTTATGGACTTTTGTCATTTGCAAATTGTGCATCAGCTAGGTGACTGATGCTTGTTCTTGTATGGAGTTTATCATGATAATAATAGTCTGTGATGTCAAACGCCTCTTTGGTTGAGGTGTTCTGGTTGTATTCTATGCTGGGAGATTGTTTCTCCTTATGGGAATGTAAATAACAAGTTTTTAATGTAACTAAAAGGAAGTTGCCATTGAGCAGATGATAGACTATGAAAAGCTTATATTTGTTTTCTGCTCTAATCTTCTGTCCTCGACCATGTTAGAAAAACTATTATCTTTTCTACTTATATTGTTCAATGCATGTGTAAGGTTGTATCTATAGTAAGTAGAAATGCTGCATAATGATATTTACATGTAACTAATCATGTTATATAAGATCTTACAGAAGAACTAAAAAGGTGATGCTGGATTCATATGATTATGACCATGGATGTCACTGTTATGGCAAACATTTGCAGGCGGTGAGAGTTGTTGATGTCGATATTTATGAAATTAAAAACAAGTTCTTTTATACTTTCTGCACTTGTAAAATTGAATAGGCGCCTGCAATTTTTGTACTAAAAAATAATGCTGGCAAGATAAGTGGACATGTCCATGCAGACCATTCTGCAATTCTGTATAAAGTCACTAAGGAGTGCAATCATCAAAACTAGGCATATCGTCCATAGAAGATGCCCTTAGATGTAGTTTTTAAGTTCAAGATAACCTTCCTTAGACCAAGTCTCGTAGGATGTAAGCTGAGAATTTATTGAAAGAGTTTCGATCATTAGTATGCTTTCCTCAACCTCGCTTGAATAACTCTGATACGACTCATCCTGTCGGCCAGCTATCTATTATGTGCAGATTCTGAAGGATATGTCAGGATTCATGAAAGTAGCTGGAAAAAGATTGGTTATGCATATTCATCTTCTCGGAGACAAATCAGGAAACCAGAATTTCGTTGTCTGGTTCCTGTTATAACCTTCTTTATGTTATTAAATCAATTCTTGACATACTTCTATGTTGCTCTTTTGTTGTTCTAATGTACCAAATCATTTCATTTTCTCGTCGTCCAACGAAGTCAGTTTCTTCAGGACGGCTTCTGGGACACAGATACAAGATGTTGTACAATCACTTTACAAACAGGTGAAAATGTCAGAGCTAGTACAGCTTGGGGACATTAAGGTCTAAAAGTGGCTTGCAAAATGGTAGAGCTCGTGATTGTTAACGAAAAAATAACAGCTATTCACAAAGTCATCAATGGAAGTCCCAGTATGCCACAGTACAGTATTGTTCAACAATACACGGCTAAGCATTTCCTTTTCTGACAGTAAAATCATTGATCTTCCACTCTTGAGGCACTGCGGAGATTGTATCAGAAAGGGGAAATCTTAGTTATGATTTCTGAAAACAACTATTTTGCTAGCTATTGAGTAAGAGGAACACATTCAAGTTCAATCTCCAGCACCCCCCTTTCAACATTCTGTAGGCTGAGACTGACATCTTGTTTCACCGTTCCATCTTCTAGGGTGATAATACCATCTTTCACAAGAGCATTATCTTTGCTTGCTACCCACTTTCCGAGCTGCATTGGCTCCGCAATCGAAGAATTTTCATAGGCTTTGGCGGCAGAAACCAAAGGTTGAATGTCAATTTCAGCCTCTCCCATGAAGTCGTCCGTCGAGAATGTGTCCTTATCATAAACAAGCTGCACAGGGTTACCACAAATAGTGACAATTAAATTTAGATGCTAAAAATTGAAAGTAGTTATGTATCTTTCAAAAGGGTGTCTGCCACTGGCTACCAGAGAGGAATTGTTCATAGTTGATAAGCATTCAAGTAAACATGAACCTTCCCTCCAAGGTCACTCATCAGCTTATATCATTAATATTACAGGTCACATTGGCAAAATCACAATTTCAGGTGGTTTGCAGTATCCTTCAAAGCTGAATATTGTTGTATTAAGAACCAATATAATCTCTCGAAAAGCTTTATATTTTAGGCAAGAATGTCGGTCCAAGCAGGACTACTTTTGCAGAAAAGGATTTATGACTGTACTAAAATTAACGTTTGGATAATATCTTTGACACGAAAGGAAGAATAAGAAGCTCCGAAATGTATGAAAGAACTTGATGTCAATAAGGTTGTTCATCTGTAACAAAGGAATATTGGGCTTCTCCTTCTAGTCATAAACCATTCAACTTACTGAACATTCCACTTACCACTTTGAGAGGAGGAATGTGTTGTGGAATTGACAACATCAGGCTTTCATTCCAGACAGGATTCAAGTTGTTCTTTATGACACGTGTCTTCACTGACTGCGATAATTACAGATAGACAACCATTAAGGAGATGAGTGTGGTTCTTATTTGATTGCAGTTGAGCAAAAGTAAAATGTCTCTGAAGTTATATGAAGAAGCTTACTTGTTGGCCCAGTGCAAGGATGACATAAGGGTCACTGCTCATCATATCCCTCACAGCTAGATTGGTTCCTTTGACCACATTAACCTTAATTAATCCAACAAATTCAACCATGCCTGCCTATAATCAGCATGTTCCAAGCAGTGAGATTCAGTAAATGACATGAACTACACATCATATATATGCAAACCTGACACTAACTTGTATTAACTGCCATCATATCCTTCAGGAAAACTTAGTTATACAGACATGTCTACTTATGTATTACTACACACATATAGCTATATTCGCTGCAGGACAGACACATCTCTTTTATCAATGCATCGCATCCGTGTCACTATGTTATGAATCAGTAAAATGTAGTCGTACCAGAATTTATATTATCCGTCTTTCTGCGATGAGAATTTCAGGATTAAAATGATCTAATTTTTCATTTTATCAATATTAATGATGCATCTAGATTGCCTCAACTTGTTCCAAATTTAACGTTTAATTGATCAAAATAAGATTGTAATTATCAATTCAATCTCACATTGTGCCGGAAGTTACCTTTCTATACATGCAGTCTCAGAAAGAAGGTTATGTTTAAAGACCTTCTTTGGGTACCTCAACACAAAAACAAGATGTGGAATGCAATCTATTAGATAAGCAAGAAATTATTACCAAAGAATTGGTCTTTTTTGGGTGCTTGTGTTCGGACTCTCTTCTTCCCCAGCTGTTGCGGAATGCACTTCCAATCCGATGCCTGGTAGGTTGTTTATCATAGTTCTTCTTATCATGGGAAGAAGTATGGCTTGAAGAACTACTTTGGGATGAAGATGTATTTCTACTTGCTGGATAAATGCAGAGCATCGGTTCATCATTGTTTGTAAACTGTAGCTGTTCATACTTCTTTCTGCATATCCCGAGAGTGGAATAAGGTATCAGAATGGTACAGATTTCTTGAAAAGGTATGTGCAAACTTTTTACGGCACCTAATAAAATCAGCACGCTCATCGATTGAGGCATCTGGTTTTGGTTTTCTATAATCGTCTGGAATGCAAGCTTCATACTTCATGTTTACTACATTATTGCCTCCCAATTCCATCAAGCTATTAACTTGTTCATCTGTCCAATCATCTAACTTAGCAGATAGAACCTGGCATCAGTTAGATCAATTGTTGAACAACTTTTCTCAGAAGGAGAAAGATCAGCAGAAAAGAATATATCATCAAGGACAATCTTCATAATCAGCAAGAAACTTAGGCTGAACTAGAAATAAATAAGAAACTTAAACACCTGATAACCATTCAAGCCGATGAAAACTAATGCATGGCTAGGTTCACATTACATGAAGTGAGGACGACAGTACTGATATGCAATTCAGACATGATAAACAGAAAATACACACACCTTTGATATGTGTACTCCAAGGCTTCGATGAACTCCGGAGCACTTTATACAAATAAACACTCCGAGATTTACTGACCTGATAACCGATCAATCAAAAGGCAACATTAGAAAGTCAAGTATCAATGGATAAACTAGGATTGTTAGACACTAACGACTGACTAGTGGTTTTTATGTCATGAACGGGGCAAGTAAACTAAAGAGCAATCTAATGCCTAATAAACATAAAGGGAAACAACAAAAACAATAGCAAATGCTAAATCCCTAAGGTTCAGGTACCATTTTTAAAGCATCTGAGTTTCACCATTCTCATCCATCATCATCATCATTCATCTTGCAATTTTAGCAGAAAAGTAGTCCATTTCAAGAAACATGATATCAAATGATTTTGAAAATTTTCCCTGCTCAATTGTTAGAAAACTTACACCCATTTGGGGTCTGGAGAGCCACAATCTGCACAATGCTGGTTGCAAGAATGACTCAGCAATTTCTCCAGTTTTCTCTGTGGACCTACTTGACAATGTAAAGAAGGTTAACAAGTAATGAAATTTTCCAGGGAAAATGAAACCATGTACTTTGTATATGCGAAACATCAAATCGGAATGACTAGTTTCAGGATTAGATTACAAGATACCAGAAAGTTTCTGTCTTTCCTTCCTGCTATGACTATGCCCCTCTTTCTGCAACAGATCCTGAAGGCAGGTCCCTGATCCTGCTACAAATGAAACCTATGTCAGGACCTTGGTTTTTTTTTTCTCAACATATCATAATTTGGCAATTCCGAAATTGTGAAAACAGAAATGATTATAGAAAAAGAAAAGGTAAAGTTGCAGAAAACAAGATCTTAAGAAAAAGAATTTCAAGTTTAAGCACATCCAATCAACTAAAGGAATCCATAACCTATCTTGATTTTGGAAGGCAATTTAAGTCGTATCCTGTCATCCTTAAAAGAAAAAAAACATGTTCTGTTCATAAGACACAAAATTTACCATGATCGTTCTCCTGTGGTGCAGATATCTCTGCCATTATTGTATTTCTCGCACCAAATTACGAAACACTAGCCGCCATCATCTTCAACAAGTAAGATATTGTTCCTCCTGTGTGTCAGGAAAGGAAAAAGAATAGTTCTAAAGAAGCAGTTCGGAGGCATAAACCAACAGCCTCAGATTGATCCAGACATGTCCTTCCAAGACAAAGGGAAGAACTAAAATGAAAAAAGCTCTCACAAGTTGGAAGACAAACCAGAATGAAAACTAATACAGATCAGCTTCTTCTCTGCACCAAAAGGGAAAAAAACCTAGTCTTCAAACAAACAAACAAAATTTGCAGCAGCTAAAAGAAATATTAAACATTACATCGTTCAAAAACATGAAAAAAAACACTCAAAACCAAGAATCTGCAAAAGGGTTCTTACCAAATTGGTGATGCCAATGAAAGTTGGAGTCTTGGTTGTCTTTTGCCTTGACTGAAATGTTCCAAAATCCAAACAACGGATCAAACACAGAAGAAACCAACAGAGATGATGAACAGAACCAAAAAAACCAAAGAATCGCCAGAATGGAAACACAAAATGAAAAATGGTTTATGACATGAAGAATCGAATGAGATGATTGTTGGTTTTCGCTTTCTGGCAATCTTTGTTTTGATTGCAATCCAAAATAATAGACAAGGGAGAAAGAAATGGCACACAAAAAGTCCACTAGATTTTTGGGGTACATTATTGGTTGTCTGCTAATAATCCGACAAAATCCGCCACGCGATCTTAAGAGCACGTGAGTCTCATCTCATTTGTCCTTTTAACACCATCAAGTCAGCCGTCAGTTAATTCGGTTATTTTGTCTCAACTGTACATTTCTGTGTATAAACACATACTAATCTTTTTATAATTGATTAAATTAAAAACAAATTGTGAATGCTAGTATAAAGATGTGATCATATAAACATGAGTTTGACCCATATTTTTCTTTTTTTCAATTGTATATTTTAGATTTCACATACTTAGCTATGCTCTCTTCCAATTTTCTGAAAATTACTTCTTTTTATTTTTGAAAATCTTGGTTCTTTTGTAAGTAATTCATCTCCTTTGTATTTTTTTTTTCAAGATTTTGATATTCTTAACAGCAATGACTGATATCAGCAACTTTCATAGAGTCCTGCATGAAAATTTCAGTTCCTCATCTGCCACTTTCTGATGCATCACCGTGAAAAGCTGTTCTCCTTCTTTGACTCTTTAGGTACCAGCAGTTGGTAATGGAGTGAAGAAGCTAAGACTGCATAAATTTGCAGTGTCTGACGTTGATGAGTACTGGACAGAGGAAAAGAAGGAAACTAAGAGCTGATTCTTTAACAGAAGAAAACTTTCTCGTCTCATCAGCTAGATGAAGTGGTAAAAGAATCAAAAGGGTATGTGAATACATTTTTATTTGTGAATGTATGTTGGTGTTCCTGGTAGGAATTAAGAGGTACAGTAAAGAAGCTCCGGTAGGTTGCCGTCATCAGGAAGCAGCGCGCGTGAGGGAGGGTTTAGATGATTATGGTTTTATGTCACGATGATAAGGGAGAGCCCTGTCGGCAAAAGTCAACTCAGTGTGACGAATTTAACTTGCATTGATCAATTGAGGTAATGAAAAATGGTAGATTTGGAATCCAACTCGATTGAACTTATTATCCCCGAATCAACTTGTTAACCTCAAACTAATTTCCCGTCAATAATCCCACATCGCACAAATGTGAGTGTATTCAGTGATTTATAATAGCGTGCAAATCTTCCCTTTTAAGCTAACTTTTGAAGATGAGTTAGGTCTGTAAACATGGTATTAGAACTCATTTGTCTCCATAGTTTGAAGTAGTACTCAATTTTGTTCTTTTATCCAATATGCCCAGCAGTTGTCCAACCCTATTTTAGGCTGAAAATGGTGTGTTAAGAATCTCAGATCGAATAAGTGTGAATGCATTCAACTGTTTATAATAGTGTGCAAACTTTCCCTCTCAATCTAATTTTTAAGGGTAAATTAGGCCTTTCAATAAATTCAAGCCTTGAATTCAATAAAAACTCAAGCGTAAACTCAATCCAAATCTGTTAATTTTAAACCGAATCCGAACTAAATTATAATAAAAACTTATGCCAAAGTTAGTTAGGTGGCATTAATTGATATACATCTGTTGGCTCTCTGTAATGGAATTGACCACACAAATACAAAATTTAAAATGCTGACTCCAACAAGTTCCTGCTTCCACTTGCAAAGGCTTTCATGTTCTAGCAAATCACGTTACTGGCACAATTGGCAAGTTTGTATCTCCCTTACCTCCTCTACTTTATTTCAATGCCATAAGTCAACTAGATATTATAATCGACATGAACAATATGTATACACGAAAAAATGTAACGAACCCGTACTTCATGCATTGCTGCGTAGACCCTTTAACTCCAAATGACAGGATCGTGCCCGTCACGAAATCCATGTCGGCTTTGCACAGTAAAACAAGTGGAACAAGTGAAACTTGCCCCAGCTCTCATTCTTTTATGGCTAAATTGCTTTTAATGCTTGGAGCAACAAGAGCTAAAAGCCATACATTATATACCAACAAGCTCAATGGTTAGATCAATTGCAGTGATGAACTCAGCAAGTCAACACGTATAAGCAGAAGAAACCCAAAATACCAATGCTATGTGTGAAGGAAACAAGTTGAGTACATAGGAAGTTTTCTTTGATTGTGGATCCAATAAAGTCGGCTAATGCCAACTGTGTTAGTTGGGAGTCTTTAGTAGTTCCATTAAATTAAGATTTCCATTGCAGAATGTGTTTAGTAGTTCCATTAAACTAGGATTTCAATTTCTAGTTCTATTTTGATAGGATTCTGATTGCACAGCTTTCGTTAATTGATGTGGACAGCATGTCTGTCTCTTTTCGCTTGTTCTTAACGTCTCTGACTGGGACCCCAACATGCACGAACCTAAAGCTCATAGGCATCACACTCCCAATCATGCAATGTATTAAAATTTTCCCAAGCTCATCCATCAAACTTTCAAGAACCAAAATATCAGCAACAACACCATGCTGATAGGAAAATTCCACAGTATTCCGATACCTCCATAATCGATAGCTTAAAAGGGTTGGTTCTTGCTCAAGACTAGGCATAAATGATCAATACATAGTATTAAACAGAGAAAAGAAGGGGGGAAAAAACTTGGCAGTATCACTGATAAACACAAATGATAAACCATTGTCTAAACTTGTAACTCATACAATTCAACAATTCTAGAAGACATTGTAATTAATAGTAGCAAAACTCTGAGCAACTCAGTAAACTGATAAGCAAACTAAAGAAAGCACATTTATGTGTTTGTTGCCCTGGTGTAAATCTGCTGGCTTGCATGAGCAGAGACCATCCTGATCAGACCTCTCGCCATCAGCTCCCTAATAGCTCTCCTTGCAAGGGATCCACTAACCTGCAAAATGCATTTGAAAGCTAGTTAGTTCTGAGAGCTCCCGGTAAAGTTTAATGAGTAACGAAAGCATAATGTGACATACAACGGACTGGTACTACTAACATGATAAACTAAACCAGAGAAACACAATAACCATCCTTATCTAAGAATATCCTAAAACAACCAATCTTGAATTAGAATGTAAAAGTAGAATTTCCAAGTTACTCAGCCAAACATGAAAGAACATGAATTTTAAGTTTAAACACAGCAAAATGAGCAGAACAAATAGACAAACAAGATCTAAGCTGAACATTTAAAGATTAAGGAACCGTTTGGTTCTACTTCTGTTTTTCTGTTGTAGTATCAGTCCAACAAATTAAAACAAGACGAAAGCTAACCATTCCAACAAATTAAACAGTTAGGAACCCACCACCACCCAAGATCTCGCAATCAACAAAGCACAAACCCATAAGCTTATCAACTATTCAACATCAATAAAATAGGTCATCAAAAGCAAGGAACGTCAATAAAGCTTGTCTTTTTACAACGCCATTAATCAAAAGATGCAAGCCTTTTGCTTTCCACGAAAAGGGTATAAAGAATATCTAGTAAAGAATCTCAAAGAATAAATGCAGAGATGACGAGAGTAAAAAAAAAAAAATTACCCTCAAACGATCCGAGAGAATAGAGGGCGTAATGAGCTTGTATTTGGGGGCTTCGGAGAGAAGCTTGTCGTAGGTAGCTTGATCGAAGAGGACCATGTTGTTGACCTTCTCTTTTTGCTTTCCTTTGCTCCACTTCTTCTTCTTCTGCTTCCCTCCTCCAGACTTCGCCGGCTTCGACGACGGAGGGGGAGCTTTGTCCTTCTTTGGCGCCTACAACCCATAAACAAACAGACAAACAACCCCCCATCAATCCGTTCCTCATAAGGATAAAACCACAATAATACAAAAAAACTAGCATTCACAATCTATTCTTTGCTCATGGTTACCATTTGAATCTGAAGAGCGAAACTGTGTCTTCACAAAGGAGGAGGCACAGAAAAGCAAAGAGATACTCGAGAGTTATGGCTTTTGTATGCCCTAGGGTTTATAGTTACATTGAAACGGTGTCGTTTATTATTTCATTTGGATCTCTCTGACAGGCTTGAGCCCAACAAAGAACCGGGTCCAAAGCCTAAACAAAGGGTTTCAAGCTCGGTCTACGATAAATACTTTAATTTTGCCTTTTTGTAATGAATTTTAAAAAATAAAAAGGATTATTTTGATTAATTAATAATTATATAATCTATTATTTTTACTTGATATTTTTT
>JANSVA010000005.1:1863819-1893112 GCA_025504915.1 Erythroxylum reticulatum
TTCAACAACTGGTGGAAATGTACCCCCAACTTCAAGATCCGTATTCAACATTGGCAATGGAGATATATCTATGTCTTCAATTTGCAGACCCTGTACTGAATCTTTGCTCAGTTCAATCGCTGCAAGAAGCACACCAAACTCACATACCGAATCAACTCACAGAATAAGTAAAAATCCCAATTTTATCAACCACATATTTAACCACCCATTGACAGAACCCCAAAACAAAGTTTCAATCTTTAGCTTCAGGGACATATTAGGTGTTCAAAATGCATCAAAAGAAAAATCAAAGACGCAGTCTTTGCGCATTCACGAGACGGTTTCTGGGGAGGAAAGGTACCAGAGCGAAGGAGGCCATGGTTGAAAGAGCCTTTGCGAAGAGACCCACAAAGGGCTGCCACTTTAATCACTGGTTTTACAGCTAGCGCCTCCATATTCTCTTGCGCTTGGACTCTGCAGTTTGAGGGATACAAGGTGGTGTTAGAGAAGAGAACAGATCCTTAATCCTGTGCCATCCATCTTCATTCACACATTAATATCCTCCGATCAATCATTTTCTATTCTATTCTATTAAATTACACACATATTTATATGAGTTCGAAATAAATATGCGGATAAAGAGCGGAACAGAGGATCTTCCCCGTAAGAAAATGAATTTGGTTATATATACGAGACAAAAGTACAGGACGACCAGACTGGTCCCACTACACATACATGAATCGTTTGTTAAAACATAAAAGAATTTAATATCAAAAAGGACAAAAAAGTTTGAATCTTTATTATCCATCTTGGTCATTGATCTTTTTCTGTTGTTTGATTAAACTCTTTATCACATTAGGCTGAAATGTAGCTTCAAATTAAAAAAAGATACACATGAGGTTGCATTTGACTTTACTTGATACTATACTTGTTCTGGTTAGTTGAACAACATTACAAAGTTCAATAGTTACGATTAATAACGTAAATAAACTGTATATATTCATGATTGCAATATTACAAAACCAACAGAATTATGACTTTGCCAATGTTTATTATGGCTGTGTTCACATCTTCATTTCATGGTTTCGATCAATATGGTCTTCTCCGCTTGATTTTCTCTTAAAACAGCTCAAGATTAGACACTAAATTGGAACATTTTCCCTTGAAGTCAGGCAATCAAATCAAAAGGCAAGAAAAAAAGTAGGTATACATGATTAATGTTTTACTTTTTGTGATTTTCGAGAAAGTACGAACATTATTGCGTTATAGATCCAACCTAAAAATAAACAAGTGAATGATGATAAACTTCGAGATTTTGTGTTATTTCTTTCCCGTAATTGTCAGAAACTATAAATGAGTGGCTTACTAGTTATAACAGAAGCGCATTTGTACGCAAGTGTAACGCCAAACCAAGTAAAGAACCAAACTTTTCTGCCAAAAACGGGCACTGGACGAAAGAGACACTGGAAAGCAAAGAACTTTCTTTCTTGTCTCCGATCAAAACTCAAGATTTTCGAAGACAACTAGGAAAACTGTCTTCGTTTCCCTGTTCCGTACGTCACGGTACATCCCATGTTTCTGTTTCTCTCTCTGCCACGTTCTTTCTATCATCTCTGTATATAAACATATCTATAATCCTTCAAGGCTGTGAATGTGAGTGTATTTCGTCATTTGAATGCTGAAGCTTCTAGCTGTATTCAATGTCTAGAACCGTACATTGGCTCTTTTTGTGCGTGATGTGTGTTTTCTAATCGCATCTGCGAAACAAGCCCCTCGCTTACCAGTTTTCATATCTCTGGTTTTCATTCTTTTTGAATGTGTTGGTCAGTGTCTTGGCAACCCCATTTCCGTTTTCAAGGTTCCATCTTTTTCCTGGAGTTTTCTTTTCATTTCATGGTACGTTTGTTTGGGATTTGATTTTTCTGTTTCTTGGTGGTGTTGTTGTTGTGCTTGACCCTTCAATCATTTTTTCTTTATCTTCCTCTTGTACTTCTTTACTTTTCTCTTTTCTCTGCAAATGAAGTGAACAGACTGTGATTGTTACAAGTTTGTCTTTTTCTTTACTTTCTTTGGTAAGGTGTGGAACTTTTTCATTGATTTGACATGTTCACAGTGTTCTTAATCGCGTTGTTATTTAAAAGTATGAATACTTGTGCAGCTTTCGTTGAATTTTCTGTTAATATGGCTGTTGTTGGATTCCTTTGATCCAATACTTGGATGTGAAATTGAATAAAATTTCCCTTTTCTTTTCTTGTTTCCTTTTAGTTTCTGGAAAGGATTTTTTAAAAAGAAAACTACCATGGCTTCTTGCATCTTTACAGAGTAGATTGCAGGGTTTTGAAGTAACTTTAGTTTCTTGTTAATTTTGAGTTATCTGAATTGGCATTGGTTGAAGATTATCTGCATTGATTTTACTGATTCAGCACCAGAGATTATATTTATCTGGATATTGCCTAATGGTAAGCTGAAAGTCTATATGTTTATCATTTAAATCCAGCATCTAGCATTGAATGCATGAATGTTGTTCTGGGATGAAATGACTCATCATTTATTCTTATAGGTTGACTTGCAGATAGGATATTCGAGGGAACTCGGAGAATCTGATCAATCAAATATTCAGTAAGGGACAGAATCACAGAATAATGGGACGAGGCTCACCGTTTCTGCTGATTCTCTTGGCTCTTGGTTTTTTCTTTGCTACCTACAACTTGGTCACCATGATAATGCACAACAGAGCTAGGATGCATGATAATACTGACATAGAGATGTGGATTGATCCCATTGTTGAAATGCCTCAACATGCAAAAGAACCGAAGAAACTCAAAATGCCCTTCCATGTGGCCTTAACAGCAACTGATGCTGCATATAGCAAGTGGCAATGTCGCATTATGTACTACTGGTATAAGAAGAAGAAAGACCTTTACGGGTCTGATATGGGAGGATTTACACGAATTTTGCACTCAGGAAAACCAGACGACTTGATGGATGAGATTCCTACTTTTGTTGTTGATCCTCTTCCAGCAGGCATGGACAAGGTGAATTCCCCTTTGCTCCTTTTCTTTTACTTGTTAATCCAAGGATTTTCTGCAGTACCACTTATTCTTCACCAAGAAATCTTAGGCCAACTAATTTGGAATGTCAAGTTCTCTAAAAGGATGGATTGACTTGTGAGCACTCGGGAAATTGCTAATCGTGTTCCTAATTACAACATGCTTGCAACTGAATTCTGGAGTCTACTCATGATTGCTTATTATGTGCTTCACATGTTTTTCAGTACTTCTGCATTATTTATAAATTTGTTGAATGAGCTTAGCTTCATGATGTTTCCTCTGACATGATTTCCAAACCAGGGATATGTCGTCTTAAACAGACCTTATGCTTTTGTTCAATGGCTCGAAAGGGCTAATATTGAGGAAGAGTGAGTTTTTCGATTTTAAATGATCTAGATTTTGACACTTATTGCACTTCCATTCTTTATTAAAACTTCTGCAAATGTTAACGCTTGCAGATTCATACTTATGGCAGAACCTGATCATATATTTCTAGGACCCCTTCCAAATTTGGCACATGGGATTCATCCAGCTGCTTTCCACTTTTTCTACATCAAACCTTCTGAAAATGAAAAAATCATAAGAAAATATTTTCCATTGGAGAATGGTCCGGTGACGGATGTCGATCCTATTGGCAATTCTCCTGTTATAATCAAGAAGGTAAAAACTCTTCTGATTCCATTACCATGCCTTCATAAATTTAAAATTTCTTCTGATTATGTGACCAATAAATTGATCTGGTGCAATTGAACTTATCCTACTTGTCATCCTCATTTCTGTTATTGTTCGACGCAATTTATTTCTTGCTCATGTATCCATAATTATCTGCCACAACTTGTTCTACTTGATTGAAGACTTACTAGTTAGAAATCTTCTGTTCAGGAATTGCTAGAAAAGATCTCTCCTACATGGATGAATGTGTCGCTGAGTATGAAACATGATCCTGAGACTGACAAAGTTTTTGGATGGGTGCTAGAAATGTATGTGTAGTTGTGTAAGTGTCCATCTACATATTTCAAACTCACTCTAAGGATTTTTTAACACTAATGTTTTCCTTTGAACTAAGGTATGCATATGCTGTTGCATCGGCTTTACATGGCGTCCAACACATTCTTCGGCAGGACTTTATGTTGCAGGTTTGATTGTCACATCTTATGTTTAGTTATCAATATCATATCCTTTTTACTTTCTGGTTTTGATTCCATCTTGCCAAAATTTGCAGCCTCCATTTGACGGGGATACTAGGGGGAAGTTTATTCTACATTACACTTATGGAAATGACTTTGACTTGCAGGTAACCTATACTCTTCCATTGTACTCCTGAATTCTTCTGCTTTTAATTAAAATCCTGCATCTGTGACTACTTTCTTAATTTTGCCTAATCTCATGTTCAGGGCAATCTTATGTATGGTAAAGTTGGAAAGTGGCGGTTTGATAAGAGATCATATCTACATGGACCTCCACCGAAGAACCTCTCATTGCCTCCTCCAGGTGTTCCTGAAAGTGTGGTACGTCTTAGCAAAACATGAATATGCAGCACTGGTTTTGCAACTTCTGCTAGTTATGCAGAAGATAAATTTCTTTTTATTTTTTATTTCTGTTTTTCACAATTCTCTATCCTATTTGATGTGTTGTTTCAATATAATCTGCAGGTCACCCTTATTAAGTTGTTGAATGAAGCTACCGCTAATATTCCCAATTGGGACACCCAATAGATACATCCTGTGGTCGTGGTTGATAAAAAGTTAGAACACTCAAATATAGATGCAGGCTGTGCTCATAGTTGCGGAACTCCAAAACCTGATAGATCTTTGGACTTTGATCCAGCTGTTGGTTAGAATGATAGGTGTTTACAGAAGTTCAGGTTCTTATCTCTACTACAAGTATAGAATAATCTTAGGTGAGATTTTGCAATTTACTTATAATTCTCAAAAGGCAATGATTGTAGATTTTGATCTTGTGACTCTGAAATTAAAGAAAAATACAGAACTATCATAATCAATAGGGTTTATGTTTATTAGTACTTCAGTTCTGATTGTTGAATTAAAGTGTTTTTAACATCCTGGATAAGGTTACTTTTGAGGACCAAGCAAGCATAAGAATCATTTTTGACAGGCCATTAGCGTTTTACATGTTATAGAACCACAAGATCTAGATAAGGTTTTAAGAATATCCTAAAGGAGATTAAATTTCAGTTAAAAAAATTCCCGACAGGTGAAATCAAAAACAGAAAACTGCTGATGATAGAGTGACATCAGAACTTGTAGATAGTTTTTGCACATACAAGTGCTTATCAAAAGAAGAAAGACCCATCACACATGAAACAAAACACGTGAAGTGACTTTCCTTGGAACCGATGGAAAAAAACAAAAAAGTGTAAAAGGGTTCACAGGGGAAGGATTATTGGGAGGGGAGAGTGAAAAAGCCTGCAAATATCTCTGCTCATTCACGAGTGTGATCCTTTCCTTTTCCATTTTCTGTGTCCTTTAACCCTTTTTTGGTTACTTTCCTTTCCCACTCTGCTCTTCAACTTTTTAGTATTTAACTTTTCACTAACAAGTTACTGCAGATTTCCTCTCTCCCAACTAGCTTGGAGCTTCACCTACTGCCATCCATGTCTGTTACCTTCCACATTTCCCCATTTTTACAGTTGGGATCTTCCTTCTTAGTTGTTATGTGTTGGAAAGTTGATGATTTTCTGATAAAATTTTGAAATGAAGAAATCTTTATACAGATTTATGAACAACTCTGGTTCCAAATTCTAATCTGCAGACTAGTCATAAAATCAACCTGTACAGAAGAAATCTTTCTACAGATTTATGAACAACTCTGGTTCCAAATTCTAATCTGCAGACTAGTCATAAAATCAACCTTGTCAATCCTTGTTCTTTTTCTGGAGATCAAACTACCATGGATCACTAGAGTTCTTTCTTTTCTCCTGATTTCAGGATAAAAAGATTCTAATCAACTTCAACTGTTCAAGTCCAAATTCACATAAACATTAGTGCAGTGTCACCGACACCTCAGGTACAGTTTTTATTTTTATTTTTATTGTTCCACTCAGAATTATACCCACTCACAAGCTCAAGTCACATGCAATTACAGACACTGGTTCCATGTCAATGTCTTCTCCTACTAATGGACAATCAAAACCAGCTATTGGAGGTGACTTTTAGCAAGAGCTTAGCTTGACTGCACTAGTATGCTTCGTCCATTTGTGTGCTCACAAGAAAGAGACAAGATTTCCACAATATACGAACAACCCATAACACTAATCTTCCTTCTTATTCCATCTCCTAGATATTTGCCATCCAACATCTGCACTTTGTAGCTTAAAGTAAGACTATCAGAGCAAGATCCTACTTTTGATTAGAAAAGCATTATTTCATCCAATGAATCCATTTTAGAAATTGTTTTATATTTGTTCAAAGTGGTTCCTTTTTTGCACCTAAAGAGTGCAACAGCTGATAATATAAATGGAAGTCACAGCCTAGAATCCACCATTGAAGAGTTTGTGTAAATGAAAAATGCTGAAAACTAGGAGCAAATTTTCATTTTCCGCAAGTTTCTTTCGACTGACTTGGTCTATCTAGAACACGTAGTTTACAGTAACGATTTGTACGTTCCACCGATATAAAAAAAACAGGTTCTTTTTTGTTTTCTCAAGAAGATGACTTTCACGAGAATTCAGTGCAGTTTTCAGTTTTACAGCTACTGAAAGATTTCTTGCCTTAAAAAATCATCCACTCGACCTTCTTGGGTATCATCTGCAATCTATTTACCGTTCCATTATAAGACGACGACACAACAATAACAATATCCAATATGAATTCCATAAGCAGGGTATATCATTTCAGAAAGATGGGGTAAATCATAAATCGCTCAAAAAGTCGTTCAACTTTTGAAATGAATTTGCCAGTGAGGCTTAGCTTCTTCTGTAGAGCAAGTGCAGAGAATGTGAGATCAGAAACCTTTATTTGTTCCAATCAAAGAGAATTTCTTGAAAAAAGTGCACAGCTTTGGTAATAAACTATTCATTCCTCCTTGATGAAGCTGGTTGTAATCATTTATTAACTTTCTTTTTTACTATAATCATTTTCTTTAAACATCAAACAGTCGTACTCTTAGCTCGAAGTCATTTATGTAAAACACACAATGTACAGGTTATTACGTGTATCCGACAATCAGAAAAAGATAAAGAAAAGTATGGCCCTCTTAACATCATATCCCCCTTGCCTCCCACCTATTATGTATATCTACACACTGCCTCTTACTTGGTACACAATCCCAAAACCAAACCATTGAAGCCGTATTTTCAGTTAAAAAGAGCTATGAAACTCTGTTTCCTCTCTCTATCCTTCTTCTTCTTCCTTTTTCTTTCCATTGCTCATGGTCTCAATGCCAAATGTGACACACAAGACCAAGATTCAACCCTCCGAGTGTTTCACATTTTCAGTCCATGCTCACCTTTTAGGCCATCTAAGGCAATCTCATGGGAGGACACAGTGATGGAAATGCAGAGAAGTGACCAAGCTAGGCTTCAGTACTTGTCAAGCTTGGTGGCTAAGAAGTCTATTGTGCCCATTGCTTCAGGCAGGCAGACAATACAGAGCCCAACATACATACTCAGGATTCGAATTGGGACCCCTCCACAGACCATGCTTATGGCTATGGACACTAGTAATGATGCTGCTTTGTTGCCTTGCAATGGCTGTGATGGATGTTCTACAGTCTTTAACTCTGTTAAGTCTAACACCTTCAAAAACCATGCCTGTGGAGCTGCTCAGTGCCATCAGGTACTTAAACTTCTGAATTTGTTGCTACAATCCCTCATTTTGAGTATGTAGATTATAAACAGATGAATCACTTTTGCATGTCCATCAAAATGGTAATTGTGTAATTGCAAAAGGATTATCATTTTCTGGGAATGAAATAAAAAGCTTCATGTCATAATCATGAAGGGTGAGTGGCACTTAGCTAAAAGGTTCACGGGTTAAAAAGATAGCTCGAGATGAGCTTAAGAGTGCATGTGACTTACTCTGCAGGTTCCACTGTCAACATGCGGTGGCAATGTCTGCTCGTTTAACATGAGTTACGGCGGGTCCACCATAGCAGCAAACCTCTCACATGACACTGTCACTCTAGCCACCGACCCTGTTCCTAACTACACCTTTGGCTGCATCCAGAAAACTACCGGCAGTTCAGTGCCTTCACAGGGCCTTTTAGGTCTTGGAAGAGGTCCATTGTCACTTCTATCCCAAACCCAAAACCTATATCATTCGACATTCTCGTACTGCTTGCCTAGTTTCAGGTCTCTTAACTTCTCTGGATCCTTGAGGCTTGGACCAACTGGCCAGCCTCCGAGAATCAAGACTACCCCATTGCTTAAGAACCCCAGAAGATCATCACTTTACTATGTGAACCTGATCGGAATCAAAGTTGGCCGGAAAAAAATTGACATTCCAGCTAGTGCTCTTGCTTTCAACCCCACAACTGGTGCAGGAACCATCTTTGATTCTGGTAAAGTTTTCTAATTTCTTTTTCCTGCTTAAATTCTTTCTGAAATGGACAGTCAGCTAAAAACAAGCTCAATAGGACAGAGAATTGGTCAAAAAGATTTTGGCCAATAATTCTCCCACTTGGCCATCACTTAAAAGTGACAAGCTTTTCACTTTTTAGCCCATATTCAAGTTCTGGGCAAATTCAGGCTGGGTCCCTTACTTGAAGCCTGGTCTAAAGACTGAACTCTTCATTACTCATTGATTTTGGAGATTTGAGTCCTGTTCCTTTATTTTTTCTAATAAAGCTCCAAACTTTACGAACAATCTGTTGTTTATCTTCTTCCCCACAGGTACTGTTTACACAAGATTGGTGGCACCTGCCTACACGGCGGTGAGAGATGAGTTCAGGAAACGAGTTGGGAACTTAACGGTGACATCTCTAGGTGGTTTTGACACATGTTACTCTGTACCAATAGTTGCTCCGACCATCACATTTATGTTCTCCGGCCTGAACATGACATTACTACCAGACAATCTCCTAATCCATAGCACCGCCGGTAGCACCACATGCTTGGCCTTGGCAGCGTCGGACATCGGAGTTAGTTCAGAGCTAAATGTGATCGCCAACATGCAGCAACAGAACCACAGGGTGCTCATTGACGTGCCCAATTCAAGGCTTGGTGTAGCTCGTGAGCAATGCTCCTAAAAACAGTTTCTTTACATCTTCGAGTTTCCTTAGTAATAACTCTCTTTTAGTGTTTTGGTGTTTGTGTGTGTGCCTTTTTTGTGGGGTTTATTAGATTTGATCTTGTCATGTTTGGTGTCTAAATTATGTAATAAAAGTATTCATCAACTTAATCTCTAATGTGTATGAGTATGTGTTCTTCAAATGTCTCTTATCTCCTTCCTTTTGATAATTTCTGTAAAAAAAAAGCCTTTTTAACGCTTAAAAAATAAATGAATTATTCAATAAGTTGATAATTTAAAATTAATAATTCAAAATTAATACAATTAAGTAAACTTTTTTCACATGTATGAACTTTGAATCATGAGGTCTATGTTATCTCTTTTAGACAATCATGATTGATTCAACACTCCTAACTCAATGAACTTTTTTTGATTGGATATTACTTTTTATTTTGATAATTTAGAAGATGGTGAATGAAAAATAAATAAATATATAAATGATAAAATTTTAAATAATAATTAAGTTGAATTTAAGTTATTAATTCATCAAATTATTTAATTAAAATACGATATTTATTAAAAAAACTCTTTTATATATTTTCCTTTTTTATATAACAATTAAGATTAGTAAATTTGAGTTTAAATTTAAATAAAAATTTATCAAATATAGCACAACCAAGTTTGAATAAGAAAATTTAAATTTGAGTATGGTTAAAATTTAGAATTATTCTAAAAAATTCAAACTTATTTATCATATCGAATATAAATTTTTTTATTTGAGTTTGTCCAAAAACTCTTAAAGAAATAGAGGAAATTTTCATTAAAAAGGTAGACAATTTTATTTTTAATATAAATTTAATCTTAATAAATTGAGTTTAATTAGTAAATTTAAACTAATTTATCATTCTTAATTTTAGGAAAAATTGAAATTTTGGATCCTTATGAAAGTATTTGTTGTTTTGTCTACCTTAAAAAAAGGAAAAGAAAAACTTGAAATGTGGATATTCTAAATTAAAGACCAAGTTATAATATGTGTAGGGTTTAAGCCCAACAAGGCAAAGGGTTTTAGCTGAATTTGAGGTTTATCATCCACAAACTGCTCTGTTTTGCCCCTTTAAACTGATTGTCCTCAAAACCCAAAATCCCAACTGGGCAAAACTTCATCTTTCTGGAGTGTCCTGCTTGCTCAGGTGCTTGTTCGTAGTTTCCAGACATCGACTTCCTTCATTGATTCTGGGAATTTATGCTGGTGGATTGATTGGGTTGTCTTTGTGTGATGGTTGGTTCTGCTCTTGAACTGCATCGCTCATTTTCTGTTTTTCTGTGAATTACATTGAGTTGGGTTATATGGCTTCCGTGTTCCTGTGTCTTTCATTGCTGTGTTCTGTACCCAAGACTCGATTTTTATTCAATTCTCTTGATCACTGCAACTGGTTAACAGAATTCAAATGAAGAAGAAACTGAGAGCATGATTCTGAGAAGAGCTTTTGCATCGAGTTCCAATCTTGCTTCTGCTTCCCTTGTTCCAAAAAGATCCTGTCTTTGTGGGTTTTCCCTTGAGCAACCTTTTTACTGCAAAAGGGCGTTCAATGTTTCTCGGAATTTGTGGAGGACAGGTGAGTTTAAGAAATATGTTTCCGAGAAGTGTAGCAATCTCGATGATGCTTTACGTCTGTTCAGTAAGATGGTTTCTTCGCGGCCTCCACATTCAATTATTAGCTTCACTATGCTTTTTGTGGAAGTTGCAAGAATGAAACACTATTCAGCTGTTATTTCTTTATCCAAACAAGTAGAGGAGTTGGGGATTAAGCATGACATTTATAGTCTGAACGTCTTAATTGGTTGTTTCTGCCAGTTGCGTCAAGTGAATTTTGGTTTTTCTTTGCTGGGAAAAGCATTAAAACTAGGTTACGAGCCTAGTTCCATGATTTTAAATTCTCTTATGAATGGCCTTATTGAAGAAGGTAAACACTTCCAAACGATAAGCCTCCTTGAAGAGATGGTGAAGAAAAGGTACCAACCTGACTTGGTTACTTATAGCACCATTATAAAAGGCCTCTGTAAGTCAGGCAACATAGGAACAGCCATTCAATTGTTGAAGAAGATTAGCCAACATGGTTGTAAGCCAGATGTAGTGGTATATAGCACGATTATAAATAGCCTTTGCAAGGAGAGGCAAATAAGTCAAGCTATGGAACTTTTTGGTGAAATGTTGGGTAAAGACATTCGTCCAACAGTTGTTACCTATAATGCTTTGATACAAGGATATTGCTTGCAGAGTCAAATGGATGACGCAATTAAAGTATTCCAAATGATGGTTAGTCAAGGTTATGTACCAAATATTGTAAATTATAACACCTTGATATTTGGATATTGCCAAATTGATAGAATGGATGAAGTAATGAAGCTTTTCCAGGAGATGAATCAGAGAAGAATCTTTCCTGATGTTGTTACATATACTTGTATTATTAGTGGCTTGTTCCGTGTTGGAAAACCTGTTGTTGCATTGCAGGTTTTTTATCAGATGCAACAGTTTGGGCGAACTCCAGATTCGACCACTTATTCAGTATTGCTGAATGGCCTGTGTTTTCATGGTCTTTTTCACGATTTAGACAGAATATATCAACTGATGCAGGATTCTGGTATAAAGCCTGATATTGTAACCTATAGTATATTAATCGATGCAATGTGTAAAAGTGGGAGGCTTAGTGCTGCAAGAGAATTGTTTTATAGTCTCTCCATCGAGGGGCTGCAACCCGACATCAAGATGTATACAACAATGATTAACGGACTGTGTACTGAGGGGTTGCTTGGTGAAGCATACCAGATGTTCAGAAAGATGGAAGAGGCTGGTTACTCACTAGATAGTGTTGCTTACAATGTAATCATCAAGGGTTATTTACGAAAAAATGATATGCATATGTCTACCTTTCTGCTTCATGAAATGCTCGATAAGAAACATTCAGCAGATGCATCTACTTCAACCTTGTTAGCCGATTCGTTAGATCAATTAGGTTCGAGCATTCAAGGGGTTGATGTGATTTGAGTATGTCCCTATGCCATGACGAGCAAGGAGATGCCTGTTACAAGAGCTTTCTCTAGTCTCCATCCAATTTTAAGGTGAGGACAACTAAAGCTGTAAAACTGTAAAGTTTGAAATTCTTCTCTTTGTGTCAGTCTACTTCTGTGTAGTCAGTTCACATTCTATTGATACTTAATAGTGCCACAAATTTCACCGCCCAGTGACTTCACTTATTTCAGATGAATAAGTATTCTGTTCCAGGAGCTTGTGATTGATGGATATTGAGAGTGATGAAGTTTATGAACTGACGGAAAACTTTGTCAATTTCATGCTCATGAGCCTAGCATTTGGAGATTTCTTCGTTAAGTTGAATTGATCATGATTTATCCTCGGTTATAGTGTTGATTCGTTTCATCTTGTCGATGCTCACAAATCAATTGATTTTAGTTAGCATTGTAGCAACCTGTACTCTATTAGAAACTGGTACGTTGGCATCAATTTTCACTTAAGGCTTAAGGTTTTGGTTGTTATTCTAGTGGCAACAATATGCCATAATTTGATGTCATTCCCCTCTAGGAAAGAAAAGGGTTAGCTAGAGAATGAAGTATTTAGATTGGTGATCACATGCAAATTTAACTACATCATCAGTTCTGAGCTATTATATGTGTAATTATGTATGTCTTAATGTTTCTCTACAAGTTTTCAGTTCCATCAAGAGGCTTGAACCTTCCTATTATTTTGATAATCTTCTGTTGATTTGTTTGAAGTGTTTCTGTCTCGTGTGTATCAAACATACCTGACATTATTGTTTGCCAAACTGAGCAGGAAAGTTACCAGGCATCAGAGAACATCTGCAAAACAGTTTCTGAGCTACCAATATGATGCCGAATATCTCAATATCTCATACAAGACTCAAATGCTGGTGAACCACCGCAGTGATACAGAGGTGTACTTAAGTTGCAAACCCCCGCCTGTTAGACGAAGAAAGTGGCAGCATGAACAGACAATATTTGAAGAATTGAAGACAAAGTGCATTTAAAAAGCCTCAGTTACACGCACAATGGAGATACCAACGAACAGAACCATCTTTGCGAAGGGTGACAATAGGCCGAGCTAGGTCCAAGCATTCGATAGCTGGCCCAAGCATAGGCTCGGGACCAAAATTTCCGACTTGAATCCGTTCGGACTAGAATATTAGAACACGGTGAAATATATTTTGATCCGTTAATTTTGGACTAGATTAATTGATTTTTTCATGATTAGTTAATATCAAAAAAAATTATAAAACTTGAATTTGATCGAACTTAGAATACAATTTTTGATAAAATTTTCTAATTTAGTCTCGTAAGTTAAAAAAAATTTACAGTATCATGAACAATGAAGGACGACTTATAAAATTTTAGTTTAATTTTAATTTATTTAGTATAAATTAAAATGATATTATTTTAATACAAATTTTGATCCGACATGCCATTTCTGTTCAGGAAGTCCGACTGGCGGATTATGATAACCCAGAATCCAAACATCCGTCAATTGTTTAGTCTCTCATCCCCACGAGTGTCTTCTGCTAAGCTTCTTCCAAAACCTCACTGAAAGTTGCGAACTTTGCCACTCGTACTCGCTTCTCCTGGTCTTCTCTCGTTCTAAATGGCTCTACCACAAGCCTATACGTCTTCACGAATCACAACCATGTCACCTCTGTTTACCTCACGGGCTTCACTACCTCTGGTATCAACACGAATGTCTTCCTTTTGCGTTACTCAATCGTCCTTGACAACCCATCAAGAGAAATCTATCTTCTCTTCGACTCAGGACACGAAAAGCAGGCCCTTTTCAGTTCCAATGCATCCAAGAAGATTACTTTGCAGACCCCCTCAAGGAAAATACGTCAGAGAAGACTACCTTGTGGTATGCCTCTTCCCATTTCTCCTGTCAACATTTTTCGGGTTTTCCTTTCTGTGGTGGATGGTTTGTGTCGATAAATTGGATTCATGGTTTCTAAGTTTTCATCTTTCACTTGTGTTCGCCAATAATTTGAGCTTATTGATTGTTGCTTGTTCTTGATGGATAGAAAAAGTTATCAGCACAGGAGATACAGGAGCTGGTAAGGGGAGAAAGGAAAGTGCCTCTTATTATTGATTTCTATGCCACATGGTGTGGACCGTGTATTTTGATGGCCCAAGAACTTGAAATGGTACGTCTCTGTTGTAGTTGATGCATCTCGTTAACGTTTTCCTGCTACATTGTGCAATTTTTGGGTTCAATGTGCTAGTAACTGTGAACTGCTGGATACTTTTGAGGTGATGGGGTGGAGTTTTCTTGTCTTTCTCGTGTTGAGAATCTGTGGTTGATGAATATAGAAGAAGCATTCAACTAGTCCCTTTGATGATGAATATATCCCTCATCTTTATAAACTACAGTCACCAAGTACGAGGGTTTCAACACCCTTTTAGTTTTTGAATCAAATAGTCCATTTTATTTCCTGATAGTTAGTATTTGTTGGAATGAAAACAGATCATGGGAGTGAGGTCGATCATGAAAGTAAAAGGAATCTTATCAGAAAATTTAGAGCTATTTGGTACAATTGCGTTGTTCACTTGTTACATTCCATCGGTGTTTGCTTGATGCATTCTGTTCTGAAGAGGATTTCTCATACCCCATTATGGTTCAGACATCCTTTGCAAACCTAAGCTCTCCATCAAATTATAAAGTTACAAACTTTTTCTTTGATTCCTTCCTACAGATTACTAGCCTATTTTCAATCGTAAGGTGTCGTGCTTACTTTCAATTGCGATCCGCTTGGATAGGCATTTTGGTGGCATGCCCCGTGAAGTGTCATTGTGGTCCATTACAGTTCTGATACAATAGAAATTGAACTGAGATCTTGATATACTTTTAAGAGTATCACATGCTAATGAAATCTCACAGAGGTTATATAAGGGATGAGATGCCTAGTATTTCAGCTTACACCATTCTACACAATGAGCTCTGCAGCTTGCGGCAGGACCATACCTGTTTAGCAAACTAACTTTCCCTTTATTTCTTTATGTTTTTGGGATCTGAGACCTTGTTAATTCTGGTAAAGTCTTTTATGCACAAAATTGCAGCTTGCGTTAAAGAACATGGCTTCCAGATTGTATACTTTGCTTGAACAGAAGAAGCTCCTTATGATGAGTATAATGTTAGTGGAATTGATATGTGCCTATAATTTACCTATAAACTTTCAGCTTGCAGTTGAATATGAGAGCAACTTAACAATTGTTAAGGTTGATACCGATGACGAATATGAATTTGCACGTGACATGCAGGTATTTTCCAAAACAAACACCTATGTCTTTCCCTACACCTCCTCAAAATTTGGTTGGTTTGCTTTCTATTGTTCTCAAAGATTTGTTTTGGCTAAGCACTTTATATCCATTTGCTTAAATTCGGTTGTCACTTCCTAACCTATTCTCTTGATGAAACTCTCTATCAAAACTTATTAAATATGGGCCATCTATTCATTTCCCATACATTTAGAACAGTATACTATTGCTGCTAGTGAATCGATGAGCTTATTTTTTTATTTTTTTATTTCCTGAGAAGTTGGTTTCATGGGCTTGAATTTTTCAGGTTCGAGGTTTGCCAACACTTTACTTCATCAGTCCTGATCCAAATAAGGATGCAATTCGGACTGAAGGGCTCATTCCAATTCAGATGATGCGAGATATTGTTGACAAACAAATGTAATACAAGGAAAAGATGAACAATGTAACAAGAGTTCAGCCACTTCAAGTGTTCTGAATGTGTTGTATTCTGAAATCTGCTGAGAACTTCTTGTAGCAATAGGGGCAGTTTTTGTATTTTAATACCACATTCATGTACATTTTTTCTTCTCCCTTAAAAGACCAGACTTACCTAGTTGGTAGTTGTACTTCTTGGTCATGCCCAATATAAAGGCAACATCTTCATTCTTCTTCTTGTTCTTTTTTCACCGGTTTCATCTGTCGTATAAGCTGTCTCGTACTTTGTGTCTTCTCCACAAATACAGTCAAACATCAGTTTTGACATCCAGTGTTAAGGGATGACAATGGGACTTTGAACCAGTCCCATAAATCCGAGGTTGATGAGGCTTCAAGTGGGCTTGAAAGTTCGAGTCTGTCAAACTAATAGAAGGATAAAAAGATCGAGTTCAAACCGGGTCAAACTCATTTCTTTTGTACAAAGTCTGGGTATAAGTCTGTCGACTCGGGCTGGAACAAACCAAGCACCGACCATTTTGCCAAGCCTACCATTGGTATAGCAAGCAACATATTAAAACTCTTAAACGGACTAATGCTTGGAAATCTATAAAGAGAAAGATCACAATTGGACATTTTGACTCTACATGTTTATGGATGTTCATGTCATCATCTTTTTCTTCTTCTCTGGTTGCTACGGTGATTCAAACAGTATAATCTGCAAATTTTGTAAACAACACGCCTTAGTTTTGGCAACATAAGTTCAAAGTTTGATGAAACACCAGAAATTTTAAGTCCTCGTTAGGTTACGTGTTCAAGGAAATAAGCCACAAGGGAAAAGAAAAGTGAGAATCTTTCTGGTTTAGAAAGAAATCTCAGAACCATATTGAAGCTGCTCGTAGATTGTATTAAACTATCAACGGTTGAGGAAAACATCAGTACCAGAAACTCTAACAAGTTCTGTTCCAACTCCAACATTGTTGGAATCGAGTCCCTAAACATCTGGGACATGAAACTTAAATCCTAAATTTTACAAAACTCATGCATTTCCAGGAACGATGACATTCCCTGAAAACTCTGCAGGCGACAGAGCCAAGAACATCAGAGCAGCCATTATTCCCACCGGGAAGAACAGAAACAGCAACGGCGGAGGAGGCAACGGCGGTAGCATTAACGGTAACACCACCATTGACGCCGCCAGAACCGCCAGAACCACAATACCCACTAAACTCAAACATCGCACCATAGTGATCTTTCAGTAGTTCTAATCATTTCTCGCAGCAACCACACAAAGTTCAGAACTTTTGATCCTAATCAGTGAACTAACGTGCTTTCTTGGTAATAATATACGATCTTTGTGTACTTTATGTGTCTTGAAAATGTGGGTACGAATGGAAGTTTCACTGATTCAAACAGGCCACTGCTCGGTTTAAGAGTACAAGAGACGTTGGTTGGTATTTATAGAGACTTGACTACTGTAAACTTTTAATCTCCACAGCCTCCAACGGAGTGTCACATTGTGAGACGTTGATGTGATTCATGTGGGACCGGATTGTGGACGGTGGATATTGGTTCTTTTGGTCGGAAAATCCGGTCCTCAAATCGGACAGAATCAGAGCAGCGGATCCCAATATATACACTTGATACGATTGGGAGCAACTACTCTTAGATTAATCAGAAGTTGGTGATATCAGACATTTGTTAAATTACTTAACCAATCAATGCTTATAAATTTTAACGTATCTTCAGTCTCGGATTCAGAAAAGATCCCACAAACAAAAAGGTTATATATATTCTAAAGTTGATCTTGTGTTGGTCTTGCTGTTTTGTCCCTTTTTGGTGGTGTTTTCCATATGTTTATCTCTTCAACTGGACCCAACGTTCTGAAATTTGGAAAAAAGGATTGAACCTTTGCATTCAATCTTTCAAAGGTTCAATCTTTGTAAAGTGAATGCAAAGGTTCAATCTTTTCTTCTTCCAAATCTCAGAACTTGGGGATGCAAAGGTTCGATCTTTTTACTATGCAAAGGTTCAATCTTTGTAAAGTGATTGATCCCGTCACTTGATTATAAGTTGTTAGCAGTTCGTTAAATGACTTTTTCGAAACACGTAATTTACAAAATCTTCTGCTTCAAAGCTCAAGAAAAATCTGGGATTTAAAGATGCTCTCATCTTCTTCTTCTTGCGCGGAATCCAATAATGCTGGAAAACCTCCTCAAATCATGGGGAGTATGGTCCAATGTTTGTTTCTATAATTTATTGTCTTGGGAATGAGCATCATTGTCCGAATTCATTGCATGGCGTGATCATGAGGGTGAGGCGTCAAAAGGGTTTCAATGCTGGCGAATCTGACACTTAACCAACATTTGGATTTTGATTCACATGCCCTTTGCATTTAAGCATTATTGCCTTAAGTTGAGATCAATTAAAATAAACCTAATTCAAATAAAAATATATAATTTCATACCCAAATTTTAAAAATCAACCTTATTTTTTTTAAAATTTGTAAAAACTTTATTTCAAGTATTGAATCAAATTCACATAAGATTAGGCCGAACTTAAAAGTTCGGAATGTCGGACTATTTGTTTAAGTCGATCTTAATATCGAAATATTTATTTGTGTAGACTTATAAACATGAAAGCAGTCTAACAAAACAAACCAACAAAATGTTAATATTAAATAGATGCATTAGTGTATTGAGTGTGTATGGAGAATTTGACAAATTGGTATTGGATAGAGAACAATATGGGCAAAGATAAGGTTGGGTACACTTGCGCTGACATTAAGTATGTTGAAGCTCTTTGTGCAATGTATCTGCTGCTTCAGCAACTCACCTATCCCATCCGCTACGTTTCTCCTTCCAAGAAATACTCGTTGACTAGTCTCACTTATCTACTCAAAATCTCAAACTTACCCTTACAGTCCGAAATTATGTCCGGCTTAAAATCATTTAATTTTTTAAAATTAAAATTAACGTCGTTTTGTTTATATATTTCGTTTTATTTATATATTTCAAAATTTAACTTGAGCAAGTCTTTTTTTTTTATAAAGATAAATTTTGAGCTTCAAAACGGATAAGATTTAAGCAACTTAAACTCGAACTTAAGTCAATTTAGGCCTAAGTCGAATTATTAAGACTAAATGGTTTGATCCCAAAATTAATAGATTAAGTTCAAGTTGATAAAACTTAAGTTCGACCCAAAATTAATATAAGCATTTTAAATTTTTATTTTTTAAATTAAAAAACATCATCATTTTATTTATATATATTTCGGGTTTGAGCTGAGTTGGGCTTGGATAGTCTTATCTCAAGCCCAGTGTGAGGGCCGATCGACTTGAGCCTGAGCCAAATTGCTAAGACTAAATGGGTCTAATCTCAAAATTAATAAATTAAGTTTGAGTTGATCAAATTTAAGTTTGACACAAAATTAACATAATTAGATTAAATTTTAATTTTTTAAATTAAAAATAAAATGACATCGTTTTATTTATATTTTTCAAGTTTTGAGTTAATTCGAGTTTCGACAACTTGAGCTCGAGCTCAACTTAAGTCTAAAGCAATTTGAACCTAGACCAAATTGTCAATATTAAATGGGTTTGATACCAAAATTAATAAATTAAGTTCAAGTTGATCAAACCTAAGTTCGACCTAAAGTTAATCATATTTGAATCAATCAATATTTAGTTAATACATCATTTTGTTAGTTTAGCATATTCTTCAACCTATTAAATAAATCGACTTTGTTTTAGTTCTTTGATTTTAAGTATGACCAAGTTTTGAATTAGATTCAAGTATTAAGATTTTAGTTGGTTTTAGACATAAGAAGTCGAGTCGACCTGATTTGAACTACCAAAACCAGTTATGGTTAACATGTCGCTTTGGTTAATTTATAAATTCTTCAAGCCATTAACTAAAAGCGTCATTTTGATCGTTCAACCCAAATTGGATCAAATTTTGAATTGAATTCGGATTATAAAAAATAAGTGTTGGTTGAGTTTGAGTTACGCATCATCGACTCAAGATTATTTTGCATTATTTAAGTTACTAAATTGAGAGAAAGTCACCTAACGAGTAAGTTGATATTTAAAGGTAGTAATAGATTAGGTCATACTTGAGTTCTACAATTTTATAACCCGAAATTTTTAGCGTGAGCTTGAACCTAAATAGTTTTGGACGGCTCATAGCTCGATCAGGCTTGAACCAAGCCCAATTAAATATTTTTTAATTTTAAAAAATAAAAAGGACATTATTTTCTTAAAAATTTTATATTTTCAAGTTTGACTCAAAATTCAGTCAACTCGTATTAAACCTCTTGAGTTTAGAGTAACTTGGGCGAGATCTGAGTTAGGCCGAACCGGTTGAACAAACCTAGCCAACCCGTTGTACATGTATTATATATAGAGCATAAAAATGTCTTGTCATTAGTCGTTTCGCATTAGGCTGAATCAGTCAACTTAACAACGTTCGGTTTAATGTGTTCTTCACATTTGTTGTTGTCTGAGGTTGAAAAGTCCAAAGAGGATTCTGCTTCTTGTCCAAAAAGAGGCGTTTACACTACAAAAGTTGACTTATTGCCCTTTTGCTTTTACGGTACAGAAATGAGAGAACACGATCCTGTAGTGTTTCAGAGACTTTCTCGTATTGTATCTTCGTCTTCTTCTTGGACACGAGTGCAGGTTCCATGCAAAAACACAGTTTCAACGTTGAAAGTATTCCTCATTTCAAGTCAATGTGAAACGCATGTATCTACATTTTAACACTTTTTGAGCCGTGCCGTTATTATTGTGAGCACTTGTATCTCACTATGACCTTTTGATCATATCTTTTTAGGGTTTGAAAAGAAATTCGGGTTTGAATTTGAGTTCAAGTCCAAATTTGATTGCACTTGAATATTTGAGTATGACTTCATTTAAACTTGTTTTGGTTTGTTGATTTTAGGTTAAGTCAAACCAAATTTGATTTGACTAAGATTCGGAGCTTTGAATGATCAAACTTATACAATTTTAAACTCGAATTTAATGAGCTTAAAATGTCAAATTTGTTTTGAATTTGTACAAAAACTTTAAAGATGGATCCATATCTTCAACCTAAAATAAGCTTCCACAAGTTCCAATCTACTACATACGATCTCAAGAAACGCAACAGAAGCTTGAATATACTGTAATATGAACTACAGGTCTATTCTCGTATACAATAATAATCCTAAACTATTACATTTGATCTAGGATAGGTAAGAGAACTACATCTCCAATGTCTAATCTAACCTACTGAGGTATCTAAAACCTGTTTATATGTCAAAATGGTGATGCTTCCTGGAATGTCTATGCTGTTGAATAACCAAAACTGAACCATTAATGTCAAGCTCTGAAGAAGCTAGTAGATCACCAACAGTGCCTAGCTCTGGACACTCTTCCCAGTCACTCAAGTTAGTTGTTAATGGAGACAGGCCTCTTCCACCTTTCCCCACTATGAATAATGAATTTTTTTTGACAATCTCTCTTAGAGCCTCCACAGTTTCTGCTCCATTATTAACATACTTCTCTATGTAGCTAGCCTGACCAGTTGCAACATATCTAACAGCCAAGAACAGTGTCATATAAGTTTCTTGGTCTTTTATGAGGTGAGGAATCAGAGAAATTGAAGGAAGATTGTAGTTATCTAGAGTTATGTATGTTGTTATAGTTTTACCTGCTGCAGAAGTCCTGGATGCAGATTGTATCCATTGCATTCTCTACCTCACTGCTTGATACTATCTTTAAGTCTTCACTATTCCTGATGGATGTATCATGTTGTTCCTTTGATGAAGCTCGTAAGAATCTGATAATGGTCAAGTTTATGTGAGGGTGAGAGACAATTTTTTTGCTACAGGCCAATGCCTCACGATCGTCAGGACCGCCAAAGTATAACATTGCAACATCCTGCCTTGATCCAGGGCCAGGTTGCTGAAATCCAGTCTGTCCTCTGTCGACAAAGACCCCGACCGAGCACGGGGCATGGCGAATAACCTTCTGATTGATGACCCTGAGCTCATCTTTCCCACTTTCCAGTTGCCCATCGAGACGCTGGTGCTTGTGGAAAATGAGAAAAACGATGGATACCCTCAAGTCTTCAGCAGCAGTGCAAACATCTTCATCCATCCCTGCAAAGGATGATACGGTTTTGCTTTGGTGGATCAGAACTTTGTTTTCTGCAGTGAATGCATCTACCATGTCGTTTATCTCGACCTCATCATTTCCACCGTACTCCTCCTCATCACTAAATTGATCTCCGTCTTGCAGTTCATGATACATTAATTTGGTTTTCTTGCGTTCCTTGGGGAGCTCAACTAGGTGCATCAAATAAGGCACAGATGGAGTGCACTGTGACCCACTCAAAGCTGAGATTAGGCCAAGTTTTGCTGATATATGACGACAGCCATGAACACAAATCAGCATCCGAAGTTCACTCTCTGGATCATGGAACTCAAGAGTTGTACAACGGTGACTGAAATAATTGGCTTCTCTTCTTAATATCAAAGACACTACTGGCCCGGAAATCACTGTGTTAAGCATCACCACTAATATGACCAAGTTCTGAACATTCGTATCCCACCATTTCTGCAACAATAGACAATGCACAGTCCAGAATTAGAGCAAGAATCTGCTTTGAAAATGTCTTTAGCTATGATGGAACTGAGACACACCATGCATCAGTATATGTGTGGTTATTGGATCCCATAAAGAACTTAAAGAGTGTTTGTGCTTAAAGCTAAGTAAGCAAATATTGTAGTTGTTCTTCAGTAAACACTAAATGCATGCATTTGCTGAACATATATGTGAACTGATAATCAAAGAATCATATCTCAAAGCCAGTTGATCAAGGTGAAAGACGGTCATATGCTTATATGGATGAAAAAAGAAATCAGTTGGCAGGAAGGAAACTTGGGATGGCTTATGGTTTAGTCCAAGAAACTTACTTCATCCTTTGGGATTACATCAATTAGCAGAAACTCACTATGTCCTTTCAAGTTCAGTATGAAAGCCAGAACTAAACCCTCATTCCTTGGAATGTTAAGGTAATGGCAAGCAGCTAATGTTCCAATGATCTTTCCCCCAATACTGAGCAAGATCATGACTACCACAACAATGAAATTTCTTAAACTTCCCAGTGCTCCTAAATTGCATCTGAAACCGCTGAATCCGAAGTAGATTGGCAGGATAATGTTGTTCACAGCATAGTCTAGTTTAGGCAACAATGTTCTTGTTGTTTTTCCTTCTCTAGGAAACATCACACCAACAAGGAAACAAGAAACTGTACTGTTATAACCTTTGCCTTCAATGAAAAATGAGAGAAGTATAACAAGAAACAAAATGATCAGCAAGTCGGTGCTTGACACATATTTCTGGTTCTGCTTTCTTCTGTTGGTCCAAAGAGCAAAGAACCTATTCACAATGACTACTACCAGAGTCACAAACAGGCACAGAAACCCATCTCCAAGCATATCTGATGATGTGAAAGCCATAGCTATGGAATACCAAAGCACACAACACATCTCATTCATCAGAGAAGTGGATATGGCCAATCTCCCTACATCAGAAGTATCAAACTTAAGTTCAGATGCTAACCGAATCACAACAGGCGAGGCTGAACTGGCCAAGATTATCATAAAAAGATGGCAAAACACAAACTCGTGAGCGCTGATTTTTAGCATACTAATCACAAATACCGAAGCTGCTACTCCAAAGATGCTGCAACTGACTATACCCCCAATTGCAATAATGGCTGCTTGTCGAAAGTTTCGTCTTGAATAGGGTATATCCATCTCCAGGCCGATCCTGAAGGTGAAGAAGATTCGGAAGATGAAAGAAGTAACCAAACCGTAATCAGCTACATCAGGTTGTATAAACACATCTCTTATGGTCTTGATCCTACACAGCAATGAAGGACCGAGCACCACTCCTGCCTGATAAAAAAGACATCAGCTTGCACACTCATCTGAACTTGGAAACACATTCTCTTTCTGTAAAGTTAGTGCATACCAAAATCTGAGCAATGGGTCCTGGTTGTCCCAGGGGCTTGAGGAAAAGGTGGAAGATGTGGGAAACAACAAGCATCCCACAGCTCTGCACAAAGATGGTAATGATTGGGTTGAACAAATCATCTGTACACATTGCTCGCGAGGCTGCATCCATTTTTGCTAAGGGGCACAATTCAGGTGATGATGATAATGACGATGATGATGATGAACAAGAGAAGATCAGGTGAATCTGACGAGAAATTGAGAAAAAGCTATGAGTCAGAAAGTTGGCATAACGTTTTGAGAGGAGTTACTCTAATGTAATAGGAATGTGATGATCCTTCATTTTCTCTATTCGCTGCCATTCCATGATCTTGGCTCCCGGAGAAATGTGGCAGAGAACAACCTTTGTTGCTTTGTTGTTCGTTTCTTTTGACTTGTTAACGTGCCTCCATCTTATGCTCATGCTCTTAGATTTTCACACATGGAAATGATATTTTCGATTAAAGCTTCATAACATTTGTTTTGATATTGAAAAGATGTGTTGAGAATGGATCGACTCAATCTTAAGCCTTGAACTCGATCAAACCCAAATATCTAAACTTTACCTCAGACCCAAATATCTATTTTGTCATGATTTCTAGGCCTAAAGACATCGTCATATTTAAACTCAAAACTTGAGTACCCGAATACTCAAATTCGATCAAATCGAGTTTAAATCAAGTTAGATCAAACCAAACCTAACCTAATTTGTCACCCACATTTGCATTTACTTTTATTCTTCTTTTACTAGGCAGGATAAATGCAGTTTCACTTATATATACTTCTTCTCATTTCACAATTTCCCAGTGTAATAATAATAACCAGAAGTTGGGTCCAAGCCATAATCGCCACAAAATCCTCAAACATACTTTCTTTCAACTTCTTTGTACTAAAAAACGGCCATTTTGAGAGTAACAAAAGCAATCAAAGAATCAAGGAAAGTACATTCCTTCCACTGCCTGGCTCATTTCTTTATTACTTGATCTATAGTACCATAGTCAAGTCATAAGAGAATGACAACGTCTACATGCACCTTGCAAGTAAGATAAACCGATCGATACTCGTTAGGCACCTAAATGATACCGGCTTCAGGTTGCACCGATATAAAGAAAACTCATAACACGTACAATACCCTCCAAGGGTATCAGCTGCAGGGCGGCTGCGAGTTGTACCGATATATAAAAACAAAAAGCAAAATGCAAGAAACTATTACAACTACCACATAAATCACAGCAGATAATATGCTACCTGCAATCACCAGGTTGCAAGTCACTGATAGTTCCTGCCTGCCTACAAGTTGATAGTAAATGGTTCATGTCATGACTCGGTATGTTATACTAAATACTCGAGAAAGGTAAGAGTCAGATGGATATCAGCAAATTGGGGGAGGGCTACTCCACCCATTTTCATTAGAGAGGTGCATAGAGAAACCAACTTGTTCCTATCTCACAGATTATTTATAGATGACGATAATTTAGCATGTCTGAGCATGTAAAAACCATGGTCCTACTTACGCATTCCTGAGTTTCCCAATTTGTTCCCCTGTCAACAAGTCAGCTTTACAGGTTTTAGCTCCCTACATGTGCAATAGAACACACGAGCAATTTAGCCAACTACTTGTACTTTTTCTTAAGCAGCAGAACAGAAACCCCACTAAAACAGCTGAGGCACTCATACTAGGAGACAAACCACTACCTTTCTTTCCATTGTTCTCTTTTTTAATTTTTTTTTTACAGAACACACCCCATCAGCATTTAGGATGCAAGGATGAGATATAGAAAAGTCATTCCATAAATTGGTCAGGGAGATGCCCATTCAAAGTAATGACAACGGGCACCTCTAGTTGCAGTCCAGTTTCCGCAGCCAAAGAAAACGCTCCCTTGCTTTGGACCAGGCTTACGAACCATTCCTTTGCTGCCCTTCACTCCACAGAAGCAGAAAGGGTGATACTGCAGCCCGGGAAGTTCCTTCAGTTTGTAGGGCTGTTGAGGTAAAAAGGGCAATTGCTCAGGGTAATGCTTCCATGACATGGGACTTTCAGCTGCCTGCCACATTAGTGAGTTTGTTATCGAGAATCTTATTCCCATATGCATCAATAAGGCAAGGAGACGAGCAGTATTTTTGGCATCATCCAGGCCACAATGAGCCCGGCCTTGCCACGCTAGACCTGCCATCTCAACTGCCTCCTTTAGGTTGCATCTTACACCACCAAATACCTCACGAAATGGAACCTTCAAGTTGATCCATCTGACAAAAAAAAAAAAATTTAGTTTGTGTGAAAATAAACTGTGTTTTGCAGGAATGGACCCCATTAGGAAATTGTTCAAACATTTTTATCTAGCTAAAATTTGAGCAAGTTTTCATCCAATATATTACCGGTTAAAATAAGGCGGCTTCCTTATTTTCTTGTAACGGCATTCTGATTCCAGCATCACCCGGCAATCCCAGTTCGACCATGTCACCACAGCAAAGTTGGCATTCTTGATCCCCTTCTTTTCAAGCCACTTGTCATGCCTAATGAGTGCTTCACTCAGAGTAACACCTCTGTCCACCTGGAACCAAAGTGAAACACATAAGAATAAGATTGACATCTCTCTCAATCACACACACACACCCTATCTCGAACAAACAACCACAACGTCATTGCATGTACCAGTGGACTCAAATACAAAAGAAAATCGTTACGATAAAGGAATCTACCACATTTACTGTATCCATGACAATATCCATAAAAATTCCCTGAAAGCCAAAAGTCAGCCTCCTGATTACCTTGGAAAAGAAAGAGATAGCTTTCCCTTAAAGGAATCCATATTTCAGATGATCGCAACAAATAAAGTTGTCTATATAAACAAATGCTCAAAGAAACTTTTTAAGGACAACTTACATTTATTCTGCACATTATATAAGTACATGTCTTATCTCGACAGTTCAACATAGATGTACAAATTGATCCCACTATGATGCATTTGAAATGACTGTTGACAACACAAAAAGAATAGTTTAATGAAGGCACTACATGCCAAGGAAAATTCAGTCAATCCCCAAGCAAACAATTGAGGAAGTACATCCTCTCAGCCAGGGATAGAAATTCCAGACTAACCTGGATTTGCTGTATGCCAGTCAGATCCTTACAAAACTCACTTAGGAGCTGGTTGCAAGTTGGCCTCACATAAGTCTGAAAGCATGCTTCTAGCTGACCAGTTACACTGCTCACAATGACAGATGGAAACTCGATTATCTCCTGCGGATGAGGGTTTTTTTCCTTGTCACAAGTAGCCTCAAAGTCTATGACCACAAAATACTGAAACTCCTGGAAATGGAACTCGTACGGGTATGCTTGAGTAAACATGTTAGCTGGCACGTACTGAAATCGAGCTTCCATTGGGAATGGATAAAACTGGCTCTCAAAACAATTCAATTGACACTGCTGCACCTTTTGAGTTTCAGGATAAAAAGATGAACATGAGCCAAAATCATGATGGAAGGTAGGTTTGTTGTGAAATTCAGTCCGAAGTTCAAGAAATTTGCTGCTTAAAGAATGACCTGGTTCCACAACATCCCCACCTGGGTTAACACTTATTTCTTCCTTAAGCTTAGAAAATCCTTCTATTGAATTCCCATAGGGGAACCCCTTGGCCGAAAGGCAATTTAATGATGCCTCGCAGCCTTTTTGCATTGTTTCTGCAGCCAGAAAAATAAATCGAGTATAAGCAAATTGAGCTTAAACCATCACCAACGTATATATATGTTGAAAGCCAACTCACAAACTGATAGATACTAAACAATTTGAATGAGTTTTTCGAACTAAAGCCAGAAATAATTCTCTTTGTAGTTTCCTTTATGAAAATTGTGTCAGATCTTCTGTTTACAGTTGGCCAACTACCTCAAACTAAACAAATTATGCAAATACAGCATATCGGATTGTCATTAAAGAACTGCACTTCACACAAGATTTCCTACATATAATTTGGACCTAGGACTGAGGAGTCCATAACCATCATACTGAACCTAAAGATAGGATCTGGACGTCCATGATATAACCATGGTCACTAAACCCCAAAAGTTCAACTTATGACGGACTATTAAACAAACAAAAAGCTTAATTTCATTCTTCTAACTATCAACTTCTCAACTTATCTCCAATATCCAGCCACCAAAATATAAAGACATATCATCCAACTACAGTTGCCACCTTACTATCACCCAAAATCCAACGCATTTATATGTCTTCCACGGTCCAATAATCCCATGCAATTAAGTTCGTTATTCAGCAACCCTTCAATCCAATGGCATTCAATCTTTCCTTATCCATATTTAACAGAATCACCAGCACTAGAAAGAACAAAACTTTAGTCCAGTAGGATCAAACACATACCAACCGACACTCCATAATATGAACAAACAATTCCCCAACACTACGTTTTTACAACCTAATTGCACATTGTAGACAAAAACCCATAGAGAAACCACCCGTAAGGTAGTATTACGACATCTCAAACCGATCCCAAGCATCAGAAACAACACAAAGAACTGAGCTCCAACCTCAAAAGAGATCAAAAGCCGGAAACTTGTAAATTTAAGAAAAAAAGTAAAGCATACCCAGATTACAAAACGAAAAACCCATTTAGGAACACACCTTTATTTTCAAGGGGCATCATGATCTTGAGTATAATTAAGATCCACCAGCAAGTACATCAGATCTTCCTCTATGTCGCCCACCTACACCCATCCAATCACACAAATCAGAGAACAGCTCTTAAGCAACATAATCAATATAACAGTCCCAAGTAATTGCAGTACAGACAAACCAAGAACCACAGACCCAGACAGAGAAACAGAGAGACAGACCTGGTGTGATTCGTAGACGTGAGGAATTGCGGGAGAGAGAGAAGAGGGAGGGAGAGTTTACATATATAAATAGGAAGCTTGTTTTATACAATTAATTACTCTACTTAATTTTAATATATTGTTTATTTTATTTTCCTGAGTAAGTAAATAGCATTAAATGGCCATAGATTTTTCATAATATTATAAAGGAAAAAATCTAATAAAATAATAATATTAAGTGGGGTCCAAGCAACTGAATAAAATAAAATTAAAAAAATTACTTTTTATTTATTTATTTTTTCTCTTAAAATATCTTTAAGTCATTCATACTGAAACTAATTCTTATTAAAATCGAATAAATCTCTTATAAAAAGTAAAATTTTGACCTCAAAATTTAAACTATGAAAAAAATTTAAACTTATGACTTTACTTAAATAAGAAGAGTCATTTACCTACTTTTCAACACCT
>JANSVA010000005.1:1919891-1936570 GCA_025504915.1 Erythroxylum reticulatum
TCTGCATTCAGATTAGGAAATTCTCTAGCAATAAAACTGTAAACAAACAACATTTAATCCTTGTTAAACCTAGTCTTTTCAAACATTAACACGACAAGTAGAAGTTACGAGGGAAATTTCAAGTAAACCTGGATTTTTGCAAATATACTATCGAGGTGACACTAAAACCTCCAGAGAAAATAAATATGACATTTATTATTCCAAGAATAATGAAGTCGAAAAGTTATCAGTTCAGAACTGAGTCCAAGCTCCAATCTTTTGTAGAATAGCTATAGCAAAATCAAGAGCATACACATTTTACGGAAACCCCACTTGAATAAACTTCACAATTGTATCAAACGTGGTCGTTAAAGGAATCACAAACTTGAACTTATAACAACCATATTATTTGGTCCTCATCCTCATGAAATCTTTAAAGTTTCGTTCTTTATGTGCTTAAACTACTCTTCCTAATGCCCTCTATCTCCCATACACCAAACAGAAACTTGAACTCATTGAAATTGATGCATCTCACATTTCACAATTTTCCCAACTAAAACTACCAGCTTCATTGTTCCCAAAAAAAAATTACTTTTCCAGCAAGCTCCAGAAAGCACGCAGAAGAAAAAAAGCTAACAACAACTAACAACTTAAAACCGCTTAACAAATAATAGCAAACTCACTAACCTGAGACCTGACATAATTGAGAAGCTTAAAGGAACCGTAAAAATCCAAACTTGAGGCTTTTCTTATCCCATGAAAATCGAATTTGTGAGATAGACGACAGTGCTCGAATAACCCATCACAAGAATTGTAGTTGGAATCACAGAACAAACACAGAAAACCCAACTCCGACTCGTCCTCATCTTCCCCATCGTCATCTCTCCAGTCTTCCCATTCTCCATTTTCTTCTTCAGATTCTTCACTTTCGTCAATAATCATCTTCTTTTCTGTTACGTCCATTCTTTATGAGTATAGAGCGAGAGAGGCACAAGCTAGTGTTGAAGTTAAACCTCCTAAAACCCTAAAGCTTCAGTCTTGTGATTTCAACTTTAACAAATTACATATTATAGAATTTAAAGAGTATAATATCATATTTAGATATGATAAACAGTTTCTAATTAATGCAAAATTAACATATCAAATTCAATTTGATTATTTAAATTTAATAAATTATTATTAAATTGACAATAATTAAATTAATTTATTAAAATTAACAAATTAACATAAGTTTAATGGACTTCAAGTTCAAATTTACATTTAAATTAAGTTCATTATCCCTAATTACATTAATGTCTAAAACCCTGAAATTGTGAAAAATCCTTTTTTTTAATCTAAAACCCTGAAATTGTGGATTTATCTACTAAGAAAAATCATTTTTTAACCACCTCTTTGCTCCTTTCATTGCCATTTTGTTAAAAATCAAATACCAATATTACTAAATTTGCATCTAATTGAATACTAAAAGAAATCATTATATTTTAAAATTGTGATTAAAGCTAATCATTACTTTTAAGTGCATGATTTTTGTGGGTCTTTTCTATTCCTTGTGATCTTTTAAACCTTTTCAAGTTCACATACAATCTTCAATCATCAAATAAAGGGAAACAGGATGTGAAGTGAAAATTACTTCACTTGCTAACTTCCAAAGCCCAAAAGACTTTAGGAAATTCCCGACCAAGACACGTTTAAACAACGTTAGAAAACTTTATATCTTTATACAGATCAAATCCAACTCGGATTTTTTCCATCTTTTGTCGTCAGGCTTCTTCTCTGGCCTCCTGGTTTAGCAAGTAAGTGAACTACTAACCAATGCCACCACTCATCGATTCAAGGTCGTTTCTTTTTTAAATCCCATTTCAGAAATCCCTTTTGTCTCCATTTTTGCAGATCCAAGGTTGAATCTTTTCCTTTTGAAAAGATCCAATCCAATCTAGTTCACCACTGTTCCGGTAAGCTTGTCTTCCCATATTGGATTTTTGCTATGTCATTGATGGGAAATGCATAAAGAAGGAAACTTTTGGGGTGAAATAGTTAAAGATGACGCTTTTGACATTGATGGGTTAAAGCTGCTTTTGCTTCACTACCTAAAACCTTTGACAATTTAAGCATTTTCCTCTTCGGTTTATTAGTTGGTCATTGGATCAAATGATGTATGTTAAGTTTAATAACTTTACTTCACTTTGTCAAGAGCCAAACAGTTCGGTACAACTATGTAATTTTGACTTTTTCTATTTGGATCAGGATCTTTCTCCTTTCTCCTTTCTCCTTTCTCCTTTCTCAATTTTCTTTTCTCGTTTTTTAACTGTTGTTTCTAAAGTTAACCTGGGGGTGGCAAATCATGATATACGATATTTTGAATCAAAATTGTATTGGCCTAGATTACTATCAAATGAACTAACGTGGTTTTTATTCCCCTTCTTCGGGTTTTAGCAATAAGATTGTGGATATAGCAATCCTGCAGAGCTGCCAGAACTTGTAGAGTTTAGTTCAATTTGCCATGGAAGAGTATGTATCTGTTCGTAACTTTTTGTTTCATTACTATAATTGAAAGTATTGTTGTTTTATTCTTTTAGCTGCTAATTTTCGTTCATGAGGCTTGTGTGCTTGCTGGAATTAGGGAGAGTGTGGTCGAGCTATTGCAGAGATACCGTCGGGACCGACGAGTACTTTTAGATTTTATACTCTCTGGAAGCTTAATTAAGAAGGTTGTAATGCCTCCGGGGGCAGTTACGCTAGATGATATTGATCTTGACCAAGTCAGTGTTGATTTTGTTATCAACTGTGCTAAGAAAGGTGTTTACTTGTGCTCTGCATTCATCATTTCTTGAGGTTCTCTGCTTTCTCCTTTATCACTAATCGGACCTTTATGAACGCAGGTCATATGCTTGAGCTTTCAGAAGCTATAAGAGATTACCATGATAATACTGGTTTTCCCCAAATGGTAATTTTTAACTTTATATCTTCAGGAAATAGTTTAAGTGTGTCTTTAATGTATTGTTTCCTTGTTAAAACACCATAAGGACAATATGTTGTTACCTTTTGCTGGTTAGTTCTAAAGTTCATTCTTTTTTCATTTTTCAGAATAGTACGGGTTCAATAGATGAATTTTTCTTGGTTACAAATCCCGAATATTCAGGATCACCTCCTAGAAGAGCACCACCTGCTATTCCTGCTTCAATACCAGCCCCTGTTTTTGCATCATCTCCTGTTGTGTCACTGGCCAGTGTTACGAAATCAGAGTCGTTTAACTCCACTGAAGAGCAGGAATTGACTGTGGATGACATTGAAGATTTTGATGATGATCTTGATGATGAGGAAGTTAATAGTATCAGAGTTTCCAGACATAATTCAAACGATGCTGCTGATCTGGTGCCAAAACTGCCAGCTTTCGTGACAGGTAATGATGATTTAGAAGTTTAATGATTATATTTTCAATACGTTGCTGCACATGGTGGCATCCAAAGGTGTTATGTTGGAACTGAGTGTCAAGCTGAGATATTGGCTGGCATGTAGAGTAGTATGGCATTATTGATGTATTTGGTTAAAGTGCAACTGTAGGGTTACTGATGAAATCAGGCTTTAACATTGTCTTTAGCCTGAAAAAGGCTAATGATTGGCTTTTATTTAATGTTATCATTCACCATGGACTGCAGTGTTAGAATGTCCTCTAGGACCAATACCTTATATTCGAAGTCTATTTTGCAATAATAAAGGCGTGAAAGGTCAGACTATATTTAAGAATATTTATCATATGTTTATTCTTTCAGGTATCTCTGATGATGACCTTCGTCAAACTGCATATGAAGTCCTCTTGGCGTGTGCTGGGGCGACTGGGTAAGTTTCTGCAGTCTTATTTGGTTACAAAAAGGGACACACACAATACATGCATACAAATTCTTGCTTTCTTATAGGTAGAAGCACCTTCTATGCCGAGCACATGTTACTTAGCTCTTCTTTTGGTGTTTTGCTCCTAGCCTAACTTCTATTAATCCGTGTTACAATTGTATTAACAGTGGCCTCATTGTTCCGTCAAAGGAAAAGAAGAAAGATAGAAAATCTAAGCTGATGAGGAAGCTTGGTCGCAGTAAAAGTGGGAGTGTTGTGAGCCAATCTGAGCGTGCACCTGGATTGGTTGGTTTATTAGAGACAATGCGATCGCAGATGGAGGTATTTTCTTGGTTTCCTTACAGATATAGTGATCTTTGGCCTTAAATTGGCTGTTATAAGGGTGGAAGGGGGTCTACCTCTTTTGTTGCATGACAGCATTTATTTGAAGAAAATGCTCCACATTCTTTTCAACTAGAATATTATGTATGAATGCTTTTGTTTTTGATATACCAACCTGCACAATTGAATATAAGGATCTTAGCAGGAACTAGGCTTGCTAAGTGCTCAAAGTTCATTTACTTAAAGGGTGTGAAATTTAAGTTTGTGAAAAATTACGTTTTTCATTTCGATACCATTTCAGAATCGAAAGTTCATTTACTTAAAAGGATACCAAACTTAAATTTGTAAAAGATCATTTTTTTCATTTTGATACCATTTCTTTGTTTCATTTTGGGCCATTTTGGTTCACTTAAGCAAAAGTTAGATAGGAGTTGATAAATAGTCATATCGTTGGGCTTGTAAACCATTCCATCAACTAATTTCTTTTCAATATGGGAATTTGGATACCCAAACTATATGGGATGTCACAATTAGGCCGTTGCATCAATCTTATCTCATTGCTAATTGAAGGGCAAGGCATATGTTGTGTTCCTTTATTTAGTTATCTTCCAACCTATTTGACTGTTGTGATGTTTATCTAGAATATGCTTCTTCTTTTCTAAACTAGCCTTAACTGTAAATGATGTAATTGTTTCATATTCCAAACCTTTATTGATCTCAAGTATTGGTTTCTTCCCATATGTTGAATGTGAGCATGTGGAATTTGATCCTTACTAGTCCAAGCATTAATTGATTTTACCACTATTTATTATATTGCAGATATCAGAAGCAATGGACATTAGAACACGGCAAGGACTTTTAAATGCTCTTTCTGGAAAAGCAGGAAAAAGAATGGACACATTATTGATTCCTTTGGAGTTATTATGTTGCATTTCACGCACCGAATTTTCTGACAAAAAAGCATACATACGATGGCAAAAAAGACAGGTAATACTCTATCTCACGTAATTATCATCTGATTCATAGTTAAGATTCCTTCAGATGTTGCAACTTGGGTTATGAGGAGATATGTTTTTCTCTGTTAAATGCTTCCACTTTGACTCAGCACAGTTATTCATGCTGGAGGAGGGGCTTATTAATCATGCAGTAGTTGGATTCAGTGAATCTGGTCGTAAGGCAAGCGAGTTAAGGATTCTTTTGGCAAAAATCGAGGAATCTGAGGTATGTGCTTCGAAGATTAAAAGATTCCACCTCTTATTGTCCTTTCTTATTAGTTTAGATAAACATCATCTGGAGGCAGTACAGGGTAATCAACAAATGCTGTTACAAGAATGAAGCAAGTGTATAGTATTATGCTCTTGTAAAAACGCTAATTTCCTGATTGTCAATCTTATTCCTGTTGTTATGTGTGTTTTGTAGTTGATTTTCTGCTTTATTTGGTTATGATACCCTTGTTCTTGTTCTCTTCATTTTCTTTCTTTGTTTCATAGTTTCGTCAATCTTCAGCGGGTGAAGTCCAAAGGGCAGAATGCTTGAGATCTCTAAGAGAGATCGCCATTCCACTTGCTGAGAGGCCAGCTCGAGGTGATTTAACTGGTGAAATATGCCACTGGGCAGATGGCTATCATCTCAATGTCAGACTATATGAGAAACTACTTCTCAGTGTTTTTGACATTTTAGATGAGGGAAAGCTGACTGAGGTTTGTGATCTTTTATGTTTATGCATTAAATCTTATGAATCCATAGAATAATTGATTCTACTATTATGATATCACCACTTTGATTTGGGGAAGAAAGTATTGTGCTCATAGAAAATACACTATTTTAGTACATTCATTTTTTTCTTTTATTTCTGATTAATTTACTTTTATTTCAGGAAGTGGAAGAAATACTTGAGCTCTTAAAGTCAACCTGGCGTGTTTTAGGCATTACGGAGACCATCCATTACACATGTTATGCATCAGTTCTATATCGCCAGGTAATCACTGTTTCCGCAAAGTACACATAATCCTCCAAGTATATATACATTGGGACGATCTGGTTTTATTGTTTCTGCAGTACTATTTCAGCAACATAAATGTGCAATGAACAATACCGAGACTTTTTATTTCTGCATGGTTTTACTCAGATCCCTACGATCAGCTTTGATCTTTAATTTATTTATTGTTCTAGGCTTGCAATGGTCCTTTTCCTTTTTAATATCTCTTTATAAACGTCTCCCTTTTGTTAGATCCTTTTCTGCTTCTTTTTCCCAAGGTTTTCTGCTACAGAAGATACTAACTCTTTTAATAGAAATTTGTTCATCTCGCATAAAGAAGGAAATCCACTGTTAACTTTTGGTACCCATGGTTGTTTGATTGCAGTATGTCATTACTAGAGAGCATGGACTCTTGCGACATGCAATTGAACAACTGAAGAGAATACCTTTGAAGGAACAACGCGGCCCACAAGAAAGGTTACATTTGAAAACTTTGTGCTCCAAAGTTGAAGGTGAAGAACTGTCTTTCCTGCAGTCCTTCTTGTCACCAATACAGAAATGGGCAGACAAGCAGCTAGGAGACTATCATCTTCACTTTGCTGAGGTCTGTAATCCCATGCTAGACCCCATATCTTTTAAATTGCGTACGTTGACACACTCCACTAGTTGGATTTCTGCCTCTAGTTGTAGGAAAATTTGGTGATGGGCATGATATTTTCCGGCAATTCAAGAAATGGATATATGCTTTTTCACTGGAGATATATTGTAATTTGTAGAGTGCAAAATCATTATTTGGTAATGTTTTGTACAGGACTCAGCAATTATGGAGGATGTAGTATTAGTTGCAATGATTTCTCGAAGGCTCCTGAAAGAAGAATCTGAAATAGTACGTAGTGTTTCTGCTTTTAATTTCTGTTTGTGTGTACTCATTACTGTTGTCGCATTATTGCAGATTATCATTATCCAGAAAAAAATTGATATTTAAAAAGCGCTGAAAATATTGAAACATCATTGTATATCCAAAAAAAAAGAAAAAGAAAATTTCAAACATCATTATTTCTTTTGCGGTGTAAAAATTATTAGGATCTTGTCTTTCATATGATGAAGCTCAATTTTGTATCTTTCTTGTAGGCAACACAATCAACATCAGATCGAGATCAAGTAGAATCATACATATCATCATCCATCAAGACTGCATTTACAAGGGTAAGTATCCTAGCCAAAAAATAAAGAAAAAGAAAATTTCAATCATCATTATTTCTTTTGCGGTGTAAAAATTATCAAGATCTTGTCTTTTATATGAATAAAGAAACACAAATATTTGCAACCTGGCTTAATGTGTGCCCTGACTATGGCCATGATACATGCAAACCATCTCTCACTTCTGGTTCTCTTATTTCCTTGCCAGCATATTGTTTGTTACCTTTAGCATCCCATCATATTGCAAACATGAATTCTAATCATGTCACGTGTTTCCTTCAGAAATTTAAACTGGGCATCTCTTAATATATTCTCTGCTTCTCTTCGTGCTTCTTAGTCATCATCAGCATCTTTTTTACCCTTATTGATGCAGATATTGCATGTTGTTGAAAGATCCGATGCATTGCACGATCATCCTTTGGCAGTGCTTGCGGAGGAGATCAGGAAACTTCTAAAGAAAGAATCATCTAGATTCACACCAATTTTATCTCAGAGGCATCCACAAGCAATTGTTGTTTCAGCATCACTGTTGCACAAACTCTATGGCAACAAGTTGGTACGTACCTTCAGTAGGTATCTGGTGACATATTTCACATCGAATAGTGTCTTTTAACTTTTAGATGCTAATTTGGCTTCTTTTTTTCAGAAACCATTTCTTGATGGTGCGGAGCATCTGACAGAGGATGTAGTATCTGTCTTTCCTGCTGCTGATAGCCTTGAGCAATTTATCATGGCATTTATCACCTCAGTACAGGGAAACCCAGAAGCCAATGTCCGGAAATTAAATCCATACCAGGTGAGGGGTTGGATATCCGTTGTTGAGTAAAATAAACATTAACTCAGCAGAAAATCAATTAGAAAGTTAAAACTGTTGAAAAATAGAAATACTGAAAAGTAATTGATATACTATCTCTGCTAAAATTTGTGTGGGGACTACTAATGATCAGGAATAATGAAATTTTTGGGGGTAAAGTTGTACTATTGAAGCATTCAAACTGGTTTAATCTCTCTGTTAGGAATCTTACTCCTCATATCCAATAAGATTAAGAAGAATGTTTTTGCATTAAATAATACATGGGATTTAATACTAATGCTAGATTAATGAAAATTTGACTTAAAAGCTAAGAACTGAAAGGTCAATACAAAACGATAAATTGTCTTTTTGGTTTTCCAGATACAATGTGAAAATGATAGATGAGCTATAAGGAAATGTATTATGTTGATTTCCTTATCTTTTATCTGCTCAGCAATTTGTCCGTCTTTTCCGGTGACACTCAGAATTGTTGTTTTGAATTATAGTTTCCTTGCTGATATATAGGGATCCCCCTCACTGCCTGTTTATCAGCTAGGAGGAATCCTGTCCATGAATTCTTAAAACTTTGGATAAATTTGTATCTATTCTTAAACCTGAGTACTAAATTCATCTAGAAAGTACATGTCCTCCTCATCTAAGGTTGTGTTGAATTTTATGAGGGTATTGTAGATACAGAATCCCAGTAAGTTGTTTGAAATTAGTATTACTGCTCATCATAGTTTTTCTCATCCAAGATGGCCTGTCAACTAATTTTTTCAAGTGTTCAACAATGAAGCTGTTTTGTTGCTTATCATGAATTACCTTTCCAACTTACCTTTTGCTTCTATTTCAAGGTTGAATCTATATCAGGAACACTTGTAATGCGGTGGGTGAATTCACAGCTCGGAAGGATTTTAGGTTGGATTGAGAGGGCCATTCAACAAGAGGTAAATGTAGAAATTTGCTCATTTTACTCACCACCTGTAAATCTACTATGGCACACCAAAAACACGTCTAACATGTCTCACAATTTTTTTTTTTATGTTTCCATTTTGAGTTACGCCTATTGTTGCTTATTCCCCTGACTTTAGGTTCTAAATTCTATGTCGAATATGTATCTGAGCATCTCTTAATTTGTTTTTCCAGCGTTGGGAACCAATATCACCTCAGCAGCGATATGGTAGTTCAATTGTTGAAGTGTATAGGATTGTGGAAGAGGTATGGTTGTACGTAGTTCTCATTGGCATGAAGCTTGCAGCTTTACATGCTTCCGCAATAGTTTTGTTTCTACTTTTGGAGGCTGCAACTAATAATCTTGATGACTTTTCCTTTTGGTGCAGACGGTCGATCAATTCTTTGCTCTCAAAGTTCCAATGAGACCTTCAGAATTGAATGGCCTTCTAAGGGGAATTGATAATACATTTCAAGTGTATGCAAATCATGTTACTGATAATATGGGTTAGTCCTAAACTTTCTCCTGTTACTATTTCTGTGCTTGTCAATCTCTTTCACCAACACCGTTATCCATGATCCTGCATTATTTTAGTGCTTTTTGTGGAACCTAAACTACAATCCTGTTTCATAAAATGGCTAGTGGCTTTTTAATTTGCTGTCTCTTTGAACATTTTTTTAGCTGGTTAAGCCGTATGGACTAGCAATGCTTGTCTGTTTAGTCATTCAAACACCTCATTAGTGATCTGACAGCTTGGATTACGTTGACATGCAGCAAATAAAGAAGATTTCATTCCACCTGTTCCAGTTCTTACGCGATTCAAAAAGGAAGCTGGTATAAAAGCTTTTGTTAAAAAGGAGCTATTTGACTCCAGGGTGCCTGATGAGGCAAAACCAAGTCAAATCAATGTCCAGAGTACATCAACCCTCTGTATTCAATTGAATACTTTATATGTGAGTTTCAATTTCTTATTTCCATTTTTTTTTTCAGATTTAATTTATCTTATAACATTGCTATTCGGTTTGTTGCCACATCACTGAAGGATTTCTGTTCATGCTTTGGATAATCCTGCTATTGATTGGAATTGCATTGTCTAACTGATCATGTTACTTTGAGTTAGGAATTTTTATATGGTCACCTAAGTATTGCAATGGCAGAAGAGAACTGACTGAGTACTGACTAAAGAGATGGTTTGTACAATGTATTTGTGAAACTGAAAACTAAGCATTGAGCCCATCAACATGAAAAACCAAATTGTAGAGTTATTTTCACCAGTAATTATGCTGTGAAGTTAAACAGACACCATAGGCTTGAAGTGTAATTTTAGAAGCCATATTTTCTTATTTTGCACATCACAGATGTAGGTGCTAATTGTTTCCACATGTATCATTTGGCATATTCAATGTGGTTTTTTTCCAATTCACAGTATGCAATTACTCAACTCAATAAGTTGGAAGACAGTATCATGGAGCGCTGGACAGCAAAGAAGCCTCGTGAACAGTTTATTAGTAAGTCAGTTAAACACTTCAATAACCTTTTTCTTTTAGTTTGCTTTTCTAAATCTCCTCTAGTTGTAACTACAAAAATCTTGGAAGAATTTGCCAAGCTGAAATAGCACTTAGCTCAATGTACTTTTATTTTTAACTTTGAAGCCAGTGCAAGTGAAGGTGCACTTCCTCCACCCCTACGAATAGCTCTGCATTTGTGTCCCTTTCTAACCAAAGCAAAGTTGGAGTGTTTATGACATCAGTTGACCATATTAATACTGTTTTATTACAAAATTGGTACCAGTTTTCTGCCAAGATATCTAAGTGACAACTAAATACTTGCGGTCCATTATTGTCAAACTTGTTTATGTCATGTTTAAGTTTCCAATTCTTGGTGCTTCTTCTTTCTGATACATTTGTGCATGTATCTATATTTTGTGGCAATCAATATGCTTACAATTCAATACTCTTATATTCTGATATGATGTTTTATGAATTCTTTTGTTAATAGAGAAATCCATAGATGAAAAGTCCTCAAGTTTCAAGCAGAGAGGATCTTTCGACGGGAGCCGAAAAGATATAAATACTGCTATGGACCATATTTGTGATTTCGCTGGTAAATGTTGTTTAGCTCTGATGTTTGCGGATGAATTAGTTATTTAGCATTGATTGATTTTTGCTTGTTTCAGGAACAAAAATTGTCTTCTGGGACTTGAGGGAGCCATTTATTGAGAATTTATATAAACCCATTGTTTCACAATCTAGGCTGGAAGCAATAATTGAACCACTTGATACCGTAAGATTAGTCCTCTTAGAATCCACATTATGATTCGTTCATTATTTTGTTAGGGGGGGTTCTTCTAGCTTTGACGGTGTTTGCCAAAAGGAAAACAATCTGGCATTCTTCAATTGAAGCACTTTGGATGAATATCTAGAAATTGACCATGTTCTTGCATCTTAAATTACATATGCATGCATTGCGTTTCGTTTGATACTGTCTTGTGTTCCAAATCACATTAAATTTCTGTAGAAGACACTGTTTTTGTACGGTGATGCCTGTTAATGCTGAATATGACATCATTACTTGCCAAGGGCTGTCTGCATGGTTGTCAAACATTAAATTGGTACAAGAACATTCTCCGTTTCTGACTTTGAGGTTCAGGAAAATAGAAATGCATCTCATCAATCATCTGTGTTTTTACATGCATCAAAACAGGGCTTAATTTCAAGCAAATACTGCAGGAACTAAATCAACTATGTGCTGTTATTATGGAACCGTTGCGGGATCGAATAGTTACAAGCCTCCTTCAAGCTTCTCTGGTATGCGCAACTGCTTTCTTTTGAAGGTGTTACAAATGCAGAAATTTCCTTCTGACCACCCGCTTTGTCAGGATGGCTTACTCCGTGTCATACTAGATGGAGGACCTTCCCGGGTTTTCCTTCCAGGTGATGCAAAGCTATTGGAGGAGGATGTGGAGCTCTTGAAGGTACTAGCAACTTGATCATTTAAAAGGGGAGAGAAGCGAAATGAGAGAGAAATGGATGACATGGGAGGGACTGGTAGAATAAAGTTGAACAAAACGTTGAACTGATTTCATATAGCTAACTAAGCAAGTTGGTATTCGGCTACCGTTAAGGCAACTCTATTTTACTTTGTAAATTTGCAGGAAGGTGTTTGAAGCTCTTCTAATTTCTTTCACAATTGAAGAGCACTTAAAATTTGAGATTGTTTGTCCTAATCACTAGTAGAATTACATTGGCTGGAGAACTGAGCATTTTTATCTTCTTACTATCCTGTATTTCTCTTCCGTCCTGTTACAGGAATTTTTCATTTCTGGAGGTGACGGACTTCCTAGGGGAATCGTTGAAAATCATATGGCACGCGTTCGACATGTTATTAAGTTGCACAGCTATGAGGTTAGTTTGTGAATACTATGCTCTGATGGATGTGAAAAGTGTTTGCAAGATACCGATGAAAATTTGTCATCAATGGCATGTTGGAACAGCGATCAGCTATAATATCCTTGTTTTTATTGGACTTGCAGACTCGTGAATTGATCGAGGACCTGAAATCTACCACTGTATATGGCGGTGGAAGCAAACTAGGTGCCGATACTCAGACTTTGTTGAGAATACTATGCCATAGGAATGACTCAGAGGCCTCCCAGTTTCTCAAGAAACAGTTCAAAATACCCAAGTCTTCAGTTTAGACAGCATTTCTGTTTTACTTTCTTTCGACAGATGCAGCAGAGCAAAGGAAGAAGAGACAAGCAACAACATTGTATCTGTTCCAAGAAAACAGAAAGTTTTGTAACTTATCTTTCATTCTTATTACAGTTTCCATTCTTTCAGCATCTTGATCTCCTTTGGTTTGGTTTCTTTGTAAAATCTAATGAATGTAAATCCTAGAAATCATTAGCCATTCTCAACGGCTTTTTGTTTCCACGTACTTTCAACTACTACTCAAAACACAGACACATTGCATGGTTTCACTGAGCAAGGAGATTCAAAGATGTCCCCAAACCAACAAGTTAAATTGTTCTTGGAACTTCCTTGAAAACTTGTTAGAAGACAAATTGTCTAGAGACATCTTAACTATTCTTAAAAATGGTAACGGACTTGGTTAGATTTGGATCCCTTAAACTTTGAATCAAGTTTGAATTAAATTAAGTTTAGCAAGTTATTTTGAACGCCTAATTTTCTTAAATAGCAATTAAAAAGAGAAAATAGTAAAAGAAATGAACAACTCAGTACTCGCGAAGACCTTTCTTTTAATTGGAGGCTGCGCCTGCAAGCTCAGAGATACTCACACAAGTACTCATGGCTTCAGCCGGAGCGACGACAGGTGCAGGGAGTGTGGAATGGCACGTCAGGCCTCCGAACCCCAAAAACCCAATTGTCTTCTTCGATATTACAATCGGAACCATCCCCGCCGGTCGTATCAAGATGGAACTTTTCGCCGATATTGCACCCAAAACCGCCGAAAACTTCAGGTTTATCTGGTCAACCTTCATTTACTCGTGGCTTCCACAAATAATCAGCAACTATTCAATCAAGTTTTCTGCTTTTTTTATTTTCTTCTTCATTTTCAAGCCCCCCATTTTGTTTGATTTCTAAAGTTGGTGTCTTCTTTTGGTTTCCTTGTTTATCATGTTGCAGGCAGTTTTGTACTGGAGAGTACAGGTACACTATTATGCTTTGACATCCCCTCTTAGTCTTAGCCTTTGCTTCTTTTGTCTCATGAAAGTTCTTTGCTTTGTTGTGATATGGTGGATGGCTACGTACGGAACTTCTTAGCTAATGATTCATCGTATTAGAAGAATTTGCTTTTATTGAAATGCCTGTTTGTTGGTGTCACTTATGAATGCTGACCCATTAACAACTTGAGCTTGTGGATGCCCTTTTTGTGCTTGTATTATGTGTTTCTTTTTGTTGTTTTGTGCAATTATTTTTGAGGATGAGTTTTAAGCCTCCTTGGCAGTGTTCAGATTGGTGCAAGTTATTGCTGATTGTTTATTTTATTCTTGTGTGAAATGGCAGAAAAGCTGGTTTGCCTGTTGGTTATAAGGGATGTCAGTTCCATAGAGTGATCAAAGATTTCATGATTCAAGCAGGTGACTTTGTAAAGGTTGGTGGATATTTAGTTCTTCATGCCTTCGATTCTCTATTTTGAACCTATTACTCATTAATTCTGATCAACCAGAAGGATGTGAAGTCTTGAGACTAAAATCTTCAGGGTAAAAAAGAAAACTTGGTAAAGGAAACTGGGAAAAAAGGAGTTTCAGAATTCTGATTCCAAGTTTGAGAGTGATTAGCTCATGTTTAGGGGGAAAAGGAGACTGCTGGACAATGTGCAATGAAGGAAGAAGGAAAATAAGCATCTTGGAGAAAAGCAAAGAGCATACTTACTTCGTCGTAGGCATGCTTGAAATCTTCAAAACCTTAACTACTGATTCTACAGAATAACCATCTCAAATCTCTTAAAAAAAAAAAAGATCACAACTACTGAATAAGTTATTCCAGAGGGCAAAAATAGAGATCCTTTTTGAAGTCATGAAACCCCTATTTTAGGGCATGAAGTTGGTTGAAGCTATATTTATGGGTGAAAGTTAGTCAATTAATTCATGGTAGTTGGTAGTTTTTAAATGTCAACAAGTATGGTTTGTCGGATAATTTGGAAATTACAAGCAGCAGATGATAGCTTTACAATCAGTAGCAATGAACTTGCATCAAACCCTATCTCTTTTGCTTTATACATAACTCTTGGAGTAATTTTGTTATGCAGGGTGATGGCAGTGGATGCACTTCAATATACGGACACAAGTTTGAAGATGAAAACTTTATTGCCAAACACACTGGCCCAGGTCTACTGTCGATGGTACGTACATGCTCGTCCCAAGAGATGGTCATGTTTTACACTATCAGATAATGTTTCCTTAAGAATTCTTTTCATGTATTGACCATGTTTTCTGTTGTTTCATGCAAAATTTTATCCTGCCGTACTCCAATTCTAATTCATTTGTGTTTGGTTAGCCTTGTGATTAAAGTCAACAATGATGAATTCTGAAACTGTGCAATTAATCACGATTGTCAAATAAGTCATCTTTCTACATTAGATTTCTTTTTGTTGGTGGATGACATATTTTGTCCCTCCTGGTTATTATATTTGATATGGTGTTCTACATATACCACACTTGGCGATCAGAAAATGTAAGTCTTAAATAGCAATAGGTCAGTAATGTATGTTTATGGTCCTCTCCATAAGGTAGTCTCTATTGCATTTTCTTCCGAGTCTAACAAGTTTATATTCAAACTCTGAAAATTTTTCAAATTCGCATATAAAATTGAACCTAAGTGCTCATATTCTGCCTCTAATATGAAATGAAGGAAGATCATGAGTTCCTGATAAGTCCTGGTTGATTACTTGTCCACCTAGTGGATTAAATGTCTAAGAGGTCTATATCACCGATACTGAATACTGCATGTTTGCTCCTAATTGCAGGCAAATAGTGGGCCAAATACAAATGGTTGTCAGGTAAAACCGTTCTCATTCTCCAAAAGAATTTTCATTTATTTTACATGACACACATGAACTAATACATTCTTTTCTTCATTTGACTGCAGTTCTTTATCACTTGTGCAAAATGTGATTGGCTTGACAATAAGCATGTTGTGTTTGGGGTATCCCCTCTACTCCACTGTGCATTTTCTTTATTTTATTTTTCTTTGAACTGTACAATATGAGAATCAACGTGATTTTAAGATCGGTTCAAGCTGCCGTGGTGATTCAAAAAATAATCAAACTTGAACTGACTAGCTCTATCTAATCCCCTGCTGTATCTAATGGAAGTGAAAAATGCTTAGATTGCTTATCTGAAAATGAGAGTGTTGCTCTCTATCCCTTGCTGCATCTAGTGGAAGTGAAAAGTGTTTAGATTGCTTATATGAAAATGAGAGTATTGCTCTCTATAAAACTCCATTTCTGCTATAGCTTTCCCACTAATTACTTTGCCATATTTGCTGCTATACTGATATCTGCAGAGGGTGCTAGGAGACGGGCTTCTGGTTGCCCGGAAAATAGAGAATGTGGCTACCGGACCGAACAACCGTCCTAAACTGGCTTGTGTGATTGCAGAATGTGGAGAAATGTAACCTAGAGAATGAATTGTACTGTTTCTTGATGACAAACATTTTAACACCGGACATATAATATCAATCCGTTCTGACTTCTTGTATGATTGATTCTCTGTACTTTTTTGTAATGGAAGTTTTACTTAGCCTGTCAAAATGATATATGATGCATTATACTCTAGTTGGGCAATGCATGTTAAGATAAAGCATTGTAGTACATGTATCATTCATGTCATGGCCAACTTTGTACTATACTCATATGTTCACCTTCTATACAATTAAAGTTGGTAAATTAGACCGGTTTAACCCGACTTGAAGTCAATATTATAGGTTCAAGTTGACCGGGCTCGAGTTGGTGGGACTGTTTCTGATCTATAGGTTCTCTTATAAATTAAAATGTCCTGAGTTTGATACAGTTTTGGCCTACATGAATTGGGTTGGGTTAGATTCATTATCATCCCTATATATAATTTTACTATAATCTATTTT
>JANSVA010000005.1:1936670-1963730 GCA_025504915.1 Erythroxylum reticulatum
ACAGTTTTGGCCTACATGAATTGGGTTGGGTTAGATTCATTATCATCCCTATATATAATTTTACTATAATCTATTTTCATATGATAAATTAGGTTGAGTTTAGCGGACTAAATTTTGTTTAATTGAATTTAAATTTAAGTATGTAAAATTAATTGAATTTGAACTTAAATTTAAATTTAATTATATTTTGGAATTGATTAATTTGAATAAATTATTGAACTTAGATTTTAATTAATTTAAAATTAAAAGGTTTAATTAAAATTTATCAAACTTAAATTTAAGTTAATAAGACAAACTTCATAAAAATATTTCTAATTATGTTTTTGTAATTTTCAGGAAAGTAAAACATTTTATTAATTGAAAAATGAGGTAAAATTGAAAAAAAAAATATTCTTATTCTTTTGAAAAATCAGATAGGAGAGAGAAGGCACTGTTGTTTAACTAAAGCTCCATATTATGAACTACGAGTCGACTCGGTCGGAGTGAGCTAGAAAATGGCGTTTAGATTGACAGGCCTGAAGGTGTCGCCAAACTCGGCGAGTCTGGAGGAGGCAAGAGCTCGCGTCTTCGATTTCTTCAAGGCAGCATGTAGATCAATCCCTTCTATCATGGATATCTACAATCTCCACGACGTCGTTACCGCGTCCCAGCTTCGAACCTCCATCGCCTCTGAGATTCGCAAACATGCTCAAGTGACCAATCCTAAGGTTTCTCTCGTCTCTTCCTTTATTATTACATACCAATTTTATGTTTTCTCTTCTTAATCCTTCTTGTGTTGCTTCTGAGTGTAAACTGTGGGAAAGTTTGGATTTTTCTTTCTAAATGTTTGCCATCGCCCCAAATTTCCAATCTTTAGACTCGTTTGCGTGTATTAACTATGATAGGTTACTTTGTTGGGTTCTCTTTGACAATGAGAACAAAACCTATATTCTGATAGATGATGCCATGAACGAAGCAACCGAAAACGGTTCTTGGAACCACAATGAGCCAGAAAAGGAGCAACCAGGAAACCTTAATGCTCTCCTAAGAGGCTGTTTGATGAGAGGGTAGTGAAATTCCTAAATTGATATTTCAATTCATTTGTGAATAACTTTTGAGATGAGAGCACTTCATTTCTTGATATGAAGTCCACTGGATTTCAGTTTCTTTATGTGTGTCTCAGGAATGCTTTCCTCTTTCTAACATGATTGGGTCTCCTTGCCTTTTGGAAGTTATACAGTTCTTAACTGTTTTGATAAGCACTGCTCTTGTCCTTTGCAGTATGTTAAAGCTAGAAGCTTGTCAATATTACTGCTGATGCTCATGGTCAATTATTTAAGAACGGCTTATTGCAGTGTTTTAATGACAATTTGAGGACCTTTCTCTTTTTCCTATTGGTATAGCTAGTAGCTAGCCGCTTTACTTCAAGAAACTAAGACCTTTTGATCTCTTTTTAAGGGCATGGAAGCAATTAACAACTTGTAAAGAGGTTGAACGTTTGATTAGTTTCGCCTAGTTCCGTAAACTTGTTCTTCTAACATATTCAGTATCGTGTAGTAATCCTTTCGCAAAAATTGGTCATCTAATAATCCGGTAAATCAACTGAACCTGAAAATGTCAAATTTTCCAGCTTCCCATGGCTGCTCAGTTGCAAAACCTTGATCCCTAGCTCTCATTTGCTTTGAGGCTGGCATTAGTAACTGTTTGTAGTCAAAGCTGGGCGCTTAGGGTACAGCTGAGTGAATCTACATCAATTTAAACCGGAATTGACTTATTGAATGCCTTTCATGATAGCCATACATTTATGTTCTTGAAGTTGTCTGCTGTAGTTCCTTGGCAGGCCATAGAGTTAATTTATGTCTCAACTGTGAGCATATTATGTAGTTTGGCATTGGGAATATGTCTCTACTTTGCTAATTGGAGTAAAACTGCAGGTGATTGATCTTTTGCTTTTTAAGGGAATGGAAGAGCTGGGAAACATCACGGAGCACGCTAAGCAGCGGCATCACATAATCGGGCAATATGTATTGGGTCGACAAGGGCTTGCCCAGGATTCAAACACTAAGGAACAAGGCACCTCTGATTTTCTCAAGAACTTTTATAAGAGCAACTATTTCTGAACTATTGTGTCTCCTTTGTGCATGTGCTTTCCCTTGACACACCTTTGATGTGGACTAGCAAATAATCATAAAACTCCTCCTACTGATATTTTCTTTTGTTGGAATCCGTTGTCCACTATATTTGGAACCAATTACTGTTTCATGAGACCTAGTTTTTGTCAAAACAATAAGGTGTTGGTAGTTACTAGTGGGAACAAGTCATATGGCTTTTTTGTGGTAGCTCACATGTCTATGCAGTGTCCATGAAATGAGGAACTTACTGTAGCCAAAAAAGCATCAACTGCTATAGGAACAAGGATAGTCACCAACTCCATTCCTGTTCTTGCAACTTATTCTAAATTAAAATTTGTGTCAGCTTATGACTTGATTTAGTTGTTCTGCTCCAAAAGAAACCACAATTGACGGCCAGACCCAAATAAATGACTTGGATTTACTAGTAGTTATGGTAAGTAAGAAGGATCAAACTAAGCACAGCTCCTAAAAGAAGCAAATGAATAGGGAAAACAGACGGATTAGAGACGGGTTGGGCTGGACTCGAGCTCTCAGTTGAGGTTAGCTGGATCTGGTTTGTCCTTACAGAAGTTATCAAATTTGAGACAGAGCCCAATATGGATGAGATTAGGGTGGGCTCTTTTTGTGCCATCTCTAAAAGCAGATGGAGATAAAGAAGCTGATGAAAGTTCCCAATTCTTTCTACTGAAGGCGTGTTTGAACCTTTGTCAAAAATAAGGGAATGGAATTTCATCCCAAAAAGGGCCTCAAATCAAAGTGCATTAGAAAGGTGGAAACCAATATTCCACTTTTCTTTTCAAGAATGACTTGAAATGCAAAGTTTCTCTTTTCTGTTTTTATCTATTTCTCAAGTTAAAAGATTGTTTGAATGCCACATTTGGAAACCAATAATTGAGAAGAGGGATAATACGCCCTATCTTGTTTCTTCAAATTCTTACTCGTGTCAAATACTTGAATTTAGGTAAATTTGTGAGGAAGTATCTTCCTTCAACAGTTAAATCAACTTTTGATAAGTTTAAGCAATTGTATTATAAAATGATCAGCCATCTCCAATTATCTTTTAACCTTTTTCTTAAACTCAAATTTCATTATTTTTGAGAATTTATCTAATCAGTATTCAAAAAGATAACAACTTTCAATTTTATAAAATCAAACCATAAATGTCCTTTTTTACAAATTTCATTTTGGAAAAAACATTATTTTCCATTTTATATTATGATGAGAAAGTCGTGTATCACACGTGGCAAGAAGTAAAGTGGGTATAGTTATTGAGCTTGTGTAGTGAACAACCTAAGTGGAGAGGATCCAAAGCTCTGTTTTCAGACAGTAAGCAAGATCCTCTGTATTATTACTGTTGTCGCTATCCCTTGGGCGGTTAAGCCACTAAGAAAAAAAGAACTTGTAATAAATATGAAAAAATAAAAAATAAAAAAACTTTACAGAAAATTCATGTCAAAGCACTACCCATTTAAAATAAATTTGATTAAAGAATGAATAGTCTTGAAAGTGGAAGATATCCCACAGAAGAAGACATACATATTGGAATTATACACACACATCATTTGTTTATATTTTTTTTGCAATCCAATACACCATACTTTTCTCAAACTTTCTTCTAAACAATTATATCATCATCATCGTCATCAAAAACAGAATCCCAAGTGAGGTGGGTTTGGTTTGGTTTCTTACTCTGCTGTTATTTTGACTTGGATAGTTGCCTGTAGAAGTGAAAGTTTGTTTCTTTGATTTTAACTTCTGGGTTTGTTGTGCTCCATTGCTGCAACTCTAGTCAGCTCTTGGATCCCATCCAAGCTTTGCTGCGAAGGTCAGTGCTTTTCGGTGTGTGTGTGTCCGTGGGTGTTGTTGACTTCTCATGAGACGAATAGGAACGTCCTCCGGCGATTCTCTCAATCTGTAAAGCTTTGATCTTGTAAGAAATAGTGATGGATTTATCGAAGTGGGTTCTTATTAAGTGGAAACAGACTCACGTCTGACTGATCAATTTGTTGCTGCGTATGGTTTTAAAGGTGCTTGAAGGCTGAAGTTAGTTCACCAGGGGAATTGGAAGGCAGATGAATCAGCTCAGGATTTAGAAGCAGGTGACTGATTCTATATCCACAAGTTCTTAATTGGCGCTTTATTCTTGCTAGTTTCGGCTTCTGGGTGTTTCTCATATTTTCTGTTCTCAACATGTTAAAGGTGTATGTTTGGTACTTGAACGATCCTGAATTAGGGCTTTTACTGTTAAATGTTGACTGTAGCTTTCGAATTTAATGTTGTGCGGAGGAGTTCGATCTCAACCACTACACTTTTTAAAGTTTTGCTGTAAGTCCTGTACTTCCTCTGAAGTTCAGTTCAGAATTTTCTAGTACTTTTCTTTAGGTTTTGCTTCATCAGCTAGGTTTATTTTGGCATATGGAATCTGCTGGATTGGTGCAAACTGTAGTAGATTATCCTCATGTCCATATTTGATGAGGGTTCTTGCATTTTCTTCGAGGGTCTCTCTTTGTCTTTCCCTTTCGATTGTTTAGTGTCTAATGATTGAGTGTTCGGTTTGTGATCTTGGGATTCAAATAGATCTATTTATATTCGAAAACTTGTGAATCCAACTTGGGTTATATATGTGTCTTAATCCTGTCCCTCCTTTTCTTTTCAAGATTAACTTCAGAAGTCGCTGTTTAATTTCCTTTGCAAGGTTGCTGTTAATTTTTCTTCAACTTCAAAATTGTTGTATTTAAAGATTACCATGATTATGTTATTCTTTGTTTCTTGTTGAACTGTTCTTCCTAGAATCTGCGGATATTTAATATTCAAAAGTTACGTTATTCCTCTGTGAAAGATCCCTGATATGGGTTCTTGCAGGTTTTATCTTCAATCCTGTTAAAGCATATATCACTTGAACTATTTTCTTCTACTAATTGACTGTCTTCTTCTGGCTCTCTTGTGTGTAGTGTACTTCGTCCTATCCTTTCGCTTTCGAGTTTCTCACAGGTTGCTTTTGGAAAACGGTCCAGATTCAACGTGATATCTTTATCTAGTGTTCATACAGAGGACTGAGGAGAGTCCAATATGGCAGATGTCAGTCCTAGGACTGATATATCCACAGATGCAGATACTGATGAAAAGAGTCAAAGGGTATTTTCTTTCTATCCTCTGTTAGTATATATTATATACTACACTTTGCTAGTCTTCAGATTATTTTAGACGGTAGTAGTTTTCAAGATTGCTTCTTGGCTGCTTAGAATTTCCACATGCTACTGTTCCCTCACCCCACTATATGCAGTTGTCACATATTTCCTTCATATCTGAACAAGGGCAAATTCTGAGAATTTGTTGCAATCTAACACTTTGATATCCTTTACATGCAGATTGATAGAGGACAATCGATGGCTATTATGGCCTCTGATTCCAGTGACAGGTCGAAGGATAAATTGGATCAGAAGGTCAAGTTAAATGTTATATATACAATAGTCAATCATAACTACTTGTGTTGACTGAAAGCTTACTTGATTAATAGTGCAGACACTTCGCAGGCTTGCTCAAAATAGAGAAGCAGCAAGAAAAAGCAGGCTGAGGAAGAAAGTAAACATCATTATTGATAGGCTTCTTCATTTTCTTATTTCTGTTTTTAATTTTATTTCTGTTGTGAGGCATTTGGACATGGCAAGTTTTAGTTTTTACTTGTTATGTGGCAGATTTTAAATCTATGTTAGATTGATTTATTTGCTTGTTGCATAAAGACTACTTGAGCATAATGGTAGCTAGGAAAGTTACTGATGAGCATCAAATTAGCATGGCTGTTCTAGGCTCTGTTAGTCATTCGGTAATAAATCATGAGATCATCAACTATGGGGCTTGATCATATGAAAACACTTGATGGTGATTGAAAAACTATAAATTCTCAGCAGAAAAGTCAGAATTATCAATTTATCAGAACCATCAGCAGGGTTCCTTAAGATTAGTTGAGTATGGTAAGAAGAGGCAAAAGATGATTCTTTAGTCAAATCTCTAGCTCATTTTTGCATCATAGCTTGGATAGCACATGAATGCCTTCCCTAGAAATAGTGCACTATGAGAGAAGGGGAAAGATAGTTCCTTTGTTTGAATCACTCGTGAATATTCTGCCAACTTGCTTACATATGTTCTATTTGTGTGGAGATACCTCTGTTGTAGTTCCTTTGTTTGAATCAGTAGTGAATGTTCTGTGAACTTGCTTATATGTTCACTTTATGTGGAGATACATCTTTCTGAAGTATTTCTCTTCTGTTGAATTGTGTCCTTTGTGTTTTTCCTGTAGGCATATGTCCAGCAGCTGGAAAGTAGCCGTTTAAAGTTGACCCAACTGGAACAGGAACTTCAAAGAGCAAGACAGCAGGTTAGATTTAGTTGTTGCTTTGTCATATAGAAATGTGATTTCTGATCCATGTAAAGCTTATCAGAATTAATGCTAGACTTTGTACCAAAGTAGCTTGCATTCATGATACTAAAGTATTGGATGAATAAATAATCAAATTAGTGATGTCTTATGTTTCTGCAAAAATTTGTGATGTTAATGTTCAAGTAGTAAGTTATATGATATTAGCTTCAAATAAAAGCTTCTTTGTCAAAAGAAGATTATTTCAATTACTTGATGCTTTGTGCTTAATAATTAGTATTTCCATGTTGAGTTTTTATTTATTATCACAATTGGTTTTTGTGTTTTTTGATTCTAGGGTATATTTATATCAAGCTCTGGAGATCAAGCTCATTCAATGAGTGGAAATGGTAACATCTATTCTTTCTTCTGCTGCGCAAATTTTTAGTGAAGAGTAGAAAACTTGAATGAAATAGCAATAGAGAGAAGTAAATTCTAGAATTAATTATAGAGAAGTCTGAGAAGTAAGATTCATAAAGAGAGAAGGTAGTTTTTCATATCATAGCTATCTTGGAAGGTGGATGCAATGAATACATAGTAATGCTTCTCCTCTGGTCATAAGACATGTGTCTCTTGATTCATTAACCTATCGTGTAAATGAAGTGGTGTGTGTGGCTATGGAAATTACGTAATTCATAATCATTTTATTCTTGATATGACCGTTGTTTCTCGCGTTGTTTCTCCCTCTATTTGTCCGTAACATTGCCTTCCTCTTTAAAAACCTTGTCCACAAGGTTGGCTTTTGGAAATCACTTCTGAAGCTTGAAAAATTTATCCCACATTGCTTCACCTGGGCACTACCACTTGTATGACAGGCTTATTATAGTGCCAGAATGGCTGTTGGAGCTCTGTTTGCATGGTTGAGTTGTGTTGGTAGCTCTCCAGATATAGGTTCAAGCTCAAAAATGTGCCTTTTAAGTTTGTGAGACATGGAATGTGGGCTGGATCAATGATTCCGCAAGCAAGTGAAGTTTGTACAACACCTTTCCAATCCTCTCCACAATTCGATAAGGTCCATTGTGTAAAGGGGAAAGCTTGTGATGGACTCTCTTTTGCAATGAACGTTGTCTGTAAGGCTGGAGTTTTAAGAACACCCAGTGACCTATTTTGACTTCCCTATCTGATCACCTGTTGTCTGCTTGTTGCTTTAAACGATGTTGTGCCCTTTTTGGTTAAAACTTTGCAGCTTACAAAGATGCTTCCCTGTTTCTCATAGCTTGATCTACAATTAGGATTTTTGAGTCCCTTGCAAAGTAAGGAAAATACAATGGCGGAAGCTAAGTGTAAAGAAGCTCAATTGGTGTGGAGTTAGTAGTCGTGTGATGAGTGGTACTATACCCCTGTTTGGCCATAGAAATCCATTCGGACCAGTTGTTTGGAACCTTACCACAGAAGCACCCCAAGTAGCTTTTTAAGACCTTATTGACAGCTTCAGTTTGTCCATTAGATTGTGGGTGGTAGGCCTTGGAGAATCTCAAGCTAATTCCTTTCAATTTGAACATTTCCTGCCAAAAAGTGCTTAGGAACAAGGAGTCTTGATCACTCACAATAGCCTCTGGCTTTCGATGAAGCTTGAAAATATGACCAATAAATAATTGTGCAATTTCTGGGGCAGTGTAAGGGTATTTAACAGCAATGAAATGAGAATATTTGCTAAGGTGATCTGCAATCACAAATATAATTGTCTTGCCTCTAGAAGTAGGTAATCTCTTGATGAAGTCCATGTTGATTTCTCTCCAACATTCTTCAGGCATTGAAAGTTACTGTAATAACCCTTGGTAAGCACCATTACCATCTTTGTTCCTTTGGCAACTTATGCAGTTCTTGATGTAGGTTCTAATATCCTTGTTCAATATTTTCCACTAAAGCGTGGTTTGGATTCTTTTAATTGTTGTTGCGCAACTCCAGAATGACCCCCTTGAAGGCTATCATAAGCTATCGATATCAGCTTATCTCTCAGGTTTTTGTCAAACTCTACAACTCTTCCCTTCCCCCTAAGCAATTCTTCCATTCATAAGTGTTTGAATTTACCTCTTCGGCTTTGAATTTCTTGATTAGATCTTGGATAGTGGCATCTCCTTCCTAACTCCTCTTAATGTCCTCAAGTAGGTTAGTGTGTACCTGAGATATGGTTATAAGTTGAGAGTTCAATACTAGAAGTCCTGGACAAGACATCTGCTACCTAGTTCTCCTTACCACTTCTATATTCCACTTTAAAGTCATAACCTAGTAAATTAGGCAGCCTAGTTTGATGAAAGGAAGTGGAGATCCTCTGCTTTAGGAGGTGTTTGAGGCTTTGGTGGTCTATTTGCACTGTGAACACTCTTTCATTCAGGTAATGATGCCACTTTTTGACTGCCTTGCTGGTTGCCAAGAACTCCTTTTCATATGTAGAGAGCCCCAAATGCTTTGTTGCTAATGTCTTGCTCAAAAATGCAATGGAATGCTTATTTGTTGAAGAATTGCTCATATGCCCGTCCCACTTGGATCAGCCTCTATAGTGAATGGTTAAGTCAAATCATGTAGTGTTAAGGCTGGGGCACATGTAAGAGCCTTGTTAAGTTGCTCAATGGTTTGCTATCGGTTCATAATCCATTTCCATTTTCTAGCAGCTTGCTTTTTAAGCATTTCTGTCAAAGGCATTGCTAATTGCCCATAATGCTTATTGAATATCCAATAATAATTGGTGAGTCCCAGTTGAAGCCTGTGATGTGATTTTTGAAGTTACACAACACATCATTTAGTGAAACTAGCCATTAAACTCCAAGGACCGTGCCACAACCTCCCAAGGTAATCATCAATGCATTTGTTGTGAATTTTGAATTTCACCCCATGCAAGCTCCATGTAAATCCCTTGCAAAGTCGATGGTAGTTCAATTGACCTTCTCTCATTGTTATTTGGAACGGATCCATTTCCTCAAATTCTTTGCCCCTTCTTTTAATCACTGATAAATCTAAGAAATTATGAGTGCTCCCATTATCAATAAGTATGTGCAGAGGTTTTCCCTGGTGAGTCTCCATAGGCATTATTTATTTGTATTCTTCCTTGTTATTTAGCCCTATCATAAAGGGACACATTTGGTTTCTGCCACTCCTCATGCTCCTCCATTGTTATCTCTTCCCTATCTAGTTCTGTTCCTTCCTTTCCATCCACTGTATACAGTCGAAATTGTTTCTTTTGCACTTATGTTCAGGTGTGTACCTTTCATCACACCAAAAATACAACCTTTTTGCTCTTTTCCCATCAAACTCTCTATTGCTAACAATTCTCGAGCCTTTGTTATTTTTTATGAAATTAGTCTTACTGGTGACTCATTGTTTTCTAGGAGTAGATAGGATTCCACTCTCCAGATTGGTCTTTGTGATAGGTGTTGTTTTTGGTTGTTGGTCTGAGAGCCTTGTTCATGCCTTGCCCATATTTCTAGCATTATGGATTTGTTTAGTTCTCCCTTTTAGATGATGCAAATGAGCATTGGCTGCTACTACGACCTTCTATTTTCTTGCCGTCATGTACACCTGGTGGAGGATTTGGGGTTCAAGCAGCTTCATGGTGAGCTCCAACTCAAGTTTAAAGCCCTTTAAAAAGAGCCCTGTCAAATAGTTTTTCAGAAGGCAATACTAATTTGTTTGAGTACTTGTCGAATAGGGGGCAATAATCTTTGTATTGAACCTTGTTGTTTTAAATTTGTTTGAGTACTTTTAATTGGGGGCAACAATCTTTGTATTGAACCTTGTTTTAACTCCTTAAAGTCATCTACAGGTTCTTCCACCCCACATGGATTCCTACTGGCTTTTGTTTTTTAATACCAATTGGTTGTACACCTGAGCTTGACCCTTAAGATACATAGCATCAATTCCAACTCTCAGATTGCTAGGAGTGTGATCGAAGGTGAAAAATTTTTCACACTTGTAAAGCCATTTTCTTACCCTTGCTCTTGCTCCGTTGAATCCTGAACCTTGTGGGTACAATGTAAATCTCATTGTGAGTGGAATGTTTGGCTATGGAGCCTGTGTTTTCCTTTCCTGCAGATATGGGCTCATTGCTCTTCCCATATTTCTGTATAAACTGGTGAACCATCATCTTTAGGTGCCCTAACTCCTTTTCTTGCTTGTCCATCTGATTATGATTTTCTATCAATAATTTTCATTTCGCATTGGAGCTTCCAGGAGGCTTCTTATGGTCTCTTCAATCCTTCTTAATGTTGCGTTTCCTGTACCTTTGACACTGTGCCGAGGTGCATCCTGCCCTGGTACTAAAATGTAGCATGAATTTTTAGTGAAGATGACAAAACTTGAATGAAATAGCAATAGAGAGAAGTAAATTCCAGAAGAAATTAGAGAGGTCAGAAAAATGAGATTCATAGAGAGGGAACGTAGTTTTTCGTATCAGATATGATTTTGGAAAGTGGTTACAACAGATACATAACAGTGCTTCCTCCGCTGGACATAGAACACATTTCTTTTGATTCATTAACCTATCCTGTAAATGAAATGGTACATGTGGCTATGGAAACTACGTATCTCATACGACGGCATCATTATTCTTGATACATCCTTAATTTCCCGTGTTGTTTCTCCCTGTATTTGTGCTTAACATCTTCCTTGACCAAGTATATGTTCAATGTATGTTTCTCAGCTGTAGATATTCCTGTACTTGCATTATTGCATGCATCTCTGGATCAGCTGTTATTGTCTCAATTTTCTGCAAATTCCTCAAACAGCTAACTCAAGCCTACGTTCTAAGCTTATTTATCAGTCTTTCTAAGATGCTATGTTTATCAGTCTTTCTAAGATGCCATGGTTTGCAGGGGCCATGGCTTTTGATGTAGAATATGCAAGATGGCTCGAAGAGCAAAATAGACAAATTAACGAACTGCGGTCAGCTGTCAACTCTCATGCTGGTGATGGAGAACTTCGGATCATCATTGATGGTATAATGGCTCACTACGATGAAATTTTCAGGTTGAAAAGCAACGCTGCCAAGGCTGATGTTTTCCATCTGCTTTCTGGCATGTGGAAGACACCTGCTGAGAGGTGCTTCTTGTGGCTTGGGGGCTTCAGATCCTCTGAGCTCCTTAAGGTGCTGATTCATCTTCTTCTTCTTGTGAACGTTTGGCATGTAGATACTTCTCGGAAGTGTTTATGATCTTATCCTCCACGTTCTTTATCATAGTGATGTTTTAATTGTTTAAAGGTTTTCATGCTTTCTTTTGTTCCTGAAACATAACAACGTATACCCTTGCACTGCAGCTTCTGGTGAACCAGTTGGAACCGTTGACGGATCAGCAGTTGGTGGGCATTAGCAACTTGCAGCAATCTTCGCAGCAAGCAGAAGATGCATTATCCCAAGGAATGGAGGCATTGCAGCAGTCTCTTGCTGAAACTTTGTCGAGTGGATCACTAGGCTCCTCAGGCTCATCTGGAAATGTAGCAAACTACATGGGTCAGATGGCCATGGCCATGGGAAAGTTGGGAACCCTCGAAGGCTTTATTCGGCAGGTAACAGCTTTCGGGTAACTTATACCATTCTTCTACCTCCATAACTTTTCTAGTAAACCCTAGTTGATCAACTTCCCTGATACCTGAATCAAATTCATGAACTTTGAGAACTCAGGCTGACAACTTGCGGCAGCAAACGCTACAGCAAATGCACAGAATATTGACAACCCGCCAGTCCGCTCGTGCGCTTCTTGCCATTCACGACTACTTTTCCAGATTACGTGCTCTTAGTTCCCTCTGGCTCGCCCGACCAAGAGAATGATCAGAATGCAAAGTGACACACAGAGAATCAGGTCGATACAGCTGCCGATAACTCGTGTTCAAAACGTAGGATATTTTTGCTTCTCCAGTTTGTAGGTTCAGATATAGTGTCAGAAATCAGAAGCTTAACTACTCCAGATCCAGGGTCAGCATTTGTTGTATTCCCTAGTTGTTTACATAGTTGATCGTTTTCTTTTCGCTTCGCTCGTATTTTTATCGCAATGGAGAGACAAAAATATCTTGTTTTCTTGAACTGACTTGAAACATAAAACCATTACAGTTGTTCATTAGCTGATCAATGCAATGTTTCAATCTGTTTTTCAAAGATCAAGAGCAACTTCTAAATCCTTCTTTCAGGTTTTGCTGCTGAAGTTCAACTACCCCAATTCTAGGGTCAGTATTTGCGGTTAAGTCTTTTTTTTTAAGGTTGACAAAAATCATTTTATAAATATTTATAATTTATATATATTTCATATTATATTCAATTCTTACTATAGATTAAGTTACTCTAAATAAAATAGATTATAAATAACATAGAAAATGTAGTAATTCTTATTGTATGAGACTGAATTTTGTATATTTACTTTTTGGTTTATTTGAAAATTAAGGAACAAATTACTTCTTAATTTTAAAAAATCATAAAATAATTTTAAAACAGAAATAATAAATACAAGAAAATAAGAAAAGGAAAACAGTACTAATTCATTTTCTAATTCAAGATCACAAATTTTTAGATATTCATTAAATAAGATTTCACATACGAATAACTTAAACGTGAAAAAGGCTCAATTAATTTATTTTTGATAAAAAATTTAAAAATAATATTATTTTATTTAACACATTCACGTTTCAAATTAAGCCAATCTTGGACTCCTCAAGCTCGAGTTTGAATTGAAGCTCGATCAAGTCCAAGGTTTGTAATCAGGTTTGTAATCGAAACTAAACCCAATTTAATTTGAATAAAGATAAATCTAGTAATATATGCATCCCAACGAACGAATGAATTAGTTCGGCACAACCGTTCCATTCCAAAACTTTACGTTAGGGGCCGAGTTAGATTCAAAGTTTTATAAAAATAATTAATTTTATTTAAAATAATATTGTTTTATTTAATATATTCAAAATTTTAAGTCGGATTAGACCTAAACGGTTCAAATCCAAACCCGATCCCGAAATCCACAAATTAAGACATTAATTTTGAACCGAACCGAACCGAACCGAACGAATTGGGAGGATAAAAAATTTTAGTAGTAGTCAACAAACGAGCCAATTAGTCACTTGGCGGCAACGACTTGTCTATTTTAGTACCATTTTTTGAAAGGGCATGCATTCATAAAATGGTTGGAGCTGATGAAGCCACGTATCAATATAATATAATAACATATATATATATATATGTGTGGGGTTCTGGTTCTGGTTCTGGAAGGTCAAGTCAAGCTGATTACATAGATAAAAGTAAAACCGATGGTGTCGTTGTCTGCTGCGTTCATGGCCGCAAGATGGTTCGTCATCCCAAACCCTTTCCTTATCCAAATCTCAACCTTTCACACACACAACTTCAACCATTACGTCTAAAAGTGATATTTATTGAAATGCCTTTCAAGTTGCTTCATCCATATATATAGAATCATTTTTAATTTAATATCCATTTCCTCGGAGTCACAAGAGACTGCGCACGTGCTACATATCCATTTTCGTTTTTTTCTTGCATTGAATCCGACGTATCAACATTACCTAGTTAGGTGTCACTAGGGATTCCATACGATGATCTTACGGGTCATGTAAGGATCTATGATGGAAACTTCTATTCACCCTTTTCATGGAAGGATGTTTCCTACAAGTTTCCACTTATCAACGGCAATCCCAACTTGTTAAACCCTTTTTTCCAACCTAATCACTTTCTAAGAAATCACCTTTTGACACATAACCAAAAGATCCCAGCTCGTGTACTCTTTATATAGACCTAGCTATCATCAGATTCATGAAGCAGTCATCAACCCATCAGAGTCATTTTGTTGTTGTTGCTGCTTGCTGATGGATTCACTTGGGGTTAAGACGAAGAGCAAGAATGTTGGGAAAAGAGGCAAGAGATCCATCAAAGTTGTGTACATATCCAGTCCCATGAAGGTGACGGCTAATGCTTCGGAGTTCAGAGCTCTCGTTCAGCAACTCACAGGGAAAGACTCGGATGCCACCAGGTTTGTGGACGCTAATGGTGGTGGTCATCACATGTATGATGATAATGAAGTACTTGTTCCTCAACGGAGGATTGTTGATGAAGATCCTCAACAACCTGTGATCTTTCCGTTCATGAGCTCGTATCAGGAGGAGGAACCATCCACGAGCTCTGATTCAGTCTTTGAGTCGTTTGATGAACTTTTTCCTCCTTTCGAAGCTGGTCTTACGAACCTGCTTCAATCAAGTTTCTTCCATGGATCGTCTCAGTTACATGTTGCTTGAGGAGAAACTTTAATCACTCATCCTCTTCTTTTTTGGTCTTTTGTGATCTTCCTTCCTACTGCTGATCCTAGATCAGTTATTGTTAGAATAGTTTTATGTAAATACTTCATAGTTCTAGTTCATAATTTCACAGTTCTTGTAATTTTCTGCACTTCTGTTCTGAAATTTTGTCTCATCTCAATTGGCTTTCCTAGAATACGTGAAAGAATCTAAAGTCCTCAACTTCAGGAATTGAAAAGGGAAGCTTATAGTTTTTGATATGGTAAAAGCAACAAGATCAGTAGCTTAGAAATTGAGTGTATGTCCTGGAATGCAGATACTTGAGATTTTCGGCTCTTTCTATCTTAAATCCAATCTAGAAACAATTTAAGCTACCTTAGCTTCACAGGTTCATCAAAAGAAGCTATTTCGAATGAATCAAGAACCAAACCAAGTGATGGAAGCTTGAGAAGACACAAGCAACAAAAGACAATTGTAGCAACAGAGAGATGACACACAGTTTTCTGCAGGATGGATGGTTCAGAAAGTTTAAAGCTCTCTGCTATGTACAGCTTGTTTCTGCCGACCAGGTTTATAAAAAACAAAAGTATGTGGAAGAGCGTAATGTTAGATCGTGTTAGGCAATGTTATTGGACTTTCTGTATGAACTAAAACCAAATCACATCTCATCAAAACTTCCTCAGCAACTTGAGACCACTCAGAGCCCTTTCTTTTGACTTTATCAACCAGACATAATTGGTGAAAAACTTCAATTAGTGCGAGCTCTGAAGAAGTAAGGTGATTTTATTGAAATTATGATTGTGCCTAAACGGCCCAACTTCTGAATAAAAGTTATACATCAAGCAATTTTTAAACCACTAATCATATGAATTAACCCTCTGAAATAAAATGCATCAGAGGTCAGTAACATGAGCAAGACTCTGTAACAAACCAAAACAAGTAGCTATTTAATTTCTGAAAACGTTTACTAATGTTCTCTTGAATAGCTAGTTAAAAAAAAAACTCCCTGGCAATTTATCAGGGGTTTTTGTGACCATGCAAATACTAACATGACATTTCTCTTTATGCATGTGGCAAATCAATCTTGATCTGCTGAATCCTTCCCTGTATTATCTGTAATCCACACCGAAAATTGCTCTAGAGCTTCTTCCATCCATTTGTGCCGACAATTCTCAACTGCTTCAGGTATAGTCAACCAACTTCTTGTTCGAGTGCTCTGCTCCGGCCATGACTCAAGCTCCTCCTTAACCGACAAGGCAAACATTGCAGCTTTGCATAAACCTTCTGGGCAACACTCGTCTTGATGTGTTTTACTCTTGAAGTGATAGTCACCAATAAAATCCTAAAATTCAGAGATAAAGAAGTATTTACTTTCATCAAGGTACATGGATGACAATGTAAAACAATTGCTATGAGTGCCAGAAAGTAGATTGCCTTCTTGACTAAATTGCCAGAGAACAAGTCCTAGGTAAAAGGATCTAGAGGTTGGTCAAGGAAGTTGCATAGATATCTTATGCATGAGACATTATTTTTATTTTTTATGACAATTATGTGAAAGTATTTCGATTACCAGACTTCAACCGGTTATTTAACATCAAGGTACAAGCATTCACAGAGCAGAGAACTCCATTTTCCCAACCTCCAACACTTCTTAATACAGTCCTCTTGTGCCATCAACCTGATTTTACAGCAATTTGAGAAGAAAAAAAAAACCATTTTGCACTCAAGTCTGATCTTACATTTTCCTGAGTGGCATTCAGTTTCCTTCATAAGGGTTAACATACAAATATTAACCAAAGATCTTACAGATATGGCATCCTTTAATACTTATATGCTAAACAACGGTTCTTCCTATCACACCTTATTATTGGTACATTAGTGTTCCATAACCTGATTACTAAGGGTAAGCATAATAGTATATGTTACCATTATTTCACCTCGAACTCCAGCTTCTTCTATAGCTTCTCTTGCGGCAGCCTCTTCAACAGTTTCATCATTTTCCCACCCTCCCTTCAAGAAAATATGAAAGGAAACTAATTATGACTAATTACCGAACATTTTTCATATGTAGATGCAGCATAAAAAGAAGATAGTTAGATACTCAAGATAGTTTTATGAGGGTTATTAGTCGATCTTTCGTTCCTCCATAGTAGGATGGCATGCAAACCTTCATCATCCAGCCAAGTAACACAAAATTAAGTGAAAATGAAATGCCCACAACTGCATTTGGCCTTAAACATTGACCTTTATGGATGTGATGCAAATGCCAGGATAATGTCCAGAACTCCAATCAGTAAAATGATCTTGAAGTCATATTCTACTTCAATGTGAGAACAAACAAGTAGCATTGAGTGACCAATGGATAAATAATCACATTCAGAAAGGGAGCGAAGCGTACTGTTCATACCTTTGGAAAAAGTAGACCTGGTCCACTTGGTGTGTTAATCATAAGAACCTCAACAAGTTTTTCAGATTCAATATCACCATTAGTATCATAAGCTCTATATCGAAATGGAATGCACCTGTCAATGAAATACACTGGCTTAGCAACTTAACTATTGAGTCGAGCGGCTTTAACAGCATCTAATCAAACAACCATTTGACGTAAAAAGCACTCGAGGAGCGACAAATCAAACTTACAAACATATGAGCACTCTATTCTGAGAAAAATCATTTGTCAGGTATAGAGCAGAGCAGAAAGCTGATTCAACATAAGTAACTAGTCAACAACCCGCACCCTAGCACTTCCTTGCAATTAATTCATGGAGTCCACTTATGAAAACCATTCAGATTACACCCCACATCCCAAATTCTCAAAGTAGGCCAAATAAGTTAAAATACCCATTAAAATGAAGAAGTGACCACCTACCATGAAAAGGATAACGTATGCTTACAACCATATATCTCCAGCTCACATTTCACCAAGCAAACAAAGTCACGTAGATAAATTTATTCCAGAAATCAGTCTAATCAGAGAGACAAACATCAGAAACTAATAAGAATATGATCCGCAACTCCATTAAGCATAGACAAGAAGAGAGCGAGCAAGAAAGAGAGACAGTGCATTCATCATTAGTTCATTACAAAGACTTCTTTTCATCTCCCTGCACAAGACCGCCACGGCGCCACCCCCACATCCTCTACCCAAAAAAAGAAAAAACCTTTTTAAAGGAAAAAGAATATTCAATCATCGCCATTAACAAACGAACGCCGTAAACTTATGATCAAGAAACCACGATCCAATCAAAACAAAAAAGCTAAATTTTGACGTAAGTGATAATGACATTCACCAATGCATCGAAATAATATTAAGGTAAAAGAAATCGCCTCAAAAACATCATTCCATTGAAAATAACACGAAATGAATATTTGCAAAATTAACCAAAAAAAATGAAGAAATACCCAGCAACAAGGCGACAACCGCCCTCATAACGCTGTTGATGTCGACCTGTACGGGCCACCAACTCAGACATACTAATACAAAATTTCCCCCTCTGTTCTATTCTATCTCAACCTACGTAATCTATTCTATCAATCCAAATCTAAATCTGAAAAAGAACTATACTTTCTTTAGTATTGGCAATATCTACGAACTGGGTCATTATCAAAATCGGTTTTTGTGAAGTCCCATTTGGTTTTATCGAATCAAAATCCGAGAAACGCTCATGCATGCACTTCTTTACGGGTCCAGCATTGCAATTCTGGGCCTCGAAGACGGTAGGTGTTGCTGTTGCTGTGACGCGACATAATCCAATCGCTTCGAAGGCTTTGTTTAGATTTCCCTCAGAAAGCAACGGAGAGAGAGAGAGAGAGAGAGAGAGTTTTAGAGAGACAGAAGGATTAACGAGACTAAAGCGCATGAAACGGATCGGACGATAGGACTAAAGGAGTAGTCAAAGTCACGTGACGGTGTGCTGCGTCAATCAGTGGTAATGGGTGGAGCCTACCCTTTTGGCTCCCCTTCAAGGATACCTTCTATATTATATAAATTATATATATGATTATATAATTTTAATTTTTTATATTAATATTGGATATGATTGTTATTGAATTTGTATTTGTATTTTATATGCATATATATATATATATATATATATATATGGATCCCCAAAAAAGGTAATTTATGAAATTTATTTAATTAAATTTAAAATAAAGTTTAAACCTAATCTGATATAACTCAAATCTAATTTGGATATTTTTAAATTTAATTTAAACCCGCTTATATTAATTTTAAATAAACTTAAACTTATTTTAAATCTAATCCATATTCAAATCTTAGTTATACTTATTTTGCTATTTATGACCCCAAATTAAAGCAACCATTGGTTGATAAGTTTGCATAACTTAACAATAAAATAATAAGTCAACCTAATTACCAAGAATTTCTCATCTTAAAGAGAGGCTCTAAGCAGCTGTCCACCATTGATATTGACTGTAGAGCCGTGTTTTCCTCCATTGAAAAGGGAACTAAGAAGCCATGAAAGAGTAAAAAGATGTGAGCTTTATTAGGATATGCATGTAAAAAGAAAGAAAGCCAAGAACTAGACAAATAGATGTTATATTACAGAAAAAGGAGGATGTTAGTGATGATGGTTTCGTTGATATTGAGCTCTTGCAATTGCAATGACCAACAAGAACAAAAGGGGAGTGCTCAAGACTGCATGCATGATTGCATGCCAATATGTATGGGATTGATCAACTCAACCACTCGTGCTTGCCAAGTTGGATGCCACATAGGTTGTGTACAATTGCAAGGTAGAGGACCTCCCCACTCTAGTCAGAAAGTCGAGACGTGATCTCATCATTGCACAGCGTGTGTTTAAACTTATATTATAAGCATGTTGGAGGTACATCAACTTGTTTGGAAAATCTTAATTTGTAACATTGTGTTCTAGTTGTGTGATTATGTTGGGAGTTCTCTTTGTGTTCTTATGTTTGTGTTGATACATGATTAGAAACAAGTTGACATAAGAAAACAAATGGAAGTAAGAAAAGAAGAGGGCAGCATATGTTTGTAGTGTGAAGATATTGTATATATTATAATCAATTTTATGAATATTGTACCGAATTTAGTACCGGATTGAGTTTTAGTACAATAGTGTACCAGTATTGATATCTGTTAATATCGGGTACCGTTTTATGTAAATTTTAAAATTTATGTAATAGTTTCAGAATTTTTTTTAAAATTACAAAATAATCAATTATTATATTGTACTTATTGTATATTTTTAACTCTATCTCAAAAAATTATAATAATAAATAATAATCACAATTTTAATTTTATTGATAAAATTAATTTAATAATTATTAATAAATATAATTACATTTAAAATCTTATATAATTGTAATAATAAATAATAATCACAATGCTTACTTTAAATAAATTTTAATAATAATTTTGACTGTGGTCATAATATTATGATATAATATTAATATATCCAAGTTATGATATGATGAAGACTTTATAATTTTTATAAAATATGATTCAATTCAATATTTAATTATTGTAATATTTGATAACTTTGGATAAAAAAAGAAAATAAGTTATAAAGAATATCCCAATAAACAAAGCTACATTGGGCCAGGCCCTTTTTGTTGAACAGTTCAAGCCCAATTTGGACATGGCTCTTTTGGCGCCAAAATCTCGTCTTCAAAACTCGCAATGATTCATTTTGTCCCCAAATGTATATATATATGGAAAGTATGAGTATCCCAAAAAAGGAAAGAAAGCGTTCTCTCTCTTTGCAGATCCAATCATCTTCTTCACAAATTTTTAGGGTTTCGAGGGAGTTTATGTACGCCTGTTGCACAATTACCCATAACAGTACAGTAGTTGTTGTCTCCATTGCGTGAAAAATGACGACTTTGCCTACCCCCTCTCCCACCAACACCACCTGCGCTTCTCTTCTTCAGGAGCTCCAGGTTGAGCATTCCTTTTCCTTCTCTGTTTTTTTTTTGGTGAAGTTATTGTTGTAAGAGGGTTAAGGGATATGACGAATTCTGTGAAGTTTTTATGATAAAAAATGAAGTCTTTAATTTAATTTCGGTGGACTAGTGAAGTTCGGTCCCAATTGCAAGTAAGGAATGCTTTTTTTTTTTAATGATTGTTATTAACAAATTGATGTGTGTTTTGCTTTGTTTTCGAGTTCTAAATCGAATTTGAGTATTGGAAACTATCCATGATACAAAAGATTGTTTTTCTTAGTTTTGGGAAGGGAATTAAACTTAGATTGGATGTTGGTTGTGTTGTTCTTTAGATAATTTGGGACGAAATTGGGGAGAGTGACCGCGAAAGGGACAAGATGCTTCTACAACTGGAGCAGGAATGTCTTGATATTTACCGCAGGAAAGTGGATATGAGTAGAAAGTATAAAGCTGATCTACTTCAAACATTAGCTCAGATTGAAGTTGAAATCACCACCCTTCTTTCTTCTCTTGGTGAAAATGCCTCCTTTTCAAAGGTTTGTACATTCTCTTTTTGTCTCCTTTTGTTTTGGGTGCTATTTACTTCCAATAATTCGTTGTCCAATTAATTATTGCCATCTTATCCAAATTGGAAGAAAAGACGGGTTGGTAAAATTTAAAGGCTGAAACTTTTTGCTGTAGTTATTTTCATGCAAGTTCACTATCCTGTGAACAAACAATTTTGATGATTGAATCCCTTTTGTACTCTTCTATAAGGGAAAAGGAACTCTTAAGCAACAAATGTCTACTGTAAAACCTGTTATTGAGGAATTGAGGAAAAAGAAGGAAGAAAGAGTCAAAGAATTCTACGAGACACAGTCGCAGATTGCTCGTATTTGTGCTGAAATTGCAGGGGATGATCGCTCTATCAAGCCTGCTGATCCTCAGGTTAATGAACATGATTTGACAGTGAAGAAGTTAGGGGAGCTGAAGTGTCACCTTAAGGAACTCCAAACCGAAAAGGTTGTGTAACTAATTGTGTTATTAAGTTGGAATACCATATTATATCTCAACGTTTTTTATTTTTTCTGCTCTTGTTTAATTCTTAGAGTTTTAGGTTACAAAAGGTCAATAGCAACATTAGCACAATCCATCAGCTCTCAGTGGTGATGTCTATTGATTTCACAAAGGTTGTAACTGATGTTCATCCTAGCTTGTTAGATGCTACAAGTGTCCACCCAAAGAGCATCAGCAACGATACCCTGGCTAGGTTAACAAGCATGATGCAGTCACTGAAAGAGGAGAAGAAGCAAAGGTTACAAAAGGTGACTTTTGAGTGAAATTTCAGTTCCGTGCCCAATCTTTGTGCTTATGAACCCTATCTTCTTTTTTCCGTTAAGAGCATGCAAGTGTTGGCATCATTAGAGACCTTCTCTATTCATAGTTCCGAAGTTTGAGGGGCAAAAAAGACAAGGAAAGGGAAACAGACCCTGAGTGATGCTAAATAGGAGTTCCATCTGCAAAACAACTATTTTGTTGCAACAAAAGACACTTAACTACTATGTCCTTCAGAATATTTGCATTTGTCTTCAATGTATTAATAATATCTGCTTCATGTGGATATGTTTGTAATTAGTACCCATCGCCATTGCTTGCTTAAAAGTTCTGTTTCTTCTCTTAGATTCATGCCCACTTTTTTTCCATATTGTAGCTTCAAGATCTAGGAAAACTGCTGATTGAGCTATGGAACCTCATGGACACACCTCTTGAAGAGCAAAGAAAATTGGAGCATGTCACTGCTTTAGTTTCTTCCTTGGTGGATGATGTTTCACGACAAGGGTGTCTTTCCCTTGAAGTCATTGAGCAGGTAGCCTTGCCTTTTACTTTTCTTGCATTTATTTCTCTTCTTTTTAGCTGGGGAAAGGATGTTTCTGGTGGGCAATGTCAGTTTGTACGATCAAAATTCTAGATTTTGAAATAACTGCTGGTGTCTTTTTAGGCTGAGGTTGAAATTGAGAGGTTGAACATCCTCAAAGTCAGTAGGATGAAGGAATTGATCTTCAAGAGGCAGAATGAACTCGAAGAAATCTACAGAGCAGTTCACGTGGATGTGGATAGTGATTCAGCAAGGGAGATTCTCATTAACCTCATAGAATCTGGTCTGTTAGCTAGTCTCTTCCCATCTTTCCAGGGCTTGATTGTTGAAAGGAATTTACATGCTAAGTGTTAGCAATGGAGGTTCTAGGCCTCCTTTTTTTTTATAGGTCTGGTATCTTCCAATGCTCTTTTTCCATAGAAGACTTCTTTTACATTTTTCTTTATCTTTGTTTCCTCTCCCCTCTCTTCAGATCCTTCCATTTTCTGCTCAAGGTTACATGTTACATGATCCTTTTGCGATTCAATAACAGTCAGGGTCGGAACTTGTGTCGAAACAACAGAACTGGGCTTTCAGTTTTTTCTTTTTAATCATTTGACAGTGAATTTTTATTGCTTCTGTTGTTTTGTCTTGAAGTTTCATTACCTACACCCTCGTGTGTAATTTGATGAATCAACCTGTCCCATTTAAGAACACTTGGGTTGCAGAATTATGCTAACCAATCTTCTTTCTTCCTCCTAAATCATGCACCAATTTGTTTGTCTTTCAAGTAGTGATATTACTTGTTTATAACTTGAACTATGCTTTGACAGGTAACACAGATATGTCTGATCTACTCTCCAGCATGGACGATCAAATTGCAAAAGCAAAAGAGCTGGCTTTAAGTAGGAAGGATATTTTGGATAAAGTGGAGAAATGGAAATGCGCATCTGAGGAAGAAAAGTGGCTTGATGACTATGAAAAAGTAAGAGCTTTGAAGAAAATCAATTAGCATTTGCTGTAAACAATCGCCTAGAGGAAATAATTTGTTATTACTTTTGCTGTATTTTAACTATAAGCTCTTGTGCATTGTTTTTCATTTTCAGGATGAAAATCGTTATAGTGCAGGAAGAGGAGCACACAAGAATCTGAAACGTGCAGAGAAAGCAAGGATTCTGGTCAGCAAAATACCATGTGAGCTCAACCTGGCTCTATTTAGATTACTTTTGTTTATACTTTATCTGACACAGATTAGGAATTCAGACTATGTAAGTTAGGCCATTCAGGTATGTAATGTCCAAAAGAGGATGAGTGATTAAGCTCAATTTTTGGAGTAATTTGGATAACATGTTATATTTAAGCAAACACTGAACACATCAGTGAATTGTCTATGGAGAGTAGAAAATTGCGAAGAAAAATTTAACTGTATGTACTTGTTTTGTTTTCATTGTTCTAAATGTGTTGGTCTAACTTTCATAACTATGGTTGTGCAGCTATTGTAGAAACTTTGACTGCAAAAATTAAAGCCTGGGAATCAGAAAATGGAGTCCCCTTCTTGTATGACAAGGTGATTCCTAAATCCCCTGGTTATTTTTGAAGTCAGTGATATTTAGGTATTTGCGGGTGTGTTATTTGTTCCTGATCTTCAGGCTCCTCTCTTGCATTCCCTAGAAGAATACAACGTGTCTAGGCTGCGGAGGGAAGAGGAGAAGCGACGATCTCGGGTAAATCTTACTTTTGACTGTTTGGCTTTTCTTACTAGTAAGAATGAGGACTTCTTTAGAACTGGTTTTGGTTGATTTTAACCAAACAAAGCACCCAATTTTACCGAGAAGGGCAGTGCTGGCTGCTTGCCTATCTTCAAATGCTTAGGATCTCAAGCAGTAGTCCAGTCTGTTAAATAATCTGTGACTTGATTGGACTATGGAAGCAATTGATGACATACCAGATCATAGCAAAACTATGTTCTCTGTCATCCTCTACTTAAAAAGGCTGGTTCAGTGGCCTGGAAACAATCAATTCGTTTCTCTATACAGCTAATCGAGCCCAAAAGACTAGTAAAGAACTTTACCAATTGCTTTTGACTTGAACAGCATGGTGCACATGATCTGGCTCATATATTTGTCCTTTTCCAATAGACAAAGTTGTTTAGCCTTCCTGTTTTACCTAGTTAAGCCTGGTTCTAGAAAATCAGGCTTTTGATGGCAAAACTAACTTAAATGTCATCACTTCTGCAGGAGCAGAAACGTCTGCAAGAACAGTTTGCTGCAGAGCAGGAAGCACTCTATGGTTCAAGGCCAACTACAAAGAAGCCACTGACTCAGAGCAGCAGTAGTAATACTATGGTTGGAACACCCATTGGGCGTCGATTAGCGACTCCGCTTGGACGTAATGCATTGTCAGCCGGTAAGGAACGTAGAGATAGCAGCAGGTTGCCTAATGTAACCCCAATCAACTATGTTGCTCTTGCCAAGGATGATTCAGTACCTAGGGGCTGCTAGTCTGTTAACTTGCATAGGACCTCATGTAAATGGTTCCCATAGGGTACTAACTAGTTTACCAAATACAATTAGGCGATGTCTACCAACATAGCTCTGCAGAAAACAGATGTCAAAGAGGGAAAGAAAGGAAAGAAAAGAGAAAACAAGCCATCAGGTTTTATCACCTTTATCAACAATAGTTTAGAAGGTTGTTCATAAGAAGGCAAGTTCGTTCTAAACATTGGTTCTTGGTATTGCAATCCATGATTCATTCAGCTTTTATTTCTAAGACATCAAAACACTGACAGGAGATATGGCTTGAACTCTAGTTGATTGTTCCCAATTCCTTTTTTATTTTTTGCTACTAAGATTTGATCACTAAGCAAGCCAGAAAGATTCAATCTCTGTCAATAGCTAGATTGATGCCCTGAACTTTCCCAACCATTTCACCTAAAAGAAAATATCCTTCAGTATGGAATTTTATGATAGATAGAGAAGAAGAAACAGATCCTTATGTGATAATTTAGATAGAGATGAACAAGTCACTGTCATGGTGAATGCTTTTGAGTTATGAATAAGATTATTATGTTGTAAAAAGAGAAAGAAACGTAATGTATTGGAAACGTTATTGGAGATAGGAGTCAGACTCATGATCTCTCAATGCATCGTATGACACTTACCCCTCCTTTTAAATGCCATTTAAGTGCAAAATGATATACTATTGTTGCTAATCCAACACATTAAGCAACCAAAGCAAAAATCAAGACTACTTTATGCATCTGTTCTAAGGGTTATTAATTAAAAATCTGATTTTGGATTCCATATTTCTTCATGCAAATGAATAGAGATTCTACATAAGAATCATTTAGATCTGTTTTTATTTATTTATCATAAGCATGCATCTGGTTCTCATAATGGTTGGCAAAGCTGTGCCCTAAATGGATAACTATATTTTTTTAATGTGGTACAATAAAAAATTGGTTTTTTAAAATTAAAAACATATAATTAGATTAAAAAGTTTAGGAAAAGGTATACTTTATGGATTTTTTTGGGAACAATCTCAAAATCCCAAAAATTAGCAACAAGCACCTATTGACCTAAAGTAAAAGTTTCCCTTGTTATTAAAAATCCTAAATTAGATAAATCTTTCTATCTAATTAACTTATAAATATAACAAAAGATCAATTACATACCCAATTCCACAAATCATTTGCATAAAAATTATACATATTAAAGACTCCAGAAGATGATTATATGTAAAAATGTGAAGGAATTGGTAAGTTTGATTATAGTTTAAAGTGATTTTATGAGGAATGAAAGGGAAACATATGGAGTAGATAAAACAATTTGTGTGGGACATGGTTGTCATATGACATAACAAAGCACCTCTAATCCCAAGTGATTTATGATTCAAACTCACTGTTGTTGTTTTATGTGTTTGTCTTTCATTGATTATGCATACAATTGCTTACATGAACTTCATATTGAGTTATTGTTGGCTTGCCTAATATTGTAAATTTTTTAATATTTATTGAAAAAGACTAGCACTATATCTATCTTAATATTGTTTTATTTTATTTAATTTTTTGTTTTTTTTTCTTGGCTCTCATGGAAGATTAGTCCCTTGCTTAGAAGTAAACCCATCTGATTTTCACTTTTATGTTTGTACTTAAACACATTAATGTAAGTTTTGTTTGAATTCAATAGATCACATCTATTTGATTAATAAGTTCTTTTTCCATTGGAGAATTGCTCTCTTGGTGCCAAACTTTTATGCAAAATTCATCTTTTTTTTCTTATAATTAATTCAGAATAACACATATGTAAGCATGCAAATTTTGCAAAGTATTTTATGTGAAATCTAATCTATTATGAGGATATTAAGATGAGAATCTGTGTTGAAGAAGCATATAAACCTGGTGATTGCAACAATTCCTAACATCATAGAGCATAAAGTTTCAATTCACTTCCTAAGATATTATAAAGCATACATTGATGACATAGAATTTTGCTTTTTATAATGTAAAAATTGTACAAACCATCTCAAGATACAGCTTACTTTATCCAAAATAAAAA
>JANSVA010000005.1:1986284-2010509 GCA_025504915.1 Erythroxylum reticulatum
ATTTAGTAGATAAGGGACGTGATTACCTTTGCCAATTTTGCTATTCCAATCTTATTCTAATCCGAGATAGATTGGAACATAGTTGGAATAACAAAATTACTGACTGGTAATCACGTCCCTTTATCCACCTATTCCAATCCGAGATGGATTGGAATATGTTGGAACAGCATCACTTGTGTCAAATTTGATGTTCCAACCGGTTCCAATCCATCTTATCCACACATTTATATAGGACCACCACAAAGACAACTAATGTTACAAATACCTAGATGTAATGATTAAGGTTGGTCGTTGTTTTCATGAGTTGTTCATCAACAAGGAACATTACGAATGAGTTTTAACAAAATAGTAAGACATATGGGAAAACTAAGGTATGTTAATTACATAATATATCAAACTTAAAGTTTAAATGAAAAAAATTTAGGAACTCAAATTGGAAATCCAATTCAATCCGACCAAACTTAAATAAATAAGATCAAATACATTTGTTAAGTTAGAGTTCAATGTTTTTATAATTAGAGTTTTGCATAAACCTAATTTAAATAATTCGATTAAAAATAAAAATTTTGTAACATTTTTTTAATTTTCATTAAGATATAAAATAATTAGAGTTGATTATACATGTATATATAAATATTTCAAATCAAATTTTAGGTTAAATATTTCAATATCTTAAACTCAATTTGATCCAAATTTTTTTTATTGAACTTGATTCGATCTTGAATATGATAAAATCAAATTTGACCCATTCATTAATTTGGGAAGTTTCCAAACTTTTATGTTATCCTAATAAAAGGTTTTTTTTTGGTAAATCGAGACCTAGTATTAATCAAAGGTAGGGTAGTGATCCCAAACCATAAAAGGGGTATACAAATGAGAATGTCGAGTTAACTCATGAGCTCGACGTTACAATGACGACGAAGCCAGCGTACTAAAATAGCAATATTGTGCCTAAGAATATCTAAACAATCATCAATGATTTTATCAAAATCAGATAAGTCTTCTCGAAATGATTAAAGAGCGATATAAACTTCCTGAGCATCTACGGTAATAAAATATTGTCTAGGCAGATGCAGGTCAACTCAAGCTAGAAGAGATTGACATGTGAGAGCTTCAGCTATCTTAGGTTTGAGCACGACTGAGAGAACAAACTCAACAATACCTGCACTGTTTTTAATGACAACCCCATAACTACTGCAATGCATGTAAAGAAAAATAGTTACGTCAATGAAACAAACCCATTGCAATGAAGTGCCTGAGTGTATACACAAAGAAACAAAGACAACTTAGCATCCACATCAATTTGGATTCAATCCATTAATTTTAAACTTACAAAGCCTATTATAGGACTTGATACAATCCAGCCCTTGTACTATTTGAGTCTATGATCCATTTAGGCTTATGTTATTTCTTGGTCTAATGTTGTATGCAACGGACAAGGCTATTAAGACAGACAACTAATCAAGGATAAGATGACACTAAACAAATGTTAAGTACACATAATATAAAGAATAAGATCATATCAACCACATGTTAGGTACAACTAATCAAGGATAAGATATTATTTTACTTAATAAAATAATAATTTAATTAGGGTGTAACTAACTACGATTTTTTTTAATATTTATTAAATACAAAATTCATCAACATATAAAAAAAATAAGGTAAATTTGATTTTAACCGATACGAAAAGTTCAAAATTAATTAAAAAATTACACTTAAAAGTAAATTTGGATAAAAAATTATCATTTTTTTAATTTTAAAGAGATAAAACTGTGAGTCAACTTTCTAAGATCCTTGTTAATTTCACACAAAGCTTCGTGCACATGAAAATGTGGAACTCAAGTTCTTCAATGCTAAGAATGTTGAACGGTTCTTACTTCATTTCTGGTTCAAACATTGACCAGATGACATGATTTGAGTGGTAACTTCATTCCGAATTTTATATAAAAAAAAAACTTTCGATCAGATTTAAATTATTAAAATTTAATTTTCTTCGAAGTTTGGATTTAATTTCAAATTATTAAATTTTAATTTTCTTCCAAGTTTGGACTAAATTAGCTTAATCGCATGTATTTAATTTCAATTTGAAATTTATTTTTTGGAATTGAATTAAATTTGCTTTTTAGATTAGGGTTTCCGAACTTCCACTGTTCTTTTCTAGTGGAATTGGTATGCCATTTGCTGCTCCAAAGACTTTGACTAGAGTTACCAATTTGTCTTTCTCCTCCTCCAATGGATACAAGACAACACAACGAGGAATGGCCTATTGTATGAGTTCAAAGTCAACTCAATGGTCAAAAGCTATTCCACTTTCTTAGCCTTTTTCTTTATTTTCGATCCCTCTATTTGAAATTCAACCGAACGCTGATGACGCGTTACTAACAATCAAATCAATTAATGAATTAATGAATTACCGAGTTAAGATTAAGAAATGAATTAAGAGGTTCTTAGAAGGGATGATATGATATCATCTTTTAGACCATTCTTAGGCTGCTTGCTTGCCACTAACCAAACGTCATTGTCCGACTTACCATGCAAGCTCTATTGTTGGTTGGTAGGAGCAGGATTGGTACAGAAAATGAATGATGTTCGGTGATGCAAATCAACGAATGGATTCAGACATTCAGGCAAGAAAAGCATGGATGGCCGGTGCCGAAACTCGTGGGGTTTTGGGCCTGAAAACTCTCACGTGCTGGTTTGATAATCACGATCAGAACATGCGTAGGGTATGGGGCCAATTTGCTTTCCGTTTTTTGTTTGTGAAACTCGCTTGGTCAAGATTCGAAGGAAGCTGTCAAGAAAATGGAGGCCCACCATTGATGTTGAGCAAGTTTCAAGTAATTTATTGATGACCCTTTTGGCATACGACTTTAATTAATCTCGAGATACAAACACGTATTACCCGAGAAACTTCGTAGTATAGGTAGTGTCCTATAAAAAGGTGCGGGTAGGCTGTGGATCGATATTCTCAAGAGTCTAAGCTTCTTATCTGTAGGTATACTTGAATTTGGAACCAGAACACAGGCTACGACCAAAGGATGGTGTGTGAGAAGAAAGTTGTGGAAGAAGTGTCTGGTTGGCTCCGAGTTTATGATGATGGTTCTGTTGACAGGACCTGGACTGGACCTCCTGAGGTGAAGTTCATGTCCAATCCTGTCACTTCCCATGAAGACTTTGTCGACGGAGTTGCAACTCGTGACGTGACCATCGATGAAAAGTCCGGCCTTCGTGTTAGAATATACCTGCCGGAGGTAGACTCAAACGAGCAAAATAAGCTGCCAATAATCCTCCACTTTCATGGCGGTGGTTTTTGCGTCAGCCAAGCTGACTGGTTTATGTACTACACAATATACACTAAGCTTGTTAAGTTGGCTAACGCCATTTGTGTCTCTGTTTACCTCCGGCGAGCCCCCGAGCACCGTCTGCCCGCTGCATGTGATGATGGGTTGGCTGCTCTTCTCTGGCTACGTTCACTTGCTCAAGGAAAATCACACGAGTCTTGGCTTAATGATCATGCTGACTTTAAGCGTGTTTTTCTTATTGGAGATAGTTCAGGAGGTAACTTGGTCCATGAAGTTGCTGCACGAGCTGGTCGTGAAGATTTGAGTCCCGTGAGAATCGCCGGAGCGATTCCGATCCATCCAGGGTTCGTCAGGTCAGAGAGGAGCAAGTCGGAGTTGGAGCAACCGCAGTCACCTCTTTTAACACTTGACATGGTTGACAAGTTCTTGGGGTTTGCATTGCCTGTGGGATGCAACAAGGACCACCCACTTACGTGCCCAATGGGACCAGCAGCTCCGCCGTTGAACACCTTGAATCTGCCGGCTTTCCTGCTCTGTGTGGCGGAGAATGATCTGATTAGAGACACTGAGATGGAGTACTATGAAGCCCTGAAAAGGGCTAACAAGGATGTGATGCTGCTCACTAATCCTGGAATGGGACACAGTTTCTATCTTAACAAAATTGCTATGGACATGGATCCACAAACTGCATCACAGGCCACTGCCCTTTTTGAAGGAATTGTTGAGTTCATCAACAAGCACTAGAAACACCATGGAACGATTTAGTTTGTGTTTATTATTACCAAGTTATGTGAATCTGTCTTCAGATCATGTATTGTTGGTTGGTTGTTGTTAGTATCGTGTCATGAACATGTGCTCAACGGATGCTTTGTTTTTTCACTACCTTATCAGGCAACAAGTTTCATGTCTCATCAAGTCTTACTACATCTGAATTCCAAACTTTCACTTTCCTTTCTTTTGGTCTAGAAAGATCATAACTTTGAAGTTTTACCCTCCAGTGTTTTTTTCCCTAGTTCCACAAAGATGAGAACTTGGAACTCTTGTTCTTGAGTTTTAAGATGAGATCATTGTCATAAAAGTAGTGCTGATTCAAAACGGGACGGTGGATCAGCCCGTGTACAGGAGACTGGTAGAGGCGTGTGGAATGCATTCCAGAATACAGCACAAGTTAGCGTAGCATTTTATATCATGCATTTGTTATAATTCATGCTAATTATGCCTCAATAGCTGTTTTGTTCATAGCTTAGTACATCAGTATACATCAAAGGTATAGAGGAAAATTTCTAGCATGGTTCAAGAAACCGAAACTGATCTAATCCACCTAAGAAACAGTTATCTCGGTTGAAGTGCATGGCTTCATGGGAAGTCGAGATTGAACTTATATCTGAGTAACTTCTGGCGGAGAGGCTTCTGCCTGTACAGATAGGGAAGGCTCAGTTCCACTGGGCACGGCTACTTGAACAATCTCTTGTGGCTTGAACTTACTGATGTAATAACTAAGGGAAGGACCGGTGTATTCAACAGTTTGTATCTCGGGCGAGTTCTTGCCAACTAGAAGGAGGATTAAAGACGCTGCGGCTATAGATACAAGCGCAAGTCCAGAAGCGATAGCGACAGTGTTTTCAGCTCCAGAGGAAGATGAACCAGCCGTTCCAGAGGCTATCGCATTTTCGGCTACATAAACTGCAGGCTGCAATACTGGAATCTATGAGATGAATCATATGACTAATACATAATAAGAGCAAAACACAAATTAAGGAGGTAGGGCAATTTGAGCAGGCAGTATATGACTAATACATGTGATATGCAGAAAAAGAAATAGCTGATGAGGCACAGACTAAAAGGAGATGCTTATAGGCCTGGGCTGATCAAAAACTGGAAACTAGATATGGTCTGCAACTTTCTCAATTGCAGTTCAAGTAAGTCCTGGGAATTTTCACAACACCAGTAGTTTATTCATGGTAAATGAAGCTAGATATCTTTATATGAAGGACTCAAAACCATTCTTAGAAGATTAGAGGGCATAAGATACTAGGATAAAATACTAATAAACGCATAGGAACCCTCTTTTCCTCCTCCCTTCACCAGGAATAGGTGGATTCCTAAGTGCTCATCTTCTTGAACCACGCATCAAACCAGACTTCTCATTACAACACTCTAAGCCAATGAGGCAAAAACTAGACCAAGCAAAAAAGGTAATTTGTAACATATCCGATTGTTTCAATCCAAGTTGTTAATCTATCTGAATCAACTATAAAACTGCAATGGTAATACCAGTGAATGTCTAGCTTTTCCAACATCAACTGTATAGGATCTCTCCATTGGAAATGGACGTATCAAATTTGGGAGTAGCATTGCACCTCTAAATTGTTCATTCCACAAAGTGATAAGTGGCAGAAATGCAAAGGAAACCGAAAGAAAAATCAAAATCAACATGGATTATGGTTTCACTATGAAATTCACGAACCTCAACAGAGTAAATATTAGTCTGTCCAGCAGTATCTTTCTCAACATACCCCGTCCAACCGCGAGTACGGGGAGGAAAAGTCCCGACAACTTTGGTTTTCTCCCCTGCCAACCATTCCATGCTCACCTTCCCAACCTATTTCCACATAAATGACACTAAGATGTAAATTATGGATGGCTACAGAAAATCCTCCATAGATAAGCAAGGTAAGCTGATTGGTGACTAAGACTGATATTTTTAAATTACAAATTAGGAAGAAGAGAAGACTTCTGTCGAACATTTTCAGTCAGTGCATTATCTTCATTGCATTATCTTCATCCAACAATTGTCTGAGTTAAATCACCTAAAATAAGCAATTCATTATGCATTTTCACTAAAGAATTGAAACCAAATTCTATGCGTGTCCAGAACCCTGGAGAACAGTATCAGCAGCGGCTGCAGGAACCAGAATGCCCAACCCCACACACCCCATACCTTATCACCTTGTCATTAATGCAATTCCCCTGTAAATACTTTTACTCAATTATTTGGAAGATTCCCTTTTGAATCAATTTGAGGGGAAGAATCCAAAATTTAGGCCCCGCCCATGATAGGATTCAGAGAAAGAAATCTTCACAACAGGTCACCAACTTCAAGAAAGAGATGAAACATCAAACAACAGCCAAAACATAAGAGAGCAAAACCAAATCTGGGAAGTGTTAAAAAATTGATAAGAAATGCCAAGAAACAATCTTTAACAGACCTCCTTATCAGGAGCACACTCTTCAGTGTTGCAGTCAGGATCATCAGAGGAAGCTCTAATAACTGTGAAGCATCTGTAGTTTTGCCTGTTCCTGAATTTCCTGAACAACCTTGGTGAAGTGAAAGCGTAGGTATTTGTAGACAACATTGCATGAGATGCACTTGCCATCTCTTCACTCACTGCACCAGATAATTTTCGTTGTTGGGTTTCACAGAAATGAAACAATTCCGATAAAGGTTAGGACTTTGTGGGTTGCTCTGTCCCTTGTGCTCCTGGGTTATAGAGACCATAAAAATGTCAAGTGGAGGAGAGACAAACCAAGAGACTTTGGTCGTTTAAGACCGGAAGATTTTTATGATGGGGTGTGGGTCTTTTGTGGTGGACTTTAAGCGCGCTACGAGGTAAGGTTTATCACAAGCAACATAACTAAATCTACTGTCGTCTTTCCATTGGATCTGTTCCAAGTCCAAACCCCATTTTAAGACACACAGAATTCCATGTTGGACTTATCCTTAGAATCCACAAATTGAGTCCAACTCGTAGCCTTCACTTTCACGTCTACACATACAAAGTTACTGTCTTGAGGAGGTTTAGTAAGAATAATTTGACCATTTTCTTTGGAGTGGTTGAGCATTTCTCAACAAATCTATTTAGGCAAAAAAGTTCCAATCTTTACATTCAGAAACATAGAGTTGATTCAAAACTCTCTGAATATAATCTACACATAATTTCAAGCGTATATGAGCATTAAAAAAGAAGCAAAAAATCCACAGAACACAGCTTTGAGAGTGATGGAAGAGCATCCATCTCCAAGAGTGTCTATTTACTCTTCCTCCTGAAACCCAACATATTTCTTATCTTTCTAAAAACTCCACTGGAGGTCCTCACGGGCTGCTTTTCCTCAGTACCTTCGTTTCCTGCAACTTCTTTCTCAGTACTAAGATGATCTTTGCCTGCAAAACAAGACTTGCTTTGCCAATTCAAAATAGAAGATAAAAAGAACCCATTTTGTCTCCCTAGGAATGGTACATTTTGGTTAGAGAAACAACCAACAAGCCAATCTTATTGATGGGAATATTGCCATGGACATTTTTGTTTAGTTCTCTTAGTTATATCAGAACTAAGTCGTACTTATGGTAACTCCATGTTGTCCATTGAACATGATCATAAGCCTTTTTTAAACCATTCACTGATGTTTCAGAAAGTTATCAAGTTCCTGAACTGTGGTTAAAGTCAAGCAAAAAAACTAGGTAAAGTATAGGTTTGGAGAAACTCTATAACTGTTAGATACGAAGTTGTATTGTAACTAAACACTCCAAGTTCTACTTTTGTAGGTACCTTAGAAAACTAGAACACTACAGAAAAGTTGTATCACAGAGCTTGAACAAAACTAGTTGTAAGTTTTCGTAAAGAAACATGTATATGTAGTTAGATATCAACTAGGTGATGTGGTTACCGGTAGTCGCATCATCAGGAGTGGCTTCTGAACAACCCAATAACTCAGGCTTCCTTAACCAATACTGCTCAAATCTCTGTTTCGCATATCCCATGTAGTCAAAGTCAATCTCATTGACACGATCCTGAAGGAGTCAAAATGATAGCAATGAACAACATCATTGCATGCAAAATAAACTACTGGCATAATTTCTATCTGATATATCCAGCAATAAGTAACAAACTTATAATGTGATACAAATGCAACCAAAAACCATTTAGAACATGGTCCAAGCTAGTTCAGAATCCAAAGAGAAGTAATGAAATTCCTAATACGAGAAATCAAGATGGAGAAAAAAGTACCGATATAATCCCCCATAAGCCCCAGAAAAGATGACTTGCAAGTGCGTATTTCTCTACTTTTTCCAATAGCTTCTCTACATCTCCCTCACTTGGCTGATCACCTGCAGAAATCCAATTAAGAAAATAATTTAAGAAAACCATATTGGCCTCACCTAGCAAAAAGTTGACAAATCCTACATATTAAGTCAAATCAGAATTGCAGATTAGCTATAAAAATTGGAATTTAATCTTTCTGTGATTACATATGAAAGTGCAATCTGATCAATCTTGTAAAAAGAAAAACTTAGCCCGAGATGCCAAATTTGTGAAGTTACAAGTGAACTGCAGAATTGATATGGTGGTGGATTTGATTTGGCTATCACTAGAAATCCAACACTTTTGCTTTTGCAAAGTGGGAATGAATTCCTTTTAAACAACCACATTGCAAGAGACAGAGTTAACACATCAGGAGATGGAGCATTCAGTCACCTCACACATACAACATCCAACAAATTTTCAAGACTTTTAATATTTCAACCACATCAGCCAACATCCAAAAAAGTTGAGTAAACAACAAAATAAGTATGATTAACACTCATAATTAAGAGAAAATTTTACCTGAAGCATATAGATATGCATGTACGAAGTGTTTTTGCTCCTCCAAACCTATTACAACGCTGAAGTCAAGAGATAATCTTTGCAATAAGGGGAAGTAATAAAAGGTATAATAGTTCCATAATCACCGCACCGGGGTATTTACTGAAATCCAAAACATGAGGAGTATCAGTATGGTAGTCGGCAGCCATCTCGCAAAAGTGATTTGCTATGTCAAAGGCGACAGGATTGTAACTAGCATACTCATAGTCCTGGTTAGCAGAATAAAAGTTAGTCCAAATTTATTAACTAGGCATTAGACAACTGATGAAATTAGACTTCTGCACAATGTCTGTTCAAGTGTTCTAAAACTTTATTACCCGGAAACAGAAACAGCAGAACAGTTTATCACCCTTATTGGCACAACATGACCTAAAACACAGTAGATATCATTTCTAGTATGACTGCTTAAAAATGCAGAGAAACCATTTTTTACCAGTTCATGAAACACCAGGTGGGAAGTTAGGATTTTTCAACTGCTTTCAAAAAAGTTCTTTGGGATAGAGAGCTTGAAAACTACAAATTGAGGCCTTATTTATGGATGGACAACTAAAGAAAGAATAGACAAACAACTTCTTAAAATTTGAAAGATACTTATGCGTTAACAATTTCTCCACAATAAGTCATTAAAAACATAAAAGGGAAGAAAAATGAATGAGTTTAGCATCGAAAGAAACAAGAGGCTTACAATCAGAGTTATGGTCTTTGTTCCTTCATCAATCATTATGTTACTGTATTGCAGGTCATTATGGCAAAAACCTATACATGCATCCCCTGAAAATTTTTTTTCTAGTAGTGAAATTTCCCCTTCAATCTTGTCCAAGTGCACAGCTTGAGCATCTTCTGAAGAACACAAGGTTTTAGCTGACTTGATCCAATTTCTGACAAAACCAGAAATAACAATGAATTCTTGATCATGAAAAGAGGACATCTAACTAAGATGATGTCTAGCTTTTAAAATAATGTTAACCCTGCAATAAAAGGAATTAAAGAGGGAAACATACCGCAACCTATCCCATAAAAGTATCTGCTTTGGACCAGCCATATCAAGACCATGGAACTCCTTTAGTTTAGCTGCTATAAGAGCAGATATAGCGGGATCACGCATATCTGATGCTGACAGTGTCTGAAATTCATATGACAATTAAAGAGATCGAAGATGTCTATCAGCCATCAAACAACAGTTTTTTACAGATCAGAGAAACATATTCCAAGTTTAGTTGTATGCCTACTAGGCCAAGCACTTGATTTGCCTCACCTAGAATATCTGTTACGGGTCCGAAACTTGATTCAGATTCAAGTCCGAAGAAAATATAGAGATTGAACACATATATGTGGCCTAAGCTTTAAAGACAAACTTATAAAAAATATTCTCAGTGAAGTTTATGCGGAGAGACATCTTCTTGGTGATGAAGAAGAAAAAGAAACTTGTTCAAGATTGACATCATAGAAAAGGTTAGACAGATGAACAAGAACATTTATAATTCAAGTTTCAACAAGTCTAAACTCATCATCTACTTCATCCATAATTCACCACAAAAAGGTACATGATAGAAAGACTGGCATGTGAATGAATAATAAAGCCTCATCTTACTGATAAGGAGAATCATAGAGCTGTCAGCAAACATGGTCGATTTCGACTCATCAATTAACTACGATCCCACTAAACTCAATTTGGCCTGCATTTGACCAAAACTGATGCCCAAAAATACAAATCATGCAGCACTTACCACATCAGTAACAACTAGATTGCTTGATCGAGCTATTTAGATAAAGAAAAGTAATCAATTTCAAGTAAATCAAGTAACAATCAAATTAAAGCATCAAATAGAACCTAATATACACATCAGAAGTGAAAAAGATTAAAAAGGATTCCAATTGCATATACAAGATAAAGAGAAAGGAATGCTTAATTACCCTTGCATGGATAAACTCCTCAATTCGTCCGTTTGCAAACCGGCCAAGCAAACGAGGCCCTTGGCCCTGCTTAGACATGAACTCAAATGTCCGGATCTCATCTTCTCGGTTAAAGAACACACGCACACCCTCGCCATAAATCCTGACTACAACCTTACGCGAGACTTCCTCTGTACTTGGCCATTTTATTTGAAAGACCTCATTAGTCATTGCACCCTTGAGAGGGATCACCTGTAATGCATTAGCATCAAGCACATCCTCCCACTGAGATGCCAATGATTTTAGCATCTCCTTGGCCTCTTCAGGGATTCGATTGCCCCTATTTTCTACATTATTTCCTTCGGTAGTCATGAGAAAAGATCAGATCAAAACCAAACATGCACCTCAAACCCTTATTCTAGCAAAACCTATCTTCTTAACGCAAAAACAAGCAATCTGAAACAAAAAGAAAAGCATTGGACAACATCAGAAACCCATTCACGAAGCTAACAGAACATTTCATCGAACAATCTCCAATCAACAGCGCAACAAACATTAATCAAACATACAAAGTTAGAATCTTTCAGGAAACCCACAAAGAAACGTCCGAAGATTATAATTAACCATAGAAACTAGAGGGATACCTACATAGTAGCGTGAATAAAACACTGGCAAACTTAAGGATCAAACACAACGAGTGATCATAAATTCATGAAATAATAAGAAAAAGTAATGCTCCAGCTAATGCTGACCAACTTACTATACGTAAAATTTAGCAAATTTATACAAACTTCACAAAACCTTTAATTCCAATCAAAGTTTCCACCTTCCAGATCGTTTCCCTTTAAAAGATCTAGAGTTGTTTATAAGCAACCAAAAAAGGACAAAACTTAAACAGAATAATCAACAACATCAAGAGCATATTCGTCAGTAGAAGAATAACAAAAGAATAAACTTGTCACATTCTTTAAGAAGCAAGGAAAAGACAGTACACTCACAAAACTGAACGGAGAGAGACCCGATAGAGAGAAGGGTACGAGGAAAGTGATGGTAATATTAAAGCTTGAAAGGAACGAATGGCTGTGAGTGATTTTTGGAAGCAGAAAGGAAGTTTTGAACAAGTCTTGAGGAGATTGAACGAACATTATTAGGTTCTACCCTCTACATATAAGGAACAAGAGAAAGAGTGAGAGGTGGCATATAGATTCGAGGTTGCATGTACGGTCGGTCCGTGAGCTAGTGACTTCCAGTGTCGTCTGCTATGCTTAGTCACTATTTATTTGTTCATATCATCTACCTGACAAGACAAAAATCTTACGTTAGAACTGTTATGTCTTGTCCATTTCAACTAGAAGAGTGATTTTCTTGTTACTGCTGCTATATTTTTGCTTTCACTTTGATGGTGTTTCCACTCAAATAAAGCTTTTTATTTACATGTTCAACGATCTCTTTGTCGTTAATATTCAGTTAGATATACAAATCTGTTATATATGTTCGTCCTTTTATGGCCTATGTACTGAATCCATCTTCAAGCCAATCTCTGTTTCACCACTCAGGTCCCAAAAGGTACAGACTATCTTCAACCGAATGCAGCTTCCAGGTGTTTATGCAAAAGAATGCCTCAAACATTTTAATACTGAATAGCCCACCCAGGACCAGCAATGTGAAACATAGAAAGAACTGAGAGGAAAGATTAATGACCAGCAAATACAAAATACTTGCGTAGATTAGAGGTAGCTTTAGCGTTCTTTGCATTATGCATCTCTAGCAATTTATCCAAGTTTGACAAAGGTCCATCCTTCATCCTTCTGTGCATACAAGCTTTGATATACAGTCCAGATATATGCTGATGTTGACATAGCCATATATCTGGTGATCATCATAAAGCCTTCCAGGTTTCGGCCTACAAAGTAAGCCATGATGTTGCGCATTAGCCTCAACGACTTCTTTCAAAGTCATCTCCAATGCACCATCTGCATGAGTTGTGCTACACATGGACCATCGACTTGCTGTTGAGCATGTGTTGCAGCTTTCTGCTGCGCCTCAAACTGTCTCCGCTTCCACGTTCTAATGTAGCTAAGATTCTCCATAAAGCCAGTCTGGACTACTCCCACACCTTCAATAGCCCTGTCAATCATGTTCAGGCCGAGAGTGAACTGACAACAGATATTTTTCTAGAGCCTGGAGCTCCGGTGGAAGAAATCGCTTCCCACCTGTGTACCATTTGTGTACTTCTAGCAAGTTTAGACTTGAACACAACCAGTGATATAACACCTGCAACCACGTGGCAAAGAAAAAATTTTCCATTAAGTCAAGCATCAGATGCAATGGAATTGTGGAACAGTGGAAGCCCAAAAGATGACCAATAGAACTGATCAAACTTCCGAGTAGTTGGCTTTATTTGGAACTCTTGCAAAGCAATCTGCAATTTAAGAACCATGAATCTTCACATAGGATTTTCCCAAATAGCTGGATCAAACACAGGTTTTCAAGGTGACAAGATGGTATATGCAGATGCATCACTTAGTGCCATCCATTGAGAACCATACTCAACTGCATACGTATCCCCTGATACAAACCCTCCAATTTCTGTTCCACATGTAGCAGCCACAGATGCACCCACACATTTTTCTACGAGGATCCCATGATTCCACAGCGGCAGATAATTTTAGCATTACTATGTTATCCAGTATACTCTTGAGTAACAGATGTAGGCAACAAATTTTCCCATGAAACCAGAACCATGGCTCAAGATCCCTAAGTTGCCATATATAGTACCTGATATTCTAACAGCAAGTAGAACTGCTTCTGATATTAATCGAGTATAAGACATCAAAAATGTCCCAGATGTCATGGCTTCCCTCACCTTGCATCCATTCTTCCATATCCTGCCATCCGAATCCGTGCATTGGATTTCTAAGAGTGTCCCATTCTTGAAACTCTCTAATGAATAGAGTCAGAGCAAATGAACAGGCAATGCAGGATAAATTACCAAGCTTAAAATTATCAGCATACTTCCTATGTAACTCCATAAGTATCTTTGCAAGAGTAACCAAGGTCATTGTTCATTAAGAATTTTATTCCTCTATACTGCTTAAAACATTCATGATTTTCTTCAGTCGATCCAATTGCCTTTTCTGTGGTGCAGCTTCGATTTCCATTTTTGCTTCTCCATCAGCAGGCTAATAGCAGTCTCCCTATCATTTCTCAATTCTCTATCAAACTTTTGGATATCAAGTTCAGCCAAGTCCACAGCCAACCTCACATTATGTTGAAGCTCAGGTATTCGAACACCGTTCTCTCTTGCTTCCTCTTCAGCATTTACATTCTTCAAATTTGCCAACACCCATACCTGCAGTCCCTGCATATCAAGCACCTTCTGTACAACTTCAAAACCCTCCTCTTCCTTTTTCGGCCAACAACTACTCCTCCACAGTCACATACTTTTCTTGCTTCTCCTTTCTTCCCTTCATCCATAGCCTCTCCTTTGCTCTCTCCACAGTTTACTCTGACTCTGGATCTTCTTCTCCTCCTCCTCCTCCAACTGAGGTAATTTAGTTGATACTTCTTTAAAATCATTGAACCCCATCCCCATATTCTTAGGTATCATCCTGGCTTCAATTGAAGCAACATTCTCTTGCTGATTTTTCCCCCGACCTACCTCTTTTATACCCCATTTTCTCCATCAACTTCATCTCGATTCCTTTGGTGTAGTTCTCGAACTCCCCAACATCCCCTGCTTTCATCTCCCTCACTTTCCCTCCACTTTTTTCTTCCTTCTCCTTCCTCTCTTGCTCCCTCCTTGTTGCCCCTTCCTTTATCCTCCTTCCAAATTCCGTAGGCAAGAAACTATCCTCCTCTCCCTCATCATCACCAACACCATCACCCTCCAACTTTTCAGTCTTCTTAAACCCATTTCTATCATTATCCAATCCTATCCCCATATCAAACCCCAAACTCGGAACCCGAACTCAACCCCAATCCAGGCCTCTCATCATCATTAACATGTCATCACTATCCTATTCTCTGCCTTCAAATTTCTATCAATTTCCATATCAGGCATGATAGTTCCTGCAAAAGGGCTAAGTTTTACTCTACTTTCCGCTACAAAACTTTAAAAAAAAAAACGTGGGTTTTAAGGTTCCTTATATGTACTTGGAAATGAAAGTCAGCAGGCTTAGTGGGGTCAGCTTTCCGCCCAAAGTCACGATCTTTCCGACGCTTCCTGGAGCCGCCACCGCCACCGCCACCGCCACCGCCTTCGTTCTTCGTCCTAATTAGAATTATAACCGAGAACGCCGTAGAGAACGTCGCCTTTGGTTTGTTGACGCTTCTCGTAGAAAAACTCGCCGTCTGTCCATACACCGCCCTCGTAATCGTTGTCCATCCCAAATCTCTCCATCTACTGGTAATCGTCCATCTTCGATCTCCCTCTTAACTTCTGTTTATCTGTCCCTCTTCTTTTTACGAAATTTGATTAAAAGCTACGGAAACACCATTTTAGGCGGGAAGAGAACGGCCGACCGACCGCCGCCTCGCCGGAATTAGAACGGCGACTTGGGGTATGTAATTGTATAATTGAACACTTCAATATGGGCCTGTGAAGTTTTTGGCCCAATTCATGCCATGTATTCATTTTGGCGCGAAAGTTTCTGTAGTTGCTCGCGCAGTTCGTTAGAGTTACTCCAAAACTATCTCACTATGAAGGCCATAGGGTTTCGTCGTCCCCAATTCTCTGAGGTAATCAAATCCCTTCTTGGTGATTCTACCGTGTGTACTTTGAATGATTTTTTGATTTTTTGTTGATTTCGTTTTGGTTCATATGTAAATAAGAGACCTTTAAGATGGTTAATCAACCCTTTCGGTTAGAGTATCTGTTGATCTTCTTCTTTCTTCTTTCTGGATTGTAAAGTTTTCATCTTTTGCTTCTTTTGCGTTGCTTTTTCCCTGTTCTTTTTATCCTTTGAAATGGTAAGATGATGTGATAGTTTTACTCATGGCACTTCCGTGGTGAGTTTTCAGGATTTAGCTTGGCTTCCTGCTTGGCTTCATAATCCTCAAGAAGAAGCATCTGTTGACCCCTTAAAAGAATCTCAAGACCCTCCGGACCAAGCACATCAGGTTCATTGAATTTTTCTTTGCATTTTGTGTTCAACTCTAGAGTTGCTAGAACTCATGAGTTATGATGTTCAATGATTAACGGAGAATGTCTCATCTAAGTAAAGAGTTCGTTTAACATATGTAATTATTTCGTTAATGTTTTAGAGTTATGATTGGGACTATTGGAATTCCAAGCTTTATATTCAAAAGTTCTTTATATGTTATCTTTGTATATTCAGATTGAAAGAATAATGTATTTCTCTTGTTTTGAAGCTCAGGTCAATATAGATGGTTGAGTATTCTTCTTACCCTTTAAAGTGCACGCTAACCATTGATTGTCATTTGTGTAGGATTTGGTTTTTTCAAAAGGAAGCACCAATAAGGAGAAAGTCGAGTATATTTTGTCATCTGAAGCTCTTAGACCCCGCAGTTGCTGCTTGTTCTTGTCTGGAATAGATAATTCTCAGGATATTGTTTCACTATCTCAGAGGCATGTAAGTTTCTTAGTATGTAAATGCCATTAATTCTATTACAATTCCCCAATTCATCCACTAGTTGTTTTCTGACTACCTTGACGTGTGATGGAAGGTTTGTGAATTACATTTGGAAAATTTTATATTTTCTGTAAACTTGTGTTGATTGAAACAATTTTGTTCTCACGGGTATGCAGAGTAGCTGTTGTCTGAGGTTGTGAGGATCTCTAGAAAAAACAGCATGTAGATAAAACACGAGAATTGACATGAAATGAAGAGACGCTTGAAGAATGTTATATTTGTCTACTTAAATGTTCTGTTGGATTCAATGGAAAAAAAAAAATCTCCCCATTCTGTTTTCTAGCTTATATGGATTCAAATACAAACAATATGTTTTAGTCATTTCGGTTCTGCTCTTTTCTTACTTATTCCTGATTGTTTTTAATTTTGTAGAAATCTGGTTCATAACATTCCACTCATAAAACTTGTTATTGCAAAGGCTCATAGCTCTTACTTAAACAATGCCTTGAACCTTGCCTAATAGGTCTTTAATGTGTTGTAGGTGCTTCATGTTTCTTTACGTCTTTCCTCAGATGGTGATTCAGATTCACATAACAATCAAAGTCAACTTTTATATCCGTTTCAAGTTCTACATAATTCTCCTAAAGATCCCACGTTGCAGCAAGTGGAAGTTTCAGAAGGCACCGGACATAATCTTTGTCAATCAAGAAAGACTGATGAAGTTGAAGTGAAGTTTTCATCTCAAACTTTCAAAGACAATGCTATGGATAATGCTCCTCAAGTTTGTCCTACTAATATAAAGAAAATGATCTTGAATGCAGATGCTCCATGTGTCTTGCCATTAACTTCTGTCCCAGAAACAATGGAAAATGTTAGTCTGCAGAATAATAATGATGATGAACAACATTGTGATGAAAAGTTCAATGTTGGGCACATAAGTAATTATGATGTTACTACTGCAGTTGAATTGTCTATTGCTGCATCTGAAGCGCTTGCTATATATGAATTAATGAAGACTGAAGTGTGTTCAGAATTTATTCTTGAAGCTGCACTAAGGGTTAAGCAAGCCCGGCTGAAGGCCTCAGATGATACCCCCTGCTATGTATCTGATGAATGTGGTGACATTGATTATCTTCCAGAAATAAGTGATTCGATTATGGCAGATGCCTTCCAAGATGTAGGCTTATATTTAAGTGATCCTGATGATCAGCATGTTTGTGATTCATATGTGTCTCTAGTTCAGGATACCCCCCTTTCACAAAATCATTCTGGACATAACAATGAATCTAGCCATGTACAAGTCATAGAGCAGGATATTAACTGGGATGATACAGCTCTGGGTGTAGGTACCTCTTCAGCGGCATGCTGTGTCAATCCTAATTTACATCAAGTTGCTGAGGGAATCTCAAACTCTGCTTCTTCAGAACAACGGGTAAGGAAAAGTTTTTGGCTAGTACTCAGGCATAAGTAGACATTAAATTTTCTCTTGTTTATTTACAATTCTTTCAATTTCCCTCCTTTTGTGATATTTCTTTTCCTTATTATAAACTAGTAAAGATAAAAGGCCTGGTAAGATCTCTAATTGGCACCTTCAATATAAACTGTTCTATCTAGTTTCAATCAGTGGACTTATTGTAGTGTTGTGGGCCTCATTTCAGCATCAAGTGATTGTGAAATCTTCTCATGCATATATCTCAGAAAATGCTGGTTAGTAAGTTCTCTTTTCAGATATACATTTTTCCTTGAGGCTGAAAGATTCTTCTCTCTCCTTATAATATATACGTTTTTCCCACTAAAGGCTATGATAGAGCTAGCCAGGTTGTAGCGGATAGATTCCGAAGCCGCTGGTTGGGTGGTTGGATGGTGAAGGTGAGGCCTGTATCTGATCTTATCTTGATCCTCCCATGCTTTTAAACAGATGCTCATAAGCTGGAGAAAAGTTGTTTTTAATGTTTAGATAGACAAAAGAAGGCTACACTGTCTTTTTCTTGTATTTTTCTGGACTATAGGTCCTTGTGATGAGAGAATGAAATGAAACATGAAAATTCCCATTTACTCTTCTACCATAGTGGTTGTATCTCTTTTCCAACTTTTATACATTTTTCGGAGATATATTCTTTATTATTAACACTTCCAAAGCTCATGGCCTTTATGATGGCTCTAGTCAACTTTTCTTTCATAGCCAAACCAATGCTTTTATGGAAATCAGAAGCTAAAATAATATTTCTTTTGCTCATATTTTCACGAACTCTCAGAATTGCATAAATTCATTGTTATACTATCTGAATATTTCAGCTTTCTGTCTATCCAACTCATGATAGATTTATTTGTTCAGCTGCACTACTTTTAGTCTCAAGCATCTATTAATCAGACTTTTATTTTTGACTTCTAGGGAACCAATTATTTCACTCTTAATTTCGCTATGAAAATTTTTATGCTGCATAGTTTGTTTTCATTCTTTCTTATTCATGTGAAGTTCTTTCTTTCTACCAATGTTGTATAATTATATGATGCACCACTGTCCTCATTAATTTGTTCTCACGTTTGGTTCTTTCCTGTCAGGAGGAAGCAGATGCTTCTGTGAATGTGGAATTGAAAAGCACAAAAGACGTCCAACCTTTTTTTCGTGGTGAAACAAGTTTTCTTTCTGAATCTGCTGATATTGCACCAGATGAAAACTCTGCTGTGGGGAAACATGGAACCGCATCGGCATCCAATAAACGCTCAAGGTCAAGTCTATATGTTCTAGGCCCACAGGACAAAACTGACGAGAGGGTTTTAATATCACAAGAGGTTAAATCTTCTAATCATTCCTCTGTAGATCCTCTCTGTTCCGTTGTTCCTTGCAGTATCTCTTTGGAGCATGTGGCTTCCCCTCTGAATTATAGTCCAAATGATAGAGAAGTTGAAGCTGAAAATTGCCCCAGTCGAAACTTAGAACTTTGCATGGATGGATCTCAAAGGATTTTCCATCAGAAAGTCGAACCTTTCCATCTGGAGAGATTAGTTTCTGACAAATGTCCTACGCTCCCAGTTCGAAGACGTTTAGCCTCACTCAAGGCTTTTAGCACAGTTTTGCCAAAACATGATTCAATTTTAGATGTGGAATCACTTGAACATAATCATCAGTTTTCATCAAAATGCATGGGGAAGCTATTGTCCTCTGATCAGGGGATTCCCAGAGAGTTCTCTTTCAGATGTGATTTAGAGCATAATGTCAGGAAAGGTATCAAGGAGAATAAGAAAAAGAAAACCAATGTTGTTAGGAGTCAAGCTTTTGAAGCTACGAATCAGAAGAGAAACAATTATGAACCTGTAAAAGATGGGATTGAGCTAAATCTTAAGAACTCTGTGCAAAGAAAATCACCCCTTATTCTAAACCGGAGGCGATACTGCCATTTTCAGGTTTCTGAACCTTTTGTAGATAATCTAGGTGCGGAGGATATCCCTGAGTGGGTTGCAGCAGAAGAAACTATAATGAAGTTTCAGAAGATCCAAGCAAAGTCGATAAATCCCCACATCACAAGAAATCAAATTGGAAAGCCGGTTTATTCCTCTGAAGTTGAAGTTGAGCTTCAGCAGCCCACAAGCATCATATAGAAAATGTATAACTGTGCTATTAGACATATTATGTCATGTTTTTTCTCTAAAGATAGGTAATTATACTTGTTTTCAATTGCTTTGTTAGGTTCTCCCATTGGAGTTAATAGAAGTTTCGCTGAGTCACACTGTCAAAGCAAAGATATTCAAGGTTTTCTCACAAGTCATGTCAAGTGTGGTGAAAGATTGATATTTCATGGTGTAGACTTCTTGCTTACAGGATTTTCTAGTCGGAAGGAAAAAGAGATTGTGCGGTTGATCCAGAAGCATGGGGGTTTCGTGCTCTCGGATATCCCATCTCCTCCAAAATCAAGGATAAAGCAAATTCAAAAACCTGGCTTCCTAAAGTTTCCTATTGTTATTGCTTCAAAGAAGGTTGGGTTTAACCTTCCAGGTTCTTTCTTTGATCGATTTTCTTCAATTTCTGTTCCATCTTTTTCTGTTTCTTGTTAACCATTCTGTCAAAATATTACTTCACAAACACCAATGTGGAATGCATCACTGCAATTTAACTAGACTAAAACTAATATCTATCATGCCATGATGTTCTTCATTATTGAGTTCCATCTCTTATGATCGAATTTTTTCTAATTGTTTTGAATGATTTCCTTTCTACAGCTACAAACTACCAAATTTTTGTATGGCTGTGCAGCGAGTATCCCTATTCTAAAAGTGAGGTGGCTTACTGATTCAATTGCTGCAGGATCTACAGCTCCTCCTCAAAAGTATGTTTGTCCACAATTATTGCATGCATTTATGCATGAGATTCTAAGTTTATCCCAAATCATATGCCTTCTCCACCACCATATGGTTCTTATTTGTAATAATTGGATCTTTTTGGGATTCATAGTTGTCCTTTATGTTAGGTACATGATTCTGCCAAATCAGGCTGATACAGATTGTGCGAAAATTCAGACTTTAGTTGGCTCTGGTGATAAGAAAGGTATTTTTGACGGAGTAGGGATAATGGTTCATGGGAAGCCTAGTTTCTGCAACAAATTATCCATAGTAATCAAGGTAAAGATTCAATAAAAGCACCTGTAATTTAATGCTGTTTGTCATAATTTTCTCTTACTTTCTGAAACATTTTCGAATTTGATGACATTCAATGCTGTTTGGGCTGTTAGCATGGAGGTGGACAGGTATTCAAGACACTGCAAAGGTTAATCAGATGTCTTCAAGGTGAAAAGATATCTTTAGGAGTCTTTGTTGCTGAGGATGAGAATAGGGCACTGCGTCATTTAAGGCAATGTGCCTCAGAAAGGAAAATTCCGATGGTGGTTGGTACATCTTCACTCTAGTTCAAGTTTCAGTAATAAAGCTTAAATTCAGTTAGACCTCAAATCTGGTTCAGGCCTGAGAAAGATTTACATTTATACCGAAGCTTCTCCTCCATTTTAGATCCAGTCGGATGCACGAAGATGCCGATCCTATGGTTCTTTCTGATGTGTTAATCTTTCTCTTTGAACTTTGTTAATTTTTGCAGCAAGCTAGCTGGATTGCCCAGAGCTTACATTCAGGTCAGCTTCTTCCATTCAAGGAGAAAGTGAATACTTGTTTAGCTCCTGTGAAGCCAAGGCCAAGTTGTACAACTTCCGTAGACTGGAGTGAGGAGATATAATATTTTCTTGTATTCTTAATGAGGTAAATTGTTTTTATCTCACCCAATAATTATGTATGAAATTGTATGATATTCATGCCTTAATAACAAGAACTTGTTGTTTCATCAGACAATCTCCACATTAGCTGATTTTTCAGACCTTACAGCAGATGATTTACTTTCTTTACTAGATATTCAGCATGTTATTGACTTAGTACCTGGATCTACTCTTATAAAATCTTCCAGTCTATCGCCTAAATCCTATTGAGAATGAAGAGCTGAAGAGGCAAGTAGAGGAGTTACTAAAAAAAATGATTTGTTCAAGAAAGTCTTAGTTTGTATGTAGTTCTATCACCATTGACTCTTAAAAAGGATAGAAGTTGGCAAATGTGTTATGATTATCAGGCGATAAATAAGATCACAAGGTATAGACTTCTAACATTTTGCTTGATAACATGTTAGATACGTTGACTGGAGCGATGATCTTCGCTAAGATAGACTTATGAAGTGGGTACTCACAAATTAGAATCAGACCTGAAGATGAATGAAAAAACAACTAAAGAGGGACTTTATGAACAGTTAGTGATGCCATTTGAATTCTCTAATGCCAAAAGATGTATGACATGTTGTTTGAGAGATGTATAGGGATATTGAAAATTCTTCTCAAAATTTTGAACTGAAAACAAAGTTCTGGAACGCCAAGCAAGGAGATCGTGACATTACTTTGTTTTATAACAAACTTGTGATCTTGTGGTAGGAATTAGACCTATGTTATGAAGATGATGGACACTATCTAATGACAATGTTCTACATTTCAAAAAAAAAAAAGGAAGAAAACAATAAAGTTTACTTTTTTATTGCAGGATTGAATTAGAAGTGGATGAATTTAGAGGCCAAATTTTGGGAAAAAAAGCTTCTACCCTTTATCAAAGAGATTATCTCATAAGTAAAGAGGGAGGAGTTGAGGTGGAAAGTAATAATTGGCGATATAGGTTTTGCACTCATAAAGGAATAGATGATAAAGGAGAGAGGGAAAACAACAAAAAGCATTGATTACTGTAAATGTGATTCACACACATGAGAAACATGTTGAAAAATTCATTAGAAGTTGAAAATTTGAAAGAAAAAATAATTCAAAGACAATTGTACCTCCTAAGTTAACACTATTGAAACTATAAGATATTTGTTTTTTAAGTTTTTTACAAATAAAGATCTATCTTCGTTTTAGTGTAAAATCTGCCAACGTGCTAAACATCATCAAACATCTTTCCTAGCACAACCTTATAAGGACACAAAACCCTTCCCTATAATCCATAGTGATATTTGGGGATAAAAACAGAATATAAACAATAACTAGAAAAAGATAACTTTAATTGATGATTAGACTATAATTACTTTGGTATTTTTACTTAATGAGAAGTCAAATGTTGAGAGTGTGTTTCAAAACTTTTATAACATGATCCACACACATTTTCATATTAGAATTCGAGTATTTAGAAGTGATAATGGAAAAAAAATATTTCAATAACATTTTAAGGAAATTTTTTTGTTGAAAAATGTATTGTTTATCAAAGCTCATGTGCTAAAATCCCACAATAAAATGGAATAGTAGAAAGAAAAATAAATACCTATTAAAAATTGCAAGATATCTAATGCTTTCAACTAATCATTTTTAAGTATTTATGGGGTGAGTGTAACATCCCACTACTATAGAGCATACACCGACATTCCAGAGAATATCCGAGCACATCCCCACAGAAGCGGCATGTTAGAGCAGTCACATCAACTTATCAGGCATTATATGGAACATAAGCATTTTGAAGAACTAAGTTTCCTCATATCATTCATAACCATAAGGTTACATTGTCATTACATTCCATAATCTATCTATTTATATTACCAAAGACATCTGAGATTCTTTGCATTTGATTCACAAACATAAACATTCATTGTGTTATTACACTCATAATTCATGTTTATACAATGCATAACATGTGAAAGTTCACAACTCTATACAACGTGTACAACATAAAACTAGGTGCTAGATCAAAATAATCTAACTAGACTCTTCATAATTAACTGACTAGACCTTTGAGTCATTCTTGGTTCCAAAATGGACAATACTAGGCTGCTACTAAATTGCCTGTAAAGCTAAGTCCCAGTACTTGAAAATCAACGATGCAATACAATCATCGATGTATTCAATCAAGTTAGGACATAACATCACAAACTTATAATCCAAATTCTCAAATATATCACATTATTTAAAACCAATTCCCATTTATCACATCATTTAGTTTGTATACCAAATCACAATATATGTATCTCACATTTCAACAAACATATTATGAACACAAACATTTCATGTAGTCATCTTAAATAATCCAATCACTCATCTCAATCATTCATTTCAACATGTATATAAACATTTCATATTACTATTTTAACACAATTAAGTAATTCTTCAAAACTATTCACATGACATATACATCATATATAAATGCGAATGCAAATGTGACTTTATTTTCTTTTCATTTTGTTGTGATCGAGTGCCTATTTAACTGTCCCGTATTCGTTATAGATACCGGGCT